>OX328124.1:9547360-9956590 GCA_946811695.1 Gonocerus acuteangulatus | reverse complement strand
TTACAGGAGGGGCAATTCAGCATAGGAGAAAGTGCTCAGCACTCAACAAAACGATTCCCATTAGTGTAAACTAAAAAAGAAAATACATAGAAATTGGAGCTATAGGCCAAAATTGCTGAGCACATTCTCCTATGCTGAATTGCCCCTCCCTGAAAGGATGCAAATGATAACGTATCTTTACAGAGAACTAATTGACGCATCGAAACCCCCCCCCCCCTTGTTTTGTTAGTACATTTTAAAAATATAATGCAAAATATGCTATTACACTATGCAAACACAACTTTCTTCATTCTATTGTATATAACATCTGTTTTTAAATTTAATAATAAAAACAAGAGCCTGTATGCCTGGATGCAGACTGTACCGCCAGAACAGAGTTCAGGCTCTTGTTTTTATTATTAAATTTAAAAACAGATGTTATATACAATAGAATGAAGAAAGTTGTGTTTGTTTTTCAAGAATATATTCCCTTAATATAACATGGCGCTGCGGGTATAGAACCAACTGAAGATGGAGTTCAATAAGCCTGGTAAGCTGAGAACTGATGGAAGTCTTTTTTTACACGTTCCTAGAATAAGGCTAGAATATTAGTTCAAAATTATATTAGTAGACTTTTATTTTGGTTTCCATTCTGTTTCTAGAGTTCCTTCATTTATGATCATACCCATAGACAAAAACCTTATTTTATATTTATTTTGTACTTCCCTGGCAGCTTTGAATTTACTGCGACATTTTAAATTAGAAAAAATTCCTATTTATGTTTCATTTTAATTATATAAAACAAAACAACAACAACTTTTCTTTTATTATTAATAAAAATTTCTTTTTGTTTCTGTTTGAACAGATGCTGAAATCAACTGTCTTCGGCTTTATGAATACGGCTATAAGTGTCATGAAAACAATATTGATCATAAGTACATTGTACCTGTACTTGTTTAATATTGTTCATAAGTACATTGTACCTAATACCTAATACTTGTAAATATCTATATTTGTTAAAAAGTGTATACCTCTTACCTACTTGTAAATATCTACTTGTTAAGAAGTGTATATGTAAATTAAACCCAAATAAAGTCTCATTATTATTACTCTGAATTTACCTTTGTTCTGTTTTATCCACATAATAAAGTCATCTCTCTGTAGGCTGCTAGCATCCTATATGGATGGGGTCAATGTAACCCATCCATATAGGATGCTAGCAGCCTATAGGGGTAGGATACAGGAAGCAAACATCAGGATGCTCGCAGCCTATATGGGTAGGCTGCTAGAAGCCAGTAACAGAGTGCCAGCAATCTAAAGTCTAGGGGTACGCACTTGAAAGTAGAGTGCTGGGCACTCTATTGATGGATGCTAGCTTTGGGTGTGAGAACTCTACTATAGGATGCAAAATTAGCATTCCAGCACTCTATTATAAAATGCGGGCACTCTAACTAGTGGAATCCTATTTTAGGCTAAAATATGTGGAATCCTATTTTAGACTAAAATGTCCTATTTCAAAATACTGGCACTGAGTCACAGTTTTCAGGCTGCCGGCAGCCTGAAAGTAGATGCGAGCAGCCGGTTTTTTTTTCTCCGTGCGCCTCCCTAACATGGGTGGTGCACGCAAATCTTGTGTTAGCATGCTCAACATCGCCGGATATGAGTCTAGGCGTGGATTAGGTGAATGTGGACTGTATGAAAAATAATATGAATCAAATATTATGTAAAAGAAACAACTGTAATTAAATTAAACATCTTTCATCGGCTTGAAGAGCAAATAGTGTTAATGGGGTTATTTAGTAAGCTTAAGGTTGCCTGAGGATTATGGTGGGCTGCATGATGTAGGATTATGGTGGGCTGCATGATGTAGGATTATGGTGGGCTGCATGATGTAGGATTATGGCGGCCTGCATGATGTAGGATTATGGTGGGCTGCATGATGTAGCTGATCTCGTGATTCCTCGACGTTCGCGTCATCCTCATCTCTCTCTTCCGCCCTCGCGCTCCTGGCCGGAGGTTAGCGTCTCTACTCCTTCATGTCGTTGAAGCTGATTTCCAGTCAAGATGAGTACGGAGGTTTGGCTGGAAAAAAAGCGCTTAAGCTGTATACATGCTCTTTCGCTGCCAAGGGCGTACTGGGCCGCTAGGGCTGCCGTGCGTGTTGCAGTGGGAGCTTGCGGAGGTACTTGGTTCACGCGCTGAACGAGAGAGTGCGTGGTATTTAGCTGATCATCTTTGATAGGAGAGCGATAGAACAAGCCCGCAGATCGAACAACGTTTATAATAATAATTATTACAACCTAAAGAGCAGGGAGCGACTGATGTGCTTAGTTGCTTGGGGCTTTACGCCCCTCCCTTCAAGAGTAACTGTACAACGCACACACAGTACACTAATCACGTACACTGGCACAAGGTGATGTACAGTACACACCCCAGGATCACCTTCCCTGGGTGATAGACCTGGCAGTAGGTATATGATACTCTACCCACGAATCTGGAGTGAGGTCTGCGCCACAGGGAATAATTTCCTGACCTTGACAGCAGTGTGAGCGGTGCTCATATCTTATACTAGCCCGTAAGATTAAGGATATTTAAGAAGTATACAATCAAGCACTGACTTCAGCGTGGAGGAGGGTTGTCCTTCTCCCGCTCCTGTCAGTAAGTGGCCAAGAAATACAACGCATGCAATGTGCTGGATGCATGGATAGTGCAGTCATACGAGTGTATTACCTGACCACCAAAAGCAGACTAGAAACAGCACGCTGTACAACTGGATGGAGCGAGAACCGTCTGATATTTCTTAAACATCCAGCATAATTATTTATTTCAGTTGGATACAAACCCCTCAAAGTAAATTGAGCACCCCGGAAATGGATTAAACCCACCCTGATAATGATAATAATAATAGGCCACCAAACATCTAAAATTGTCAGAGGAACACTCAATATTATATTATTAGTTCTACTCGACACAGCTAGGACCGTTAGAAAATTTCTTAATGCCCATAATTAATACCTAATTACAAAAAATGTTTCTATAAATAAAAATAATACTTTTTACTGGTTGGAACTATCCCCCAGTAAAAATATTCTAAAGTAATCTTTCAGGACAAAAGCCTCTCCTTTCACGGAGGAAATAGGTAACAGCTGAATATATCTAGGTAATTGGTAATACTTCATAAAAAATAAAAAAGTCCGTCACGCAGGAGCTGCATAACTAAGCACTTTCCTCAGAATTTTTGTAGTGTAGACAACATAACTGAATAATTTGCTGGAAATAACCTATATAAATAAAATAAAAACGCGAATAGTTCTGCTCATTTACATTTCTTATGAGAACTTTTCAATTATTAATTTTGTAAATAATTTGCTTCCAGAGTTATGGTAATACATGATACTGTCCTACTTAATAAATACACAAAAACTTCATTTTCCGTCTTTTGGCCTGACGCAGGAACAGGATACAGTCCCCCTAGTGGGAGGTAGAGCTCCTCGCGGCGGCTTTGGGAACCTACGTCCGGTGGGCTAATTCTAATGAAACAGAGTTTAAAGTAAACCCTCCTTTCCAATAGACCGATTTACTTCATGTTTAAAACACTTCTTTCTTATGAGATACCCACGACGTATACCGCGTTTAGTTACAATACATCCGGCGCTAATGGCCAAGATTTATGTCGATGCGCCGTAAAAAAAAAAAAAAAAAAAAAAAAAAAAAAAAAAAAAAAAAAAAAAAAAAAAAAAAAAAAAAAAGTTACAATACAGCCGAAATTACGACCGGTATGAGTATATTAGTAGTAGTTTATTTTTGAAACCTATTTTTCTCTATTGATTACCACCACAAATACCGAGTTTCGTTGAAATGTAACAAAAATGACGGTTGGTAGTGGCAAATTGGTAACGTGGGTCCGGAGTAAACCCCCCCTTCTAATGAACCGATTTAGTTTATTTTTACAACGTATTTCTCTCTTTGGATCAACACAACGAATACCGAGTTTCGTTGAAATATAACAAAAACTACGGCTGGCATGGTCAAATTAGTGTTTTAGGTCCGGAGTAAACCCCCCGGTTTTACCAAAATACCTCTCGGAGGACCGATTTTGGTGGTTAACGAACTCGTTCAATCGTTTGCTCATTGAACGCTATATACCACGTTTCGTGAAGAAAAAACAAAAACTCTGGCCGCTATCGTGTTAACAGACACATATATATCTATATATATATATATATATATATATATATATATATATATATATATATATATATATAGATATATATATATATATATATAAATTTTAACGAGGGTCATTTTCGGTGTGTACTAGGTAGGATCGATAAAGATTTCAAAAATTCCGTCATGAGTGTAACCTCAATAGCTACTTTCATTCGGAGGAAAGTGCTAATAATACTTGCTTGCTATTAGTTCTATATACGAATTAGTTACAAACTTTGCCCACTACATTCTGTCTCTCGCAACTATTCACCAGTTATTTCCGACTCCACTGACTAATTTGTTTATGGAGTAAGACCGTTACGTTTATGCCTTGTGATCGTTGCGTTTATTCCTTATGATCGTTGCGTTTATGGCGTATGGCCGTTGCGTTTATGGCGGATGACTGTCGTTTTAAGTCAATATGTAAAATCTTCAAAGGTTAGAAAGCTGGCAACCATAAATGGTATCCCCGGTCCTCTCAACGGCTGTAGTTCTTCTTTTTCTGCAATGAAACTCGCCAAGTAATATCCAGAAGTAATGAAAGCGAGACATGAGCGAAAATAATGAAGACGGGTTGCTAAGATGTCTGAGTTAACTCGGAAAAATGGTATTAATTTTCCTCTAACTAACTGCTGTGATTTGTTTTAATTTGCTAGAAACATTAGATTATTTCTGAAATACTTTGAATTTAATGAGGAAAATGGCTTCATTAATAGGTAATAATAACTTTCCCCCCTTTTATGGGCTTAAATACTTCCTTATCTAATCAAAAATGATATCCAAACGTGTTTATGTGCCCGAATAGTTTTTGAATGTGCCAAAAATCCGATTTTTTTATCTAAAGTCCCGATATATCCTTATTATAAAAATTATGAAAAAAAAAATTAAAAACAAAAAATTAACTGTTCAAAACATTAAATTTTAAAAGTCGATTTTCCCATTTTTTGCTGTTTTCAATGCCGGCAAAAAAAGACAAATTTAGCGCGGTCGTCGATTTACAGAAACTCAACGAAATCTCCGTGGATGAGAAGTTCCCACTTCCCCCATTGGCGGCATCCTGGACCAAACACAAGGAGCCAACATGGTTAGTACGCTTGATCTCAAGAACGGCTACCACCAAATTCGACTCCAACCACGCGATGCCGAGGGGACAGTATTTGCCTTCGAAATGGATCACTTTCACTTTTCGAGGCTGCCTTTCGGGCTACAGAATTCTCCCACATCATTCAAAAGGCCCATGGATGAGTTTCTGAGACGACTCAGCGAGACCCTCTCGCAGGTCTACTTGGTTGACCTACAAGTGTTCAGCCGGGCCGCTGACGATCAAGGGAATCTCCTGACAGCTGTGCTCCAACGATTCCGAGAATTGAGCCTTAAATTGTCCCCCACCGACCTCAAACTGCGGTGTCCCTAATACTTTTTCATGGGTCACCTAATTTCAGGCAGCCCCCCAAAGATCTTAAAACAGTACGTAGAACCCTAGGAGTCCTAAACTAATAATGACGATTTGTACCCTCCACGGCCCACAAAGTGTCAGGACTGAACTCTTCGCTGAGAGCTGGATGCCCACTTTAGATTGACTCCATAACGGCAGATATCGAGTGCATAAATTGCATACAGGCAGCTCAACTTCTCGCCTTCCCAGACTTTAATTTACAGATAGTGAACACTACTGACGGGAGTGAACTAGCACTAGGAGCTGTTCCGTCCCAACAACGAGAGCGTGGTGATCGGTTGTGTTTATGTGTGTGTGTGGGTGTGTTCGCGCTCCTAGATGTGGCTTAAGCATAGAAAATAAAGTCCTCTTATCAAATCTCTACCAATACAGACACAAAGACATAATAATGATTTTTATCTTACAATAAAGAATTATATTACTTATTATCATAATTTTCACAATTTTTATTAATTGATTGCGTAATTGTTTATTCCAATGGTTCTTTTTGTCTGTTTTATTTCTTGTTATTTTTTAATTGCTTATAGTTGTATAATGTATTTGACAATAAAACTGGTTAAGTAAAATAACAAAAACAATTTATTGTTAGAAATATAGATTTCCAAGATTCCAAGACCTTGTTACTAGCGGGTCCGTTTCTAGTGTACCAGACCCTTCCAGGTAAGATTGTAAATCATGACCTTTCAAGACTTTACTACTCACAGGAATGGCGTTAGTGACCTTAAGGGTTGACACGCCATTATAATAATTAATTATAAAAAAAAGACTGGTGGAACCAAAATAATAACTGCTTCTATTTTAATCTTTCCAAATTAGACTAGGGATATGAACGGAACCGCGCTAAGATGATGCAGTCCTGCGAGACGGACTTTTTTTAAGAATTAGCGCGGTTCTCCCTATCTCCATAGGGAGAACCCGCTTATGAGGTTGACCTCACGACGCAATCCGGAAGTGCCGACCAGAAACTTTCATGTTTCAGACCGTATAGATCACGAAAATATAGATGGCCCAAATTTATATATATATATATATATATATATATATATATATATATATATGTATATATTTATATATATGCTTGTCTGTTCGCGCCCTAGCAAGCTCAAAAATGGTCCGATTTTGACGAAATTTGGTACAAAAATCTTTCGTCTAATTTGAAAGGTCAAGTTCGTTAACCAGCAGAATCCGCCCACTAGAAGATAGTGTTTGGGGCGAAATTCGCGCAAAAAAAATCGTAACGCTTACGTTTTTGAGTTCATATGCTTGCAGGTACTTGTTTTATAGGTTTCTTAACGTAAGAAATGAATGAAACTATTTATAAGGCGATATCTGCAACCGTTCCTGACAAAAGTGAAATCAATGTTTTTGTAAGTCATTATATTTTTATGAGAATCGCGGGATTCAATTGAAATATTTTTACAACTTTGAAATTACTCCCAACTAAGATGTTTAAATTTTGGTTATATTTGGAGTTAAGGAAGTATGCGAAAAAAATTATTTTATTAATAGACATGAAAAGTTTTCGGATCTTCATACATTTTTCGTAGATATCTCGATAACGGTTGGGAAATCGTGGTAAGTGGAAGGTGACCATTCAAATGCTTACTAAATTCTCTACAAAAAAGGTTCTAAAGCAATATTCGATGGGGCAACGTCTATCAGAGATATAAGCGCTTAAAACTTAAAAAGTGTTCGTTTTGTTGTTTCGAAAGGGTTTTTAATTGGTTGTTTCTTGTTTTAAATTGCATTTATCAGTAAAATTAGTATAGTAGTAAAATAAGCTAAGAAGCGGTGTAAGGTATTGATAATAATAAGTTTGGAGTGGCTGTGGTAATCAAGATGGCAGTGGCTAATCATGATGACATAGTTTGTTTTGAATTTTCCTGTCTATATAACCTTCCTCATAGCCTCTAACTGGAGTTATCGTTATATATTATTTTATAGAAAGAGTAAGTACGTTTTTAGTACATAATTGTATTGACTTATACAGATTAAGAATTATCCGTTTCTGTGTAAGTTGGCTACTGTCCTGTGATTTGTAATTTTTGTATTTTTGCATTCAAGCCACCTAAGTCTTTGATATCTATAAAATACTTCATTTAGTGTTTGTTTTTTGCATCGGATATGGAGAAAACGCTTTAAATTATTTGTATCAACACAACGTAAGCAAAATTTCAAAAGAAGACTTATGAGTTCCTTTTTGTTTAAAGGGAAGGAATATTGTGATTATTGTTCATGAAAGAAACTCCGGTTTTTAGGAAAGTTTTTTTGTTTCTTTTTATATTGTTATCCCCAGGTGAGAAAGAAAATGCAACAATTTTCCCTAGATATAGTCAGAACGAACCATTAATATTCGTATAAAGGATTGTGTGAGAATAAAGAGATTAGCAGAAGACACAGATAAATGTGAGAAGTGTTGAATGGGTAGTATTAAAGATGAAATATCGCAGGCAAAGCTAAGAATGTGGAGGTTTGTTTCGAAGCACAATGGAATCGGAGAAACGTCAAGAAAAGGTTAGGAAATAAAATAGAGATACCTAAAGCACAGGAGAAGGATCAATACTTGAAGAGAGGAAAAGCAAAGTCGATGGTACTTAAACTACGGACTTGACATGGCGGATGGACTTAATCAAGTACATTTCTTGTTTCAAAAAAGGCTACAGCCTCTAAATCTTATCATATTATTTTTTCCACATTACAGTAACCCTGTGATGTGGGAATTTACTTTCTGTGCCACATTTTAGAAATACAACATGTATATTCAATATTTATGTAACATGAGGAGATTTGCTATAAACAAAACTTAACAATTTATAATTAAAATGTTTGAAGGTAAGAAAATAAAATTAACAGAAATAAGACTAAAACTACAATAATATAAAGAACTAATAAATTAAATAGAACGTATATATATATATATATATATATATATATATATATATATATATATATATATATATACGTATAAAATTTTACAGAAATAAATGATAGATAATGTACATGGATATAAAAGAAATCCAAATATGAATAATATAAAATGTATATATATATGGGGACGAGGTTAGCTCAGTGGTAGAGCACTCGACTAATGAACTGGAGGACCAGGTTCAAAACCCGAGCGCGCACTAAAGATTTTTTCTTCTAGTGTTGCCGATCGAGGGTTGGATTTGGGGTCCCAGATCGTCCCTAGGCTCACCCAGCCTTTAATTAATTTAATTATTAATGGGTACCTTGGGTGCTAATAACTCTAGGAGTCGAAGCAGCCAAGGGGAAAATCAGGCGGCCGGAGCATAGTATTGAACACACTATCTCCCTAGTGTGCCGTATGGTCAAGAATCAAGATACCTCTACAGTATCTGCCCCTCTGGGCCCTTGTGGCCTGTTACGGGACTGATTTTTTTTTTATATGTATATATATAAAGTTAAATGTATACAATAATGAAAAAAAAATACAGCTTATCTTATCCTATTACAATGCATTTTTTTTTTAAATTACAGCTATAAAATTTCAAGTAACTTTGTTTCTGTTTTTCGTTTCCCTTGTTTATTATATTACGTTTAAATAATTCACAAAATTTTTCCATTGAGTATAAAAAAATATTTTATTTTTCATCTAACTTAATATCAGCACTTATATCGATGAAATTAAACATTCAAATCCTGATTAGACTCTGAAAAAATCAGACTGACATCTTCAAAACGTGAATTCATCTTAATTCAACAATGAGATTAATTGAAATAATATAATTTTTGAATATTTTTTTGATTTTTTCCAAATCCAATCAGGATTTGAATGTTGAATTTCAACAAGATCAGTGCTGATATTAAATTAGATGAAAAAAAAAATATTATTTTATCTTCAACTGTAAAAGTACGTGAATTATTACACGTAATTTATTAAACGAGTGAATTAAAAATCTGGCAAGACGATGTTTTTTGTTTTATTTTTTTGTGTGTGTTTAACGGCGTATCAACAATTGCAAGACGATGTTTTTTTTTTCGTTTTTAACGGCGCATCAACAATTTGGCAATTCGCGCCGGGCTATCTACAGGTTACCACCCTTTTATAATGCCAATAGCACGTGGTTGGTCACCCATTCAGGTACCGGCCACACCCGACGTTGCTTAGCTTCGGTGACCTACGCTGGCAAGATGTTGTTCTAAATTTTATTAGCTTTCAAAAAAAATAAAAATAAAAATGCATTGAAATTGATTAAGATTTATGGGAAGTAGCCTTTTTTGAAACACGAAATGGCCTTTGGCCCCAATGTTTGGCGTGCCAGATTATAGCCATTTTATATTTAATTTTTAAAAAAATGAAGAAACGTAATACTGTAAAGTAATAAATAAATAAATAAATAAAGCCTTTATTGCATAAGAGGAACAATACAAACAAAAAAAACTATTTCCAAAAAAAAATAACCAAAATAAAAAGTAATAAAAATTTAAATTCATTTCTTTTTAAATTTGTAAATATTGTAAATAGTAATTTAAAAGAAATGAATACTGTAAAGTAGGCTTCTGAAAATTTATCCTAACCAGCATGCAGTATTTATTTTTTAATTAGATATAGATAATGTATATACAGGGTGTCCCAGTATATGTGTCCACCCCCTTTTCCTCCTAGAGTTGTAGGAATTTTGATATGAAACTTGGTAGGTCTTAGTTATGTTGCATGAGGTTACTTTTGAAGGTTTAGTTGACTTCGTAACATTCTCCAGTTTTTCTCCAGCGCATCCTAATTCTTGATATTCCAATGGCGGCAGGTATTTTTTTATGATGAATTCTAATAGAAAATTTAATTTTAAGACTAATTTATTCCGAGACATCTTTTGATCCGACGCACCGTTTGCGCGTAAAACGCAAAAAACTGAAAAATATCGCCCTTTTGTAGACAAATTCATATTTATCACTGAAACCAAGCCTTGTACGTAAAAACACTTCAATGTAAACGTTGTAGCCTATTAATTTTCCTTTCAGATGATACCAAGATCAATGTTGTAGATTAAATATTTAACGGGGTATTATGAATGAAAACAAAGGCAAATTTTTTTTTTTTAGTTTTATGATATAATAATTTCCTATGGAAAAATAAATTTATTCTGTCTGTTTTATAATGATTTTTATATACTTTTTTTCATAAAGTAAATAAGTATTTTTTTTATTGTTTATGTCAGCTAATTGTTTTTCTATTCATATCGATTTTCTGAATTGTTACTTTTTAAAACTTTTAAGGTATTTCCTTCATTCATAATACCCCGTTAAATATTAAACCTACAACTTTGATCCTGGTATCACCAAAAAGGTAAGGAAAATTAATAGGCTACAACGTTTGTATCGAGGTGTTTTTACGTAAAAGGCTTGTTTTCAGTGATAAATAGGAATTTGTCTACAAAAGGGCGATATTTTTCAGTTTTTTGCGTTTTACGCGCAAACGGTGCGTCGGATCAAAAGATGTCTCGGAATAAATTAGTCTTAAAATTAAATTTTCTATTAGAGTTCGTCATAAAAAAAATACCTGCCGCCATTAGAAAATTAAGAGTTAGATGCGCTGGAGAAAAACTGGAGAATGTTACAAAGTCAACTAAACCTTTAAAAGAAACCTCATGCAACATAACTAAGACCTACCAAGTTTCATTTCGAAATTCCAACAACTCTAGGAGGAAAAGGGGGTGGACACATATACTGGGGCACCCTGTATATTCACAGAATCCAAAACCGTATTCATTAAACCGTTAAATAGCAAATTGGCTCATAGTTACTGCAAAATAAAATTAGAAACCAAATAAGTAATATTAAAATATAATAACCCAAATAAAGTAAAAGAGCATAATAAAACAATCTTCCTATATTCTTGTAACCTTGTAGTTATCGGAAAGCAGACATGAGAAAGGAGGAGTGGAGGGGATAGGATATTTAGCTTTGGACTTCTCTAGTCAAACAGCTGACAATATACCATAGGGGGGTCTAGTGGCTAGCGCCTTAGATTCATGCAGGAGATGGTGGGTTCGATCCCCACGGGCGGCAGGAATGTTCTCATCCCTCGTGAAAATTCCTTGCTGCACCCTGGATTTCAGCGCTAATGGCCTAGTTGTCGAAGCGCCGTAAATAGGAGCCAACAGCCATATTCTCGTAGAATGCACCAGTACCCGCAGACCACCGAAGTTGAGCAACGTCGGGCGTAGATAGAATGATGTCCCGTTACGTTGGTAAATATATCATTTTTCAAAACTATTCGAACCCATGACCTCGGAACTGTGAGTCCTAGACGATTTTTACCTAGCCTATAGCAATTCTCGGATTGAGACCTACCTGTGAGGCAAGTTTCGTCAAAATCGGTTTTGATGAATAATAACAGAAACGGTATACATAAAACAGAAACGACATACAGCGCTCCTAGTAGTAGAAGCTAGAACTCAGTCCCAGTAGGAGCTTCGCCAACTAACGATTGGCGGGAGAATTCTATTCAAGCATGGTACAAAGTAAACCATCCCTTCTTCCGATAGACCGAAATAGTTCATTTTCTTGAACACTTCTTTCTTATTATATACCCACAACGCCTAGAAAGAAAAAAACTCCAAAACCGAAGGTAAGCAATCACGTCTGAACTAACATTTCTGTATACCTAATTAGTTGTAGAATACTGCTGTAATATTGATTTTCCATTTTAGCACTTTCCTCCGAAGGAAAGTAGCTATTGAGGTTGGACTCATGACGGAATTTTTAAAAAATTTCTTCAAATCTTGATCGATCCTACCTAGTAGACACCGAAAATGACCCCCGTTAAAATTTATATATATATATATATATATATATATATATATATATATATATATTTATATATATATATATATATATATATATATATATGTGTGTCTGTTAACACGATAGCGGCCAGAGTTTTTGTTTTTTCGTCACGAAACTTGGTATATAGCATTCAATTAGCAAACGATTGAACGAGTTCGTTAACCACCAAAGTCGGTCGACCGGAAGGGGGGGTTTACCCCCAACCCAAAACACTAATTTGACTATGTCAGCCGTAATATTTGTTATATTTCAACGAAACTTGGTATTCGTAGTGGTAATATAGAGAGAAAAGTGAGATATAAAAATGAACTAAATCGGGTTATTAGAAGGGGGGGTTTACTTCAGACCCACAATACCAATTCGCCACTACCAGCCGTGATTTTTGGTATACTTCGACGAAACTCGGTATTCGTAGTGGTAATCTACAGGTAAATATGTGTTGTAAAAATAAACTAAATCGGTTCATTAAGAGTGGGGGTTTACTCCGGACCCAAAACACTAATTTGACTATGTCAGCCGTAATATTTGTATGGTATTCGTAGTGGTAATATAGAGAGAAAAGTGAGATATAAAAATGAACTAAATCGGTTCATTAGAAGGGGGGGGGGGGGGGTTTACTCCGGACCCACAATACCAATTCGCCACTACCAGCCGTGATTTTTGGTATATTTCGACGAAACTCGGGATTCGTAGTGGTAATCCACAGGTAAATATGTGTTGTAAAAATAAACTAAATCGGTTCATTAGAAGGGGGGGTTTACTCCGGACCCAAATTCCTAATATACTCATACCGGTCGTAATTTTTGCTGTATTGTAACGAAACGCGGAACGTCGTGAGTAACTCATGAGAAAGAAGTGTTGCAAAAATGAGCTGAATCGGTCAATCGGATAGCGGGGGTTTAATTTGTAATATATTTCAATAGAAAAGCCCACATGACGTAGGCTCACAAAGCCGCCGCAAGGAGCGCTTTCTACCACTAGAGTGACTGTATCCTTTTCCTGCGTTAGATCAAAATACGGTAATATGAGTTTTTTTGTATTTATTACGTAGTGTAATAGATACCATGTGTAAACATAACTCTGGAAGCAAATTAATAATTGATCAGTTACTCAATACAAATTTAAAAGAGAACTATTCATGTTTTTATTTTATTTATGTAGGATATTTTAAGCAAATTGTTCTGGAAAGCAGTCTACACTACCCAAATTCTGAGGAAAGTGCTTAGTTATGCAGCTTCTGCGTGACGGGCTTTTTATTAATATATATGGTAACAAAAAAAACCTTTTGGTTGAACGTCTTCTCACTGAGTAAAAATCTCACAGATTTTACTGAAACGTAAAACAATATTTTATACCACTTATTTTATTCCTAAAAAATTGATATTACCCAGGAAGTCTCATGAGTACATGTACTTTTTAAACAAATTTTCTTTTTTGCCAAAATGTACCATGAACTTGGTGCATTTAGGTTGTGAAGATATCTATAATGAAACTCAATTATCCTTATTTTATTTGGTATAGAAGAAAAAAGAGGTACTTAGCTATCCTCTCCTCTTACTTTTTCCTAAAAGTAAATCTTTTGAAGTTGCCCTCATAAAAATTTCATCGCCGTACTCAGCCGTATGTCTGCACTGCCTAATAAAATGAAGGTATCAATAAGTGATGCGATTATTTTACCAAAGAATAAATTATCATCATTATTTTCTGCAGGTAGTTGTTGAAGAGTTTGTGATAGGAAGTAACTCAATAGTCAGAGAGCCAGCAACGCACTTTTCATGAAGTGTTTTATGCATCCTGAAATTTTGCTATAATATACCTCTTAGGTAGATAAGAAGGTATATATGTGTTTCCTGGACATACCTTGGTGCACCAGGTACTGCGCATAGGGGAAAGGTGCAAAACAATATTGCCCGAAAATAGAGTTTTATTTAGCAGGCAACTATCTTTCATGTAAAATTAAGACAATTTTACAATGAATAATAAATATGGCAGACAGTTTTAAGGGGTATAACATGTTAAAAAAAAAAAAAAAAAAAAAAATTAATTGTTTTTATTCTAATATAAAATGAGAGTTTTATTTTCGCTACACAACAGCTGTACAAGATCATGTGAGCAAGAACCAATGAGAGCACAGAAAACAACCAACACTGCGCAGTCGTGTCATACACTCTTACGGTTACGCGCAGTGTATTCCAGTCTATCATAAGCAACATTTATTTTCATGTTTCCTGATAATTAAACCCCACAAAAGTGTCTGCCCTTTTGCAATTATTTTCAAATATGTTTATTGAAGACGCTGTTTAAATCGCAGCGTGAATAAAGCACTTCATTAATTATTAAAAATAAAAACTAGGTACTTAGTTTTTTTTTATTATTATAATTTTAACCCCCTTAAAAGTGCCTGCCTTAATTATTATAAATTTGAAAATTGCCTTAATTTGCCATTTATTTCATTAATAATAGTTGGCTTCTGAATAAAACTCTACTTTTAGGCAATATTGTTTTGTACCTTTTCCCTATGCGCAGTACCTGGTGTTCCAAGGTATGTCCAGTAAACACATATATACCTTCTTATCTACCTAAGAGGTATATTATAGCAAAATTTCAGGGTGCATAAAACACTTCATGAAAAGTGCGTTGCTGGCTCTCGGTCTAGAACATTCACAGTGAGATCTACCTAATATCTCTGTCATGGTGATAGTTAGAATTATTAGAACATATGTATTGCATACAGGCTCTTGTTTTTATAATTAAAATTTACAAACAGATGTTATGGAATTTATAATGTAATTGTGTTGTGTTTGTTTCATAAAAATATATTTCTTTAATATAACATGGTGCTGCGGGTATAGAACCAACTGAAGATGGAGTTCAATAAGCCTGGTAAGTTGTGAACTGATGGAAGTCTCAGTGAAAACTTCCATGAATTCAGGGAAGAAGTTTTAAAATATTTCGAAGCCATTGAGAATGGGAAGAAATCACGAGCTGTACAAGTCGCCCGACTGAAGAACTTGATAGGCCCTGAAGGTATGAAGTTGTACCGAGCTATAACAGACATAAATCCAGAAGAAGAATCCGTCGAGTCTATATTAATGATATTAGAGGGACATTGCATACATAAGAAAAATGAAACCATGGCTGTGTTTGCATTTTTTAATAGAAAACAGCGAATCGGTGAGCCATTTGAAACATTCTTTATGGAACTCAAATCATTAGCAAAGAGTTGTGATTTCAAGGATCAAGAAGAAAAACTGCTTAAGGCACAAATTGTTTTAGGCATCCAGTCTGAATCGCTGAAGGAAAAACTTTTGAGGGAGTCAATCTCATTAGAAAAAATCATCGCCTGCTGCAAATCATGGGCATTGGCAAGGAAAAATATGGATACACTAGCGAAGGAAGTCACAAATGTGTCACTGGATGAAGTGAAACGGGAGAATGCTCCACCCTGGAGAGCCAGACCACGCCAATCGCCAAACCAGAAGAAGATGACACAGTGCCCTAGGTGCGGGAGAGACGAGCATGCTGAAGTTGCTGACTGCCCAGCAAGATATAGGACCTGTTTCAGGTGTTGTAGAAGAGGCCACTATTCCAGAGTCTGCAGGTCTGTCCGTACCTTCCAGCAGCCACTCAGTAGGAGAGGAGGCAGAGTTCACGAGGCGAGGACCACCGGCGAGGACAGCAGTCACCAGAGGGATGATGAAGCCCACTACACAGTGAGTTCTGTATGCAATATAGGAGGTAAAACGGGGCAAAAATCTTGGTTTTGTGATATTTTGGTGAACGGGGGGTCTAAAATTTCTTTTAAACTAGACACTGGATCAGAGGTCGACATTTTACCTCTAAAGTTTATTAAAAAATTAGGGATCGAAAATAAATTAGTTAAATCTCCCGTCAAGCTAGAGGCCTATGGGGGATTTTGTATAAAACCAATAGGAGAGGTTATATCGAAGGTTCAACCAGCTAATAAATCGATTGCTAAGGAGGTTAAATTTATTGTAATAGAAAGCAATGCTACTCCACTGCTGGGTTTGAAAACATGTGTTGATCTAGGTTTGATATCCCGAATTAATGAGGTTAAAAATAATAAAAGTCGTCAAAAGCAGTATTACGACAAAACTTCAACTAAGGAACATATTTTCAAAGAGGGGGATAAGGTTTGGATTCAAAATGTTAAAACCAAGATCTGGGAACAAGGGGAAGTTGTAAAGAAACGCCCGGAACCTCGGTCATACCTAGTTAGATTACAGGATGGTCGTATACATCGAAGAAATATTATTCACCTAAAACCTTTTGTTCCTAGGGGAGGTGTCTAGCTTGAAGGGGGAGATGTCATGGTGATAGTTAGAATTATTAGAACATATGTATTGCATACAGGCTCTTGTTTTTATAATTAAAATTTACAAACAGATGTTATGGAATTTATAATGTAATTGTGTTGTGTTTGTTTCATAAAAATATATTTCTTTAATATAACAATCTCGAGTAAAAATGTCAACATGTATTCGTTATAAGCGAAAATTTTAATAAAGAGGAATACGTTGAGACCATTTAACTGTATTACATTGTTTGTATTCAACTAAGCATTTGAAAATTCGTTTGGAAGGATACATATCTCAGCCAATTGAGTAAAATATGACTTTTTTAAATCGTATACTTGCTGTTTTTCACGGTTTTCGTAATATAAACCCCGTTTATCTTCCAAAATAATTATTCTACCGAATTGGAGGTGGCCTCATTCGACTCAGCACTACAAAATACCTTAAAAATGATACCAAAATCAGAATGATTCAAGTACCTACAAATTTGTTTCCCAAAATCGGGTGTTTGGCGCCACTGTGCGACGTATACTGCGTTTCATTGAAATGTAGCAGAAATTACGACCGCTATGAGCAAATTTGGAATTTGGGGCCGGATGGACACAAGATGGAACGATTTTCCTGGTTAATAAACTTCTTTAATCCTTTGCTGGGGGAATGCTAAATATCAAGTTTCATGGCGACAAAAAAAACAACTATGGCTTGTATCGTGTTAACAGACACACATTTAATAATAATTTAAATTTTAGATTCCAAGAAATTTTTCAAAAATTCCATTATGAGTGTAACCACAATAGGTACTTTCCTTCGGATGAATGAACAAACAAGCACATGAGAAGCTTCCCGGAACCGGAAAGAACCAGCAAAGGCTTATGTATGTTTTGTGGAACGGTTTATTATGTGACGGACGTTTTATGTAAAAAATGTTACTAAGGATTGTATAGTTTCTATCGAAATCTAGACATCTTGAAGGGGTCGAAAATTTCTCCTTTTTCCAAAGTACCTACGCATCAAAACTTTTAATTCTTATGTTATATTTTAATTTATGTACTCATGCTCGATTTTAACTTCATTGTATGCACTACTCGTCCATGTAAGAGTTTTTCTGCCAATTAAGGACTATCATTTGCTAAATTATGTCAACAAGAAAAATTAATTTTTAATCTCTACTTCCAGGAGCGCCATTTTCCACTCCAGCATCTGAGCTAGTTAAAAGTAAAACTTATAACAACTTAGTAAAATACAACTTATAACTACCTCAGGTGATAAAGTTGAAGGAATGTACGTGCTCAAGGTTCTATAATTGTTTATAAGGTTCTAAATTTAATTAAATATTAATTTTATTTTAATTAAATTTTTATGTAAAAACAAATAATACATGATGCTTGTAAAATAATAATAAATAATATGCATCAAATTAGGTGTCTTTAAAGGGAGCACTTTGAAGGTTGTCACTGATTTCAGCCTAGAAGAGTCTTCCTAGCTTGTAAACATCGAAGAGTCTGGTGACTAAAGGCATTTATCTGTTCTTGGGTGTTGGGGGATAAGACATCAACAAGTTGGGTAGATGGTAATTCTTGATCTTTGGTGACGGTAATTTTCAGTGGCTTCAGAATCCTGCATTCAGTAAGTAGGTGTGCTATAGTATTTTTCCTGTATTGCATAATGGGCATGTTTGATCTATATTATTCTGCTGTATTGCATAATGGGCATGTTTGATCTATATTATTCTGCTGTATTGCATAATGGGCATGTTTGATCTATATTATTCTGCTGTATTGCATAATGGGCATGTTTGATCTATATTATTCTGCTGTATTGCATAATGGGCATGTTTGATCTATATTATTCTGCTGTATTGCATAATGGGCATGTTTGATCTATATTATTCTCCTGTATTGCATAATAGGCATGTTTAATCTATATTATTCTCCTGTATTGCATAATGGGCATGTTTGATCTATATTATTCACCTGTATTGCATAATGGGCATGTTTGATCTATATTATTCTCCTGTATTGCATAATGGGCATGTTTGATCTATATTATTCACCTGTATTGCATAATGGGCATGTTTGATCTATATTATTCTCCTGTATTGCATAATGGGCATGTTTGATCTATATTATTCTCCTGTATTGCATAATGGGCATGTTTGATCTATATTATTCTGCTGTATTGCATAATGGGCATGTTTGATCTATATTATTCACCTGTATTGCATAATGGGCATGTTTGATCTATATTATTCTCCTGTATTGCATAATGGGCATGTTTGATCTATATTATTCTCCTGTATTGCATAATGGGCATGTTTGATCTATATTATTCTGCTGTATTGCATAATGGGCATGTTTGATCTATATTATTCTCCTGTATTGCATAATGGGCATGTTTGATCTATATTATTCTGCTGTATTGCATAATGGGCATGTTTGATTTATATTATTCTCCTGTATTGCATAATGGGCATGTTTGATCTATATTATTCTGCTGTATTGCATAATGGGCATGTTTGACCTATATTATTCTGCTGTATTGCATAATGGGCATGTTTGACCTATATTATTCTGCTGTATTGCATAATGGGCATGTTTGACCTATATTATTCTCCTGTATTGCATAATGGGCATGTTTGATCTATATTATTCTCCTGTATTGCATAATGGGCATGTTTGACCTATATTATTCTCCTGTATTGCATAATGGGCATGTTTGATCTATATTATTCTGCTGTATTGCATAATGGGCATGTTTGATCTATATTATTCTGCTGTATTGCATAATGGGCATGTTTGATCTATATTATTCTGCTGTATTGCATAATGGGCATGTTTGATCTATATTATTCTGCTGTATTGCATAATGGGCATGTTTGATCTATATTATTCTGCTGTATTGCATAATGGGCATGTTTGATCTATATTATTCTGCTGTATTGCATAATGGGCATGTTTGATCTATATTATTCTGCTGTATTGCATAATGGGCATGTTTGATCTATATTATTCTGCTGTATTGCATAATGGGCATGTTTGATCTATATTATTCTGCTGTATTGCATAATGGGCATGTTTGATCTATATTATTCAACTGTATTGCATAATGGGCATGTTTGATCTATATTATTCAGCTGTATTGCATAATGGGCATGTTTGATCTATATTATTCAGCTGTATTGCATAATGGGCATGTTTGATCTATATTATTCTGCTGTATTGCATAATGGGCATGTGTGATCTATATTATTCTGCTGTATTGCATAATGGGCATGTCTGATCTATATTATTCAGCTGTATTGCATAATGGGCATGTTTGATCTATATTATTCTGCTGTATTGCATAATGGGCATGTCTGATCTATATTATTCTGCTGTATTGCATAATGGGCATGTCTGATCTATATTATTCTCCTGTATTGCATAATGGGCATGTCTGATCTATATTATTCTGCTGTATTGCATAATGGGCATGTTTGATCTATATTATTCTGCTGTATTGCATAATGGGCATGTTTGATCTATATTATTCTCCTGTATTGCATAATGGGCATGTTTGATCTATATTATTCTCCTGTATTGCATAATGGGCATGTTTGATCTATATTATTCTCCTGTATTGCATAATGGGCATGTTTGATCTATATTATTCTCCTGTATTGCATAATGGGCATGTTTGATCTATATTATTCTCCTGTATTGCATAATGGGCATGTTTGATCTATATTATTCTCCTGTATTGCATAATGGGCATGTTTGATCTATATTATTCTCCTGTATTGCATAATGGGCATGTTTGATCTATATTATTCTCCTGTATTGCATAATGGGCATGTTTGATCTATATTATTCTGCTGTATTGCATAATGGGCATGTTTGACCTATATTATTCTCCTGTATTGCATAATGGGCATGTTTGACCTATATTATTCTCCTGTATTGCATAATGGGCATGTTTGATCTATATTATTCTGCTGTATTGCATAATGGGCATGTTTGACCTATATTATTCTCCTGTATTGCATAATGGGCATGTTTGACCTATATTATTCTCCTGTATTGCATAATGGGCATGTTTGATCTATATTATTCTGCTGTATTGCATAATGGGCATGTTTGACCTATATTATTCTCCTGTATTGCATAATGGGCATGTTTGATCTATATTATTCTGCTGTATTGCATAATGGGCATGTTTGACCTATATTATTCTCCTGTATTGCATAATGGGCATGTTTGACCTATATTATTCTGCTGTATTGCATAATGGGCATGTGTGATCTATATTATTCTGCTGTATTGCATAATGGGCATGTTTGATCTATATTATTCTCCTGTATTGCATAATGGGCATGTTTGATCTATATTATTCTCCTGTATTGCATAATGGGCATGTTTGATCTATATTATTCTCCTGTATTGCATAATGGGCATGTTTGATCTATATTATTCTGCTGTATTGCATAATGGGCATGTTTGACCTATATTATTCTCCTGTATTGCATAATGGGCATGTTTGATCTATATTATTCTGCTGTATTGCATAATGGGCATGTTTGACCTATATTATTCTGCTGTATTGCATAATGGGCATGTTTGATCTATATTATTCAGCTGTATTGCATAATGGGCATGTTTGACCTATATTATTCTGCTGTATTGCATAATGGGCATGTTTGATCTATATTATTCTGCTGTATTGCATAATGGGCATGTTTGATCTATATTATTCTGCTGTATTGCATAATGGGCATGTTTGATCTATATTATTCTGCTGTATTGCATAATGGGCATGTTTGATCTATATTATTCTGCTGTATTGCATAATGGGCATGTTTGATCTATATTATTCTGCTGTATTGCATAATGGGCATGTTTGATCTATATTATTCTGCTGTATTGCATAATGGGCATGTTTGATCTATATTATTCTGCTGTATTGCATAATGGGCATGTTTGATCTATATTAATCTCCTGTATTGCATAATGGGCATGTTTGATCTATATTATTCTGCTGTATTGCATAATGGGCATGTTTGATCTATATTAATCTCCTGTATTGCATAATGGGCATGTGTGATCTATATTAATCTCCTGTATTGCATAATGGGCATGTTTGATCTATATTATTCTCCTGTATTGCATAATGGGCATGTTTGATCTATATTATTCTCCTGTATTGCATAATGGGCATGTTTGATCTATATTATTCTCCTGTATTGCATAATGGGCATGTTTGATCTATATTATTCTCCTGTATTGCATAATGGGCATGTTTGATCTATATTATTCTGCTGTATTGAATAATGGGCATGTTTGATCTATATTATTCTGCTGTATTGAATAATGGGCATGTTTGATCTATATTATTCTGCTGTATTGCATAATGGGCATGTTTGATCTATATTATTCTGCTGTATTGCATAATGGGCATGTTTGATCTATATTATTCTGCTGTATTGCATAATGGGCATGTTTGATCTATATTATTCAGCTGTATTGCATAATGGGCATGTTTGATCTATATTATTCTGCTGTATTGCATAATGGGCATGTTTGATCTATATTATTCAGCTGTATTGCATAATGGGCATGTTTGATCTATATTATTCTGCTGTATTGCATAATGGGCATGTTTGATCTATATTATTCTGCTGTATTGCATAATGGGCATGTTTGATCTATATTATTCTGCTGTATTGCATAATGGGCATGTTTGATCTATATTATTCTGCTGTATTGCATAATGGGCATGTTTGATCTATATTATTCTGCTGTATTGCATAATGGGCATGTTTGATCTATATTATTCTGCTGTATTGCATAATGGGCATGTTTGATCTATATTATTCTGCTGTATCGCATAATGGGCATGTTTGATCTATATTATTCTCCTGTATTGCATAATGGGCATGTTTGATCTATATTATTCTCCTGTATTGCATAATGGGCATGTTTGATCTATATTATTCTCCTGTATTGCATAATGGGCATGTTTGATCTATATTATTCTCCTGTATTGCATAATGGGCATGTTTGATCTATATTATTCTGCTGTATTGCATAATGGGCATGTCTGATCTATATTATTCTGCTGTATTGCATAATGGGCATGTCTGATCTATATTATTCTGCTGTATTGCATAATGGGCATGTCTGATCTATATTATTCTGCTGTATTGCATAATGGGCATGTCTGATCTATATTATTCTGCTGTATTGCATAATGGGCATGTCTGATCTATATTATTCTGCTGTATTGCATAATGGGCATGTCTGATCTATATTATTCTGCTGTATTGCATAATGGGCATGTCTGATCTATATTATTCTGCTGTATTGCATAATGGGCATGTCTGATCTATATTATTCTGCTGTATTGCATAATGGGCATGTCTGATCTATATTATTCTGCTGTATTGCTTAATGGGCATGTCTGATCTATATTATTCTGCTGTATTGCATAATGGGCATGTCTGATCTATATTATTCTGCTGTATTGCATAATGGGCATGTCTGATCTATATTATTCTGCTGTATTGCATAATGGGCATGTCTGATCTATATTATTCTGCTGTATTGCATAATGGGCATGTCTGATCTATATTATTCTGCTGTATTGCATAATGGGCATGTCTGATCTATATTATTCTGCTGTATTGCATAATGGGCATGTTTGATCTATATTATTCAGCTGTATTGCATAATGGGCATGTTTGATCTATATTATTCAGCTGTATTGCATAATGGGCATGTTTGATCTATATTATTCAGCTGTATTGCATAATGGGCATGTTTGATCTATATTATTCAGCTGTATTGCATAATGGGCATGTTTGATCTATATTATTCAGCTGTATTGCATAATGGGCATGTTTGATCTATATTATTCAGCTGTATTGCATAATGGGCATGTTTGATCTATATTATTCAGCTGTATTGCATAATGGGCATGTCTGATCTATATTATTCTCCTGTATTGCATAATGGGCATGTGTGATCTATATTATTCTGCTGTATTGCATAATGGGCATGTTTGATCTATATTATTCTGCTGTATTGCATAATGGGCATGTTTGATCTATATTATTCTGCTGTATTGCATAATGGGCATGTTTGATCTATATTATTCTGCTGTATTGCATAATGGGCATGTTTGATCTATATTATTCTCCTGTATTGCATAATGGGCATGCTTGATCTATATTATTCTCCTGTATTGCATAATGGGCATGTTTGATCTATATTATTCTCCTGTATTGCATAATGGGCATGTTTGATCTATATTATTCTGCTGTATTGCATAATGGGCATGTTTGACCTATATTATTCTCCTGTATTGCATAATGGGCATGTTTGACCTATATTATTCTGCTGTATTGCATAATGGGCATGTTTGACCTATATTATTCTCCTGTATTGCATAATGGGCATGTTTGACCTATATTATTCTCCTGTATTGCATAATGGGCATGTTTGATCTATATTATTCTGCTGTATTGAATAATGGGCATGTTTGATCTATATTATTCTGCTGTATTGCATAATGGGCATGTTTGATCTATATTATTCTGCTGTATTTAATAATGGGCATGTTTGATCTATATTATTCTGCTGTATTGCATAATGGGCATGTTTGATCTATATTATTCAGCTGTATTGCATAATGGGCATGTTTGATCTATATTATTCAGCTGTATTGCATAATGGGCATGTTTGATCTATATTATTCTGCTGTATTGCATAATGGGCATGTTTGATCTATATTATTCTGCTGTATTGCATAATGGGCATGTTTGATCTATATTATTCTGCTGTATTGCATAATGGGCATGTTTGATCTATATTATTCTGCTGTATTGCATAATGGGCATGTTTGATCTATATTATTCTGCTGTATTGCATAATGGGCATGTTTGATCTATATTATTCTGCTGTATTGCATAATGGGCATGTTTGATCTATATTATTCTGCTGTATTGCATAATGGGCATGTTTGATCTATATTATTCTGCTGTATTGCATAATGGGCATGTTTGATCTATATTATTCTGCTGTATTGCATAATGGGCATGTTTGATCTATATTATTCTGCTGTATTGCATAATGGGCATGTCTGATCTATATTATTCAGCTGTATTGCATAATGGGCATGTTTGATCTATATTATTCTCCTGTATTGCATAATGGGCATGTCTGATCTATATTATTCTGCTGTATTGCATAATGGGCATGTTTGATCTATATTATTCTCCTGTATTGCATAATGGGCATGTCTGATCTATATTATTCTGCTGTATTGCATAATGGGCATGTTTGATCTATATTATTCTCCTGTATTGCATAATGGGCATGTTTGATCTATATTATTCTCCTGTATTGCATAATGGGCATGTTTGATCTATATTATTCTGCTGTATTGCATAATGGGCATGTTTGATCTATATTATTCTGCTGTATTGCATAATGGGCATGTTTGATCTATATTATTCTGCTGTATTGCATAATGGGCATGTTTGATCTATATTATTCAGCTGTATTGCATAATGGGCATGTTTGATCTATATTATTCTGCTGCATTGCATAATGGGCATGTTTGATCTATATTATTCTGCTGTATTGCATAATGGGCATGTTTGATCTATATTATTCTGCTGCATTGCATAATGGGCATGTTTGATCTATATTAATCTCCTGTATTGCATAATGGGCATGTTTGATCTATATTATTCTGCTGTATTGCATAATGGGCATGTTTGATCTATATTAATCTCCTGTATTGCATAATGGGCATGTTTGATCTATATTATTCTGCTGTATTGCATAATGGGCATGTTTGATCTATATTATTCTGCTGTATTGCATAATGGGCATGTTTGATCTATATTATTCTCCTGTATTGCATAATGGGCATGTTTGATCTATATTATTCTCCTGTATTGCATAATGGGCATGTTTGATCTATATTATTCTGCTGTATTGCATAATGGGCATGTTTGATCTATATTATTCTGCTGTATTGCATAATGGGCATGTCTGATCTATATTATTCTCCTGTATTGCATAATGGGCATGTCTGATCTATATTATTCTGCTGTATTGCATAATGGGCATGTCTGATCTATATTATTCTCCTGTATTGCATAATGGGCATGTCTGATCTATATTATTCTCCTGTATTGCATAATGGGCATGTCTGATCTATATTATTCTCCTGTATTGCATAATGGGCATGTCTGATCTATATTATTCTCCTGTATTGCATAATGGGCATGTCTGATCTATATTATTCTCCTGTATTGCATAATGGGCATGTCTGATCTATATTATTCTCCTGTATTGCATAATGGGCATGTCTGATCTATATTATTCTGCTGTATTGCATAATGGGCATGTTTGATCTATATTATTCTGCTGTATTGCATAATGGGCATGTTTGATCTATATTATTCTGCTGTATTGCATAATGGGCATGTTTGATCTATATTATTCTGCTGTATTGCATAATGGGCATGTTTGATCTATATTATTCTGCTGTATTGCATAATGGGCATGTTTGATCTATATTATTCAGCTGTATTGCATAATGGGCATGTTTGATCTATATTATTCAGCTGTATTGCATAATGGGCATGTTTGATCTATATTATTCAGCTGTATTGCATAATGGGCATGTTTGATCTATATTATTCTGCTGTATTGCATAATGGGCATGTTTGATCTATATTATTCTGCTGTATTGCATAATGGGCATGTTTGATCTATATTATTCTGCTGTATTGCATAATGGGCATGTTTGATCTATATTATTCTGCTGTATTGCATAATGGGCATGTTTGATCTATATTATTCTGCTGTATTGCATAATGGGCATGTTTGATCTATATTATTCTGCTGTATTGCATAATGGGCATGTTTGATCTATATTATTCTGCTGTATTGCATAATGGGCATGTTTGATCTATATTATTCTGCTGTATTGCATAATGGGCATGTTTGATCTATATTATTCTGCTGTATTGCATAATGGGCATGTCTGATCTATATTATTCAGCTGTATTGCATAATGGGCATGTTTGATCTATATTATTCTGCTGTATTGCATAATGGGCATGTCTGATCTATATTATTCTGCTGTATTGCATAATGGGCATGTTTGATCTATATTATTCTCCTGTATTGCATAATGGGCATGTTTGATCTATATTATTCTGCTGTATTGCATAATGGGCATGTTTGATCTATATTATTCTCCTGTATTGCATAATGGGCATGTTTGATCTATATTATTCTCCTGTATTGCATAATGGGCATGTTTGATCTATATTATTCTGCTGTATTGCATAATGGGCATGTTTGATCTATATTATTCTGCTGTATTGCATAATGGGCATGTTTGATCTATATTATTCTGCTGTATTGCATAATGGGCATGTTTGATCTATATTATTCAGCTGTATTGCATAATGGGCATGTTTGATCTATATTATTCTGCTGCATTGCATAATGGGCATGTTTGATCTATATTATTCTGCTGTATTGCATAATGGGCATGTTTGATCTATATTATTCTGCTGTATTGCATAATGGGCATGTTTGATCTATATTAATCTCCTGTATTGCATAATGGGCATGTTTGATCTATATTATTCTGCTGTATTGCATAATGGGCATGTTTGATCTATATTAATCTCCTGTATTGCATAATGGGCATGTTTGATCTATATTATTCTGCTGTATTGCATAATGGGCATGTTTGATCTATATTATTCTGCTGTATTGCATAATGGGCATGTTTGATCTATATTATTCTCCTGTATTGCATAATGGGCATGTTTGATCTATATTATTCTCCTGTATTGCATAATGGGCATGTTTGATCTATATTATTCTCCTGTATTGCATAATGGGCATGTCTGATCTATATTATTCTCCTGTATTGCATAATGGGCATGTCTGATCTATATTATTCTCCTGTATTGCATAATGGGCATGTCTGATCTATATTATTCTCCTGTATTGCATAATGGGCATGTCTGATCTATATTATTCTCCTGTATTGCATAATGGGCATGTCTGATCTATATTATTCTCCTGTATTGCATAATGGGCATGTCTGATCTATATTATTCTGCTGTATTGCATAATGGGCATGTCTGATCTATATTATTCTGCTGTATTGCATAATGGGCATGTCTGATCTATATTATTCTGCTGTATTGCATAATGGGCATGTCTGATCTATATTATTCAGCTGTATTGCATAATGGGCATGTCTGATCTATATTATTCTGCTGTATTGCATAATGGGCATGTCTGATCTATATTATTCTGCTGTATTGCATAATGGGCATGTTTGATCTATATTATTCTGCTGTATTGCATAATGGGCATGTTTGATCTATATTATTCTGCTGCATTGCATAATGGGCATGTTTGATCTATATTTTTCAGCTGTATTGCATAATGGGCATGTTTGATCTATATTATTCAGCTGTATTGCATAATGGGCATGTTTGATCTATATTATTCTGCTGTATTGCATAATGGGCATGTTTGATCTATATTATTCTCCTGTATTGCATAATGGGCATGTTTGATCTATATTATTCTGCTGTATTGCATAATGGGCATGTTTGATCTATATTATTCTGCTGTATTGCATAATGGGCATGTTTGATCTATATTATTCAGCTGTATTGCATAATGGGCATGTTTGATCTATATTATTCAGCTGTATTGCATAATGGGCATGTTTGATCTATATTATTCTGCTGTATTGCATAATGGGCATGTTTGATCTATATTATTCTCCTGTATTGCATAATGGGCATGTTTGATCTATATTATTCTGCTGTATTGCATAATGGGCATGTTTGATCTATATTATTCTCCTGTATTGCATAATGGGCATGTCTGATCTATATTATTCTCCTGTATTGCATAATGGGCATGTCTGATCTATATTATTCTCCTGTATTGCATAATGGGCATGTCTGATCTATATTATTCTCCTGTATTGCATAATGGGCATGTCTGATCTATATTATTCTCCTGTATTGCATAATGGGCATGTCTGATCTATATTATTCTCCTGTATTGCATAATGGGCATGTCTGATCTATATTATTCTCCTGTATTGCATAATGGGCATGTCTGATCTATATTATTCTCCTGTATTGCATAATGGGCATGTCTGATCTATATTATTCTCCTGTATTGCATAATGGGCATGTCTGATCTATATTATTCTGCTGTATTGCATAATGGGCATGTCTGATCTATATTATTCTGCTGTATTGCATAATGGGCATGTCTGATCTATATTATTCAGCTGTATTGCATAATGGGCATGTCTGATCTATATTATTCTGCTGTATTGCATAATGGGCATGTCTGATCTATATTATTCTGCTGTATTGCATAATGGGCATGTTTGATCTATATTATTCTCCTGTATTGCATAATGGGCATGTTTGATCTATATTATTCTGCTGTATTGCATAATGGGCATGTGTGATCTATATTATTCTGCTGTATTGCATAATGGGCATGTTTGATCTATATTATTCTGCTGTATTGCATAATGGGCATGTTTGATCTATATTATTCTGCTGTATTGCATAATGGGCATGTTTGATCTATATTATTCTGCTGTATTGCATAATGGGCATGTTTGATCTATATTATTCTGCTGTATTGCATAATGGGCATGTTTGATCTATATTATTCTCCTGTATTGCATAATGGGCATGCTTGATCTATATTATTCTGCTGTATTGCATAATGGGCATGTTTGATCTATATTATTCTCCTGTATTGCATAATGGGCATGTCTGATCTATATTATTCTCCTGTATTGCATAATGGGCATGTTTGATCTATATTATTCTGCTGTATTGCATAATGGGCATGTCTGATCTATATTATTCTCCTGTATTGCATAATGGGCATGTTTGATCTATATTATTCTGCTGTATTGCATAATGGGCATGTTTGATCTATATTATTCTCCTGTATTGCATAGTGGGCATGTTTGATCTATATTATTCTCCTGTATTGCATAATGGGCATGTTTGATCTATATTATTCTCCTGTATTGCATAATGGGCATGCTTGATCTATATTATTCTCCTGTATTGCATAATGGGCATGTTTGATCTATATTATTCTCCTGTATTGCATAATGGGCATGTTTGATCTAAATTAAATACGTAGCTATTGCCTTCGATGATACATCAAAGGCAAATTCCGAAATTCTAGTTTTTTAAAAAGACAAAAGATTGAGTAGCTCCTCTATATTTTCAGATAGAACTACATTTGCGCCACTGAACTAAAAATGTGGTTGGAGAATAAGCCCCTAAAGTTATGACATCTCAATGCGACAAGCCCTGTCTAATGCCTGGATTCTATACTTTGCTGGTAACACAGGTCATTCATAGGTTCAGAAACGTAATATTTTTTAGTAGGTATTTCCGTATTGTGAAATGAAGTCAACCCAATAAGCGAAACCCCCCCCCCCCAAAAAAAATAAATGAAATATTAATGGTTTGGGATTATGATGATAATAATAAGGTGTTTTAATTATAAGATAGTTGTTATTTAATTTTTCCATTTCTGTGAAAAGCTACTTGATTCAAGTACCATCCTATTAAATAATCAATAGCTTACGAGAATTGTATTTCCTCGTGTTAATCTGATTTAACTTAACTAATTTCCCGGTGAAAATCCCTATGAATATAGACGAGGTGAAAATAATTTAAAGTTTTTCCCCTTCCATAACTGAGTTTTCCTTTGCATATCGGATTATTTCTTATAATATTTATCCGGAAAATGAATTTTCTATTACTTTTTCCGAGAAGCCATTTTAATAATTAACTACTTTGCCTCGCCCTCCAAGTTTTATCAGGTAATGCTGGGGTTTCTCTGTGCTTCGTTTTCAAAAGATTTCACTAGAAATATTATCTGTACATGATGATAGAGCGCTCACCTCGAACAATTGCGTCACTCCCCTTAGGTCTACGAGTTGTTCGCAATACACCGGTTCTCACACACACACACACATATATACACAGTGTGTCCCCAAAATAAACGGCGAAACTTCGGGAGTATGCAAGATGAAAAACTAAAGAAAGAAAGTCCTTTGGCATTTTTCTCGTGCTCTGTTTCCGAGAAAAACGCAAATAACTAAAACACAATTGTGAATAGGCGTTCTTTCATAATGCCTGTATAAACATCATTAAATGTACATGTTTCATCTCCCCCCCCCCCCTGAAACATACCTACAAAAAATACTCTTGGTCGAAAAAATTAAATTACGCCATGTAATGCTGCATGTTCAACATAATGTAGAATAGCTACTTTTCTCGGAGGAAAGTGATAAAACAAAAAAACTTTCAATTCTTAATAAAAATAAATTTTAAATTCTTAAAACATTTTAAATTTAACACTGGACGCATACATAATTAAAAATAATAATTTCTTCTTCTAATATTTCTTAATAATCAATTTAAAAATTGTTCAAAGGTTTGGCCCCTTGCGGCAAGGTATCACATTGCTCATTGACAGACTGGATGGAATTTGTGCATTGCTCTGCTGTAATCTGTTCCCTGGGCTTCCGGTAGATCAAATATTTAATGTGTCCCCATAGGAAGATATCCAAATAAATGGAGACCTATTATTACATAACAGGCATACTCACTCATACAAAAGCACAGGCATACTCACTCATACAAAAGCACAGGCATACTCACTCATACAAAAGCACAGGCATACTCACTCATACAAAAGCACAGGCATACTCACTCATACAAAAGCACAGGCATACTCACTCATACAAAAGCACAGGCATACTCACTCATACAAAAGCACAGGCATACTCACTCATACAAAAGCACAGGCATACTCACTCATACAAAAGCACAGGCATACTCACTCCTATTTTTTTGGGGTGGGGGGGGCATTAAAGGAGTTAGGGGTGGGGTTGGGTGGAAGGGTAAGTGGAGAGGGTGGAAGATATAACATTTACTTTTAATGATTTTTATATAGGTATTATGAAAGATTGCCTATTCACAATTGTGTTTTAGTTTTTTGGGGGTTTTTCTCGGAAACAAAGCAAAAACGAGAAAAATGCCAAAGGACATTTTTTCTTTCTTCTTTCATCCTGCATCGATTCCCGAAGTTTTGCCGTTTATTTTGGGGACAACCTGACATGTATATTTTTATTATTAGGAGATACAATTCACATGGATGAATGTACATTTACATAAAAATATAATGCCAAACAAGTCAATTAACAATTGGGCGTCACCCTCGTTATTCAGGCTTGGTAACACAACAAGCCTGGTTACTGTAAGACCTAAATAAATGATTAAGACCATCAATTTCATCAAATACAACATAATAAATAATGATAATAAATATAATGATACTTAACAATGATGATCATAAAATTATATATATATATATATATATATATATATATATATATATATATATATATATATATATATATGTCAGCCATGCTATAGTTGAAATATTTTGTGCATGTTTTGTTTTGGTTACATTTGGAGTTAACGAAGCAATAAAAATCAATAGTTATTACTGCTTCTATTACTTTACTAATGTCACTAGGGATAAGATGACGCAGTTCCTGCGAGTTTTAGAATTTACACCAATGTACTAAACAATAATGATCTTGGAAAAAATGTTAATATCTTGCAAAGATTGAGGAAAGGGAAAGAAAGTATTAACAAAAACTAAAATAGGTCAGACATGGAGGAACTCCGTCATGTTACTGTGTATCGAAGAATTCTTATTCATAGTTTCATTTGGAAAGGTGCAAAGAGGAACAGCTTTTTTTTTTTTTTTTTTTTTTTTTTTTTTTTTTTTTTTTTTTTTTTTTTTTTTTCTTCTTATTTTTATTTCTCGCTATTTATGCGGGAAAGTAAAATTGATAAACTAATTTCAAACAAAATTGCTTTGAATAGAAGCGACTTAATTCCCGAAAATATACAGAAAAATTGATTAGCCTTTTTTCTATTTTATAAACAAAAAATTAACGAAATGTTGAGTCGCTTTTGAAGGAAATTATGAAAAAATAAAGCTTCATATAATTGTTCTTTAGAATTTTTGAAGCATTTCTTTGACCTATAAAGCCTTTATTATATATATATATATATATATATATATATATATATATATATATATATATTTACATTTTTCCATTTATTGTTGATCTCCAACTTCTAATATTCGTGTTGTTGTCTTAGGCAGACAGGTCATAAATGGTAACCTATGACCTTTGGTGGGTTATGACCTTTTTGCTACAACAACAAGGGGAATATTATAAATGAAAGATGAAAAGTGTAAGGAAAACTGTTTATTTCGGAGCTAAAATGAGGATACGTAGGATGTACGATAAAGATATTTCGAAAAAAATATTTAAGAAGTAAGGATATACATTGGTCATAAAAATAAAAACTAAAAGAAACTGATAGATTCAGGGTGGGGTTTCCAACATATGAAAAAGCTTAATCAATTTAGGTAATAACATTTATTCAATAAAAATCTTCTAACCAGTTAGAAATATGAATCAGATATCCCCTTTTAAAACTTAGTAAATTATGCCTTAGTTGCATTTATGATAAAACCTTACTTTAAAGTTATGTATTTTTTTTTCTTTACGGTGCTTCGACACCTAGGCCATTAGCGCCGACATCCAGGGTGCAGCGAAGAGTTTTCCCAACGACCCGTGAGATGAGGAAATTCCTGCCTCTTCGAACCCTCCCGGGGATCGAACCCACCATCTCCCGCTTATGAATCTACGCCGCTAGCACCTAGACCACGGGAGACCCAGTTATGCGTTCTCATATAATTCTCTTCTTGTTTATCCTCGTCTTTCTGGCCGCTATAATGATTTACATGATGCTTATGTATACTACAGTGCGAAATCTTGAGTTTTGCTCGCGCACATTACGAAGTAACTTATAAATTTTGTTTTTATGTTTTTTTTTTTATTTAATTTTAGCTTGAAAATGATGTTGATCGAAATGTAGGTGCATCGCTAATATTAATAAATTCCTAATTTAGAGTCTCAATTGTGGGATTTAATTCCTAACCCCAAAAAAAAAAAAAAAAAAAAAAAAAAAAAACAGAATAAGAAATAGAATAATATTTTTAAGGAATTATAGAAAGAAAAAATTATATTAAAATCTTTAATAAAAATAATATGAAGCAGTTCTCACAACTATTTAGTTGAAACCATAATAATATAGTATATAGTATTATATTTTCTGTAAAACCTAGAAAAAAACATACACACATTTAAATTATTTTATATATATATATATATATATATATATATATATATATATATATATATATATATACGCAAACAATGCAATTTCTCAGGAGATTGCATAAAATGCAGGTGTATAACAGAAATATTTCCGACTCATAGACGAGAGACGTGTCTGTTTTTAAAACAATATAATCATATATAACAATATAGTCAGGGTATTAATTAACGAAATGACTCACGAAAACAAGAAGTTTTTCTGTAGTTTTCATAAAATTGTATTTATTATTAAATGAGAATTTATTCTATAAATTATTAATCAGGTAGGAAGGTTATTTATGGGTTATACCCGATGATTTCATGGTAGTTTATAAATATTGCTAAATACGTACTGGACTGAGAGAGTGTTAAGAACGATAAGTCCGAAGTTAGCTGTGGAGAGGCAGGACACGGACTGACTCTATACTCCCCAATCGCAAACCTCCCCTCCCTTGTACTACCCCCACCATCTACCATCTACCCCCTCCCCTCCGATGACATGTCCAGCTCCCTGGAACTCCGTCATCTTATCCCCTCCATTCTACCTCCCCCCTCCACCTTCCATCTACCCCCTCCCCTCCGCTGACATGTCTGGCTCCCTGGAACTCCGTCATCTTATCCCCTCCCTTATACCTTTCCCCTCCATCTACCATCTACGCCCTCCCTTCCGCTGACATGTCCAGCTCCCTGGAACTCCTTATCTTATCCCCTCCCTTCTGCCTACCCTCTCCATCTACCCCCTCCCTTCCGCTGACATGTCCAGCTCCCTGGAACTCCTTATCTTATCCCCTCCTTTCTGCCTACCCTCTCTATCTACCCCCTCTCCTCCGCTGACATGTCCGGCTCCCTGGAACTCCGTCATCTTATCCCCTCCCTTCTACCTACCCACTCCATCTACCCCCTCCCCTCCGCTGACATGTCCAGCTCCCTGGAACTCCTTATCTTATCCCCTCCCTTCTGCCTACCGCCTCTATCTACCCCCTCTCCTCCGTATACATGTCCGGCTCCGTGGAACTCCGTCATCTTATCCCCTCCCTTCTTCCTACCCCCTCCATCTACCATCTACCCACTCACCTCCGCTGACATGTCCGGTTCCCCTGGAACTCCGTCATCTTATCCCCTCACTCCTACCTTCCCCCACCATCTCCCAACTACCCTCTCCCCTCCACTGACATGTCCGGCTCCCTGAAACTCCTTATCTTATCCCCTCCCTTCTACCTTCCCCCTCCACCACCCCTCTACTCCCTCCATTCCCCTGACAAGTCCGGCTCCCTGGAACTCCTCATCTTATCCCCTTCTTCTACCTTCGCCGTTTCGTATTCGATACTTTGCATTTGTATCGACGATATATCCAGTTCCCTAGGACTCCGCCATCTTGTCCCCTCTGGGAGAGAGGAATCCTCTGTTTGCGTGTCAGGGTTCCACACTGGCTTGGACCAGGAATCCAATAGGGAGCACACTCGCGATCACCGTCCGAATAGCATTGCTGATTATTTTCAGTGCGATCCTTTGCAGAATGGCCAGCGCTCTCAGACGAATTTTTCTCAACAGATTGTGTCAGGCTTTGGCATATCCCCGACTATGCATCAGCCCTTTACCAACATAGCCGTCGTCTTTTCCGCTGACACCCTCAACACACTCCCACCAGTATATGACTCATAGCAACGCCAGCTCCTTCGCTTTATTGCAGCTATCCTTGACTCCTTCATTGCAGCTGCCAGCACTGCCCGCTTCTTGTAGGTTCGTCAGCAAACCATCACTCGGCTTCCGAGAGCGTTGGTCCTAGAACCAGTCACTACTGGGAACCTTTTTTACCAACGTACGGCTCTTCGTCTGCACCCGCAGAGACCACAACGGCTGCACGGGACTACAAGTAACTCCAGATAAGGGCGTATATGTTGTTCGGTATTTCAATGATCAGTGCCAGGCCGATTGCTGGCCACCATTAATCTTTTAATGTCATCGGCTATGAACGTCTAGGACGCGATCTGTATTGCCTATCTTTTACGCCCGACTTAGTAAGTGGGTGGATTACTCTACTCGCCGGTCTTGCGAAAGTTTTGCCAAGAACTGGTCGCGGCGTCCAATTTGTTTTGCCGTTTTCTGAATGACCCGGAAGTAGTCGTTAATTTGGCGTGCATTGTAAATTGATAGTTGGTATTGGGCAACAAGGTTCCCGGTGCTCCTTTCCTTGTTGCCCCCTCCAATGCCAAAATTATATCGATCATGTCGCATTGGAGCATTCGACACCTAGCGGGACTTTTAACAGACCTTTAACTTCCCGCTGCTATTCATTATCCTCTTCAGGCTTGACAGCCCTGTTAATTCGGCTAGAGCGTTGTAACTAGAGATGGGCAAAATCGTTTTTTTAAGGAACTATTCCTGTTTGGATAGTTCTTCTTCTTGATTGAATTAGTTCAATCAACTAGTTCTAAGGAACTACATAGTTCATTTCTAATTTGAAGCTCCCAATAAATAAGAAAATTCATAACTCAGGATTTCTCAATAAGTAAGATTAAATAAATAAGCGCTGTAAAACCCCTTAAACTTATCAATCATAAGGCAGCCCCCACCCTTATATACGCACATGTAGTGAACTAAAGAAAGGAAAGGTAGCAGAGAACTGACGTAGAGATGAGTAGTTGAGGAAAGAAATAGTTAAACTGACTCTCTCGGTCCCAAGAAGTTCCCTAGCCCCTTAAGGTCCTGGCGTGGCGAGGACATTGGTTGGGTGAGGAGGAGGGATGTATAGGTAGTTCAGGAACTTTCAGGAACGAACTGGTTAAGGAACTTTCAGGAACGGCCAACTCTCTCGATCCCAAGAAGTTCCATAGCTCCTTTAGGTCCTGGAGTGGGAAGGACATTGGTTGGGTGAGGAGTAAGGATGTACAGTTCAGGAACTTGGAGGAACGAACTGGTTAAGAAACTTTTAGGAACGACCTACTCTCTCGATCCCAAGAAGTTCCCTAGCTCCTTTAGGTCCTGGAATGGGGAGGACATTAGTTGGGTGAGGAGTACGGATGTACTGTTCAGGAACTTCCAGGAAAGAAGTGTTTAAGGAACTTTTAGGAACGACCTACTCTCTCGATCGCAAGAAGTTAGGGAACATCTTGCGATCGAGAGAGTAGGTCGTTCCTAAAAGTTTCTTAACCAGTTCGTTCCTGCAAGTTCCTGAACTGTACATCCTTACTCCTCACCCAACCAATGTCCTTCCCACTCCAGGACCTAAAGGAGCTATGGAACTTCTTGGGATCGAGAGAGTTGGCCGTTCCTGAAAGTTCCTTAGAGCTAGGGAGCTCTTTTAGGTCCTGGAATGGGGAGGGAGGGCTTTGGTTGGGTGAAGAGAAAGGATGTAGAGTTCAGGAACATCCAGGAACGAACTGGTTAAGGAACTTTCAGGAACAACCTACTCTCTCGACCCCAAGAAGTTCCTGGAGTAGGGAGGACTTGTATAACTATACGCATAACTAAGTGCGTAATGGCGCGGTGTAAGCGTGGTGGTGGTGCTTAATGGCTGAGGCCATCAGCACAGTTAGTTGCAAATAAATTAATTTTTAAATGTTTCTTAAAACAATTAACAATTCGTTTTTATAATCAATTTGACGTAAAAACATAACGCTAAATTTTACCTAAAATATCAATTACAGTTCGCATCCGGGCCACTTCCAGTCAAAAATTGGCCCTCTTACGGTCATATTCTAGACCAGGGGTCTCCAAACTACGGCCCGAGGGCCACATCCGGCCCGCGGACAGATTTTGTCCGGCCCGCGGAGAGCTAGCATACTTGAAAACTCCTTTTAGAGAACATATTTTTTATAGCAAATTAAATTTAATAATATGCAGTGTTGCCGTTTTGCGGACTTTAGTCCGATTTGCAGCCTTTTTTAAACGTTGCGTACTTTTTCTGACCTTTTTTTTTCATCAGTGGACTATTTCACTTTTTACCACCGGCAACAATGATAATATGGTTTTGGCCCTCGGAACCTACTGGAGTAATCAGTATGGCCCTAAGGCTGGAAAGTTTGGAGACCCCTATTCTAGACCAATTCGACCATTTCCGGTCATCTCATGCCAATTCCAGTATACTTCAAATCGCTTATGGTCTACTCTGACCCACTTTAAGACCGCTCAGGCCTACTCTGGTCCACTTCCGGTCAGCTCTGGCATACTTACAGAAGAGTTCTTGCCCACTCCTGGTCCACTTCCGCAACAGTGTCGTTAACTTCCGATCACACCCTGGTCACGCTCGCTCACTTTCTGCCCTTTTACCATTCCTGATGCATGCTAGGACACTAGACCTAGATCACTTCACTAGCACATTCTATCGACCCTATCCCCTACTTTATCTAGGTTACTTCCGGACACTTCATGTTCACTTCCCGTCCCTGTCATCACTTCTGGGACTCTATATTCACACTCGGGTCAATGTGTGTCACTTCCGGTCTCTAATAATTACTTTTGGGACACTAAATTCGTCCATAGATTACTTACTAATGGCACCTCATGGTACTTCCGGTTCACTCCCTCTCTCTGATAATTACGTTTGGGCCAATATATTCGATAATTGTGAGATTTTGATTAATAAATCGTGAATCGTGGGAGTTGGCGACAGTTCACTTTTCAGGCGTAATTGCGGGTTAGTGCGATTACATTTTTAATTGTTAATAGTCAATCGCCTGTACAATTAATTTTTGCTCAACAGTGTCCTGATCATTGGTTGGTTGAGGAGGGGTAAAAGAACGATAGTCCACTAAAATGAAGAGTGCTCCGAATAGTTCTTTTGAACTATATATATATATATATATATATATATATATATATATATATATATATATATATATATGTATACGTACATATATACACGCGGATTGCGTCACGAGGTCAACCTTTAGCGAGTAAGCGAGTTTCCTACCTTTAGCGTCTTCTCTACCCGGAAGAAGTCAATAAGATTCTAAACGGAAGTTTTTAATTTGGCAGTTTAATTATTGATTAAGGGGGCGAAGTTAGCTCAGTGGTAGAGCACTGGACTAATAAGGGGGCGAGGTTAGCTCAGTGGTAGAGCACTGGACTAATAAGGGGGTGAGGTTAGCTCAGTGGTAGAGCACTGGACTAATATGCTGGAGGACCTGAGTTCAAATCCCGAGCAAGCACTAAAGATTTTTATCTTCTAGTGTCTTAGTTCATGGGTTGAACTCGGCCTCCCTGACCGTCCCTAGGCTAGCCCAGCCTTTTTTAATTAATTTATTAATGGGTACCTTTGTGCTAATGACTCTAGCAGGCGAAGCAGTACAGGCAAAAATCAGGTGGCCGGAGCATAGTACTGACCACACTATCTCCCTAGTGTGCCGTATGGTCGTGAATAAGATAACTCAATAGTATCTGCCACTCAGGCCCCTCGGGGCCTGTTACAGGACTGATTTTGTTCTGAATTATTGATTAGAAAACTTTCATTTTATTTATTTAATTTCATTTTAATTTTTGTACAGTATTAATATTTTAATCGTGACTTTGTTGTGGTTATTTTTCTCTATTTTTAACAATAACTATATTCATTTATTATTATTTAATTCATTTGTGTGATTATTCCTTTTACTTATTTATTTATAATTTATTTTATTTTCTCAAGCTTGTGTTGTCAATAATTTTACTAAATTTATATTTTTATTTGGACTGTTAATGAATAATTGTTGTATATATGCACTCAGGCTGATGGACAATGTCCAAGTTAATTGTTTTCTTTTCTTTCAAATTATTTGTGTATGTAAATATATGTATATTTACGAAATAAATTAGGTTGCTGATTGTCTGCAAACTAAAAGCCAATGCTATTATTGGAGAGAAAGAAGCAGCGAATATCCATCCAACCATCCATTCCAACATAATTAATGTTGAATGTTGAATGTTGGATTGTGAAAACGCATTCGGATCTCATTCTCTTGGAAATGTCAATTAATGCAGTTTCAGCTGATGGCAACCAGCTGATCGGACGAATGGAGTTTTCAACTTTCTATCAGTTCATTCAGTTTCAATAGGCTTTTTATGATTCAAAGTTTAATGGATTTTTTGATCGAAAACGAGTCGCAATTTCCTTGAAAAAAATATGATTATTTTCTTTTTCAAATCAGTTTTTTTTTTCCAAACATTAAATGGGTATGGGCGTATATAAGGGGGACTGAGAGGGCTGCATCCCCCCCCCCCCCCATTTTTTTTGAATTATTAGATTTTTAAAAAAATATTTATTTTTTTTTTGGGGGGGATAGCGTTTTAGTTGGTTATTCCAAGTTCTAGGTAGTTAATATTCGATCCACCCCGAATCCGGCTGTGCTTCCAGCCCCCCCCCCCCCCCGAATATTATTTTCTATATTCTGAGCACATTTTTTAGCAGAAAGCACGAGTCCGGCTCTTTAAAAGGTCGAAATTGGTATAAGTTTGGTTGGTTGTTCTGTTTTTGCTTCTAATCTGTAAGACGATCCTTCAGAATTAAAATATCTTAGATTAGGTGAATGTCAAACATTTGGAACAAATTTCAACTAAATGAATAGTTTCTGAATTCCCAAACTGAAAACCTTTACACTTTTTACTTAGGCACTTATTCATTCCTAGAAGCTATATATTCTCTCTCTCTCTCTCTCTCAACAAATCTTGGCTATTAGCGCCGACATCCAGGGTGCAGCCAGGAATTTTCTCAGCGAGCCCTGAGATGAGAGAATTTCTGGCACCGGTGGGGATCGAACCCACCATCTCCCGCTTATGAAGCTAGCGCGCTAGCCACTAGACCACGGGAGACCCCCAAAACTGAGTTGTATTACCTTCTTAAACGGGTTCATATATTGTTTTAAAAATGGTTCCATTCGTCTTCCTACATTAGATAAACTATAGAACGAGTAACTGGAAGTATGAACTTGAAAACGTAAGCGTTAAGACTTTTTTCGCGCGAATTTCACTCCAAAAACCATGTCGAGTTGGACAGATTCTGCTGGTTAACGAACTTGACCTTTCAAATTAGAGGAAAGTGTTTGTTTTTTTTTTTTTTTTTACCAAATTTTATAAAAATCGGTCCATTTTTCGGACAAATTTGGATCACCGTTATTTTTCGTAATCCTTGGATTCTAATTGACGCTTCCGGATTTCGTCATGATGTCGAACTCATAAGAGTGGTGTCTCTCATTAGAGTAGGACTTCCCAACCAGAGGGGCACGCCCCACTTGGGGGGCCTAGAGAAATGTCAGAGAGGTGTTTGGAAAACTTTGAAAAAATAAAGTATCTGATGAAAATGCATTTCCTTTTTTTCACGCCTACCCGAAGCAATTAATAATAAAAAAAGTGGATAAAGATTTGAAATCTGAAATAGAAACTCATTTATAAGCGTTGGAAAACGAATTTCACGGATAGTATCGAGATGTTAATTCCGAGTCTCCTATATGGCACATGACCAGAAACCTATTTTTTGTCTTTGTCTTACAATTACATGAAGAAGTTCAAGAAGAATTTCTAGAAATGATGGCTGACTCGACCTTGAAAGATGACTTTCAACTCATGATATTAGAGAAGTTTTGGATCAAACGATTCCTTGTTAATCAAAAAGTTGCTTCTCTAGCTTTAAAAATACTTATTCCATTTTTAGGGGGCGAGGTTAGCTCAGTGGTAGAGCACACGTCTAATGAAGTGGAGGACCAGGTTCAAAACCCGAGCACGCACTAAAGATTTTTTCTTCTAGTGCTGCAGTTCGAGGGTTGGATTTAGGGTCCCAGATCGTCCCTAGGCTCACCCCCTAGCCTTTAATTAATTTAATTAATAATGGGTACCTTGGGTGCTAATGTCTCTAGCAGCCGAACCAGCCAAGGGGAAAATCAGGCGGCCGGAGCATAGTATTGACCATACTATCTCCCTAGTGTGCCGTATGGTCAAGAATCAGATAACTCTACAGTATCTGCCCCTCTGGGACCTTGTGGCCTGTTACGGGACTGAATTCAAGAGTACTTTTCTCTTAAAGATCCATAATAAATGCATATATTGTACCTGTAAATTCAAATAAAAAGTCCGTCACGCAGGAGCTGCATAACTAAGCGCTTTCCTCAGAATTGGGTAGTGTCGAGTGTATTCCTGAATAATTTGCTTAAAATAACCTACATAGATAAATAAAATAAAAACCTAAATAACACCTGTTTCAATTCAATCCAAACATAGTATGAAGTAAATCCCCCCCCCCCTTCCGATAGACCGATTTAGTTCATTTTTACAACACCTCTTTCTTATTAGATACCCAGGACTTATACCGTGTTTCTTACAATACAGCAGAAATTACGACCGGTAGGAGCAAATTAGTAATTTTGGTCCGGAGTAAACCCCTCCCCCCTCCTAATGAACCGATTTAGTTCATTTTTACAACACATTTTTCCCTTTAGTTGAACAGAACGAATACCGAGTTTCGTTGAAATATAACAAATATTACGACTGTTATTGGCAAATAACTACTTTGGCTCCGGAGTAAACCCCCCCCCCCCTCCGGATGGAACGATTTTTTTGGTTAACGAACTCGTTCAATCGTTTGATTGGGGAATACTACATACCAAGTTTCGTGGGGAAGAAACAAAAACTCTGGCCGGTATCGTGTTAACGGGCACATATATAACTATATTTATATATATATATATATATATATATATATATATATATATATATATATATATATATATATATATAATGGTGATTAGATAGCAAGGGACTCTTGCCAAACCCCTTCCTGTAATGGTGTATACATAGGAGAAACCATAAATGACATTCACTCACGTCTTACACAACATAAACGAACCATCACTAATAAAGAAATAGATAAATCTGCACTTGCAAAACACGCCATTACACAAAAACAAAAAATGACTACAGATCTCGGAATGTGTACACATGAACTTAAACAAAAACAATATAAACTACAAAACTGACCAACAAGGCATTTCTCCTATGTACGCTAATATTTTCCAAATACTCTCCCGACCTCCCACCTAGATTTTTTACCATGCCCCTTGGGTATCCTTCCATTAACACCTTTTTCTCCTTTCCTGTCATAAAATGTCATAAACATGCCTTTTGATCCTTACCGACCTTTCTCCCACCACCTGCTGTTTTCAGTTACATATACCCCAGTAGATTCCTTTTTCCTTAGACACTTTCACAATGGTTACTTAATTGCCAACCTTGGTCTTCCTCTGCCGCTCGGAATTTCCATTGGTATGTAGTATCTTATTTCTTTGTAAAATTTATTAATGTTACTATTAGCTACTATATTTGTCATTGGTATGTAGTTTCTTATTTCTTTGAAAAATCAATTAATGTTACTAATTACTATTAAAATCAATTACTGTACCTATTTTCTTTTTCATTCTACTCATTCTAAGAATTTAAGACGATATGTTCTGTTATAAGTTAAATTGTATCTATAGTTCTGTTACCTATCACAATTATAAATTTTTCTTGTTTGTTTCTGTATTAATTTCTTTTTTGTCATTTTAGCTGACGAAGGCTACCAATGAGTACCCGAAACGTCCGAAATATAGATTTTTTTAAAACAAAATCATATTGAGGTTTATTTAGCCGAATCCCAACCATTCCATCTTTACTTATATATATATATATATATATATATATATATATATATATATATATATATATATATATATATATATAGAGATAGATAGATATAAATTTTAACTGGGGTCATTTTCGGTGTCTACTTGGTAGGTACGATAAAGATTCGAAGAAATTTTTCAAAAATTCTATACTGCTATCTCCGAAGGAAAGTAGCTATTCTCAATAGCTACTTTCCCTCGGAGGAAAGTGCTAAAAAGGTAGTTGATAAAAAAAAAAATTGTTGTGAAACTTAAGGTGGGCATGGAAATAATATTTTCGGTTTGGGGAGTCTGGGTGAAATAAAGGTTGGGAAACCCTGCAGGGAACGAGGAACCGTGCTAAACGAACCGTTAATTTGGTTACCAGTCAAAGCGTATTCTAATCTAGACCTTTGAAATAGGAAACACTACATTTAATGACCAATTTCTTTGGAATCAGACTTATAGGTTGGTCTAGTAAATGGTAATGGACCTTCCATCATCTCCAGGTTGATTAACGGAGATTATTGGAATTGACATCAATAGCTGGCTATAGAATAGTCAAACCAAACACTGCATTGACGTCGACTGCAGTCAGTCAGTATTGACCAGTCTACATCCATTCACCACAAAAAAACAACATTATCATGAAATAACTTTATGTCTATAAGAAAGCACATTTTTGAAAATTAATGTTTTTTTTACTTTAGCCTTGGCTCAAGAAATGTTTTGTGGTTTCTAATATTGTTGCTACAAGACGAACAACTGAAGACATTAATCAGATGACTAGACATGACATAAACAATGTTATAAAAAGACACAAAATGAACAAGTGGCAAACTGACTGGACATACACACAAGACAACAAGCTACGGGAGATTAAGCCGACGATAGGAGCCTGGAGTTCCAGTATTCGGAACGCTAGGCGAGAAGAAGTCGTGCTTACTAGACTACGTATTGCACATTCACACTTGACACATTCATATTTGATGACAAAACAGGACAAACCGATTTGTACACTTTGCAACGTTCCTTTAACAATCAAACACATACTTACAGACTGCAGGGAAAGACAAGACATTGACTTACCTACAGACTTACACGAATTGCTTAAACAGGACAAACCGATTTGTACACTTTGCAACGTTCCTTTAACAATCAAACACATACTTACAGACTGCAGGGAAAGACAAGACATTGACTTACCTACAGACTTACACGAATTGCTTAAACAGGACAAACCGATTTGTACACTTTGCAACGTTCCTTTAACAACCAAACACATACTTACAGACTGCAGGGAAAGACAAGACATTCACTTACCTACAGACTTACACGAATTGCTTAAACAGGACAAACCGATTTGTACACTTTGCAACGTTCCTTTAACAACCAAACACATACTTACAGACTGCAGGGAAAGACAAGACATTCACTTACCTACAGACTTACAAGAATTGCTTAAACAGGACAAACCGATTTGTACACTTTGCAACGTTCCTTTAACAACCAAACACATACTTACAGACTGCAGGGAAAGACAAGACATTCACTTACCTACAGACTTACAAGAATTGCTTAAACAGGACAAACCGATTTGTACACTTTGCAACGTTCCTTTAACAACCAAACACATACTTACAGACTGCAGGGAAAGACAAGACATTCACTTACCTACAGACTTACAAGAATTGCTTAAACAGGACAAACCGATTTGTACACTTTGCAACGTTCCTTTAACAACCAAACACATACTTACAGACTGCAGGGAAAGACAAGACATTCACTTACCTACAGACTTACAAGAATTGCTTAAACAGGACAAACCGATTTGTACACTTTGCAACGTTCCTTTAACAACCAAACACATACTTACAGACTGCAGGGAAAGACAAGACATTCACTTACCTACAGACTTACAAGAATTGCTTAAACAGGACAAACCGATTTGTACACTTTGCAACGTTCCTTTAACAACCAAACACATACTTACAGACTGCAGGGAAAGGGAAGACATTCACTTACCTACAGACTTACAAGAATTGCTTAAACAGGACAAACCGATTTGTACACTTTGCAACGTTCCTTTAACAACCAAACACATACTTACAGACTGCAGGGAAAGGGAAGACATTCACTTACCTACAGACTTACAAGAATTGCTTAAACAGGACAAACCGATTTGTACACTTTGCAACGTTCCTTTAACAACCAAACACATACTTACAGACTGCAGGGAAAGGGAAGACATTGACTTACCTACAGACTTACAAGAATTGCTTAAACAGGACAAACCGATTTGTACACTTTGCAACGTTCCTTTAACAACCAAACACATACTTACAGACTGCAGGGAAAGGGAAGACATTCACTTACCTACAGACTTACAAGAATTGCTTAAACAGGACAAACCGATTTGTACACTTTGCAACGTTCCTTTAACAACCAAACACATACTTACAGACTGCAGGGAAAGGGAAGACATTCACTTACCTACAGACTTACAAGAATTGCTTAAACAGGACAAACCGATTTGTACACTTTGCAACGTTCCTTTAACAACCAAACACATACTTACAGACTGCAGGGAAAGGGAAGACATTGACTTACCTACAGACTTACAAGAATTGCTTAAACAGGACAAACCGATTTGTACACTTTGCAACGTTCCTTTAACAACCAAACACATACTTACAGACTGCAGGGAAAGGGAAGACATTGACTTACCTACAGACTTACAAGAATTGCTTAAACAGGACAAACCGATTTGTACACTTTGCAACGTTCCTTTAACAACCAAGCACATACTTACAGACTGCAGGGAAAGGGAAGACATTCACTTACCTACAGACTTACAAGAATTGCTTAAACAGGACAAACCGATTTGTACACTTTGCAACGTTCCTTTAACAACCAAACACATACTTACAGACTGCAGGGAAAGGGAAGACATTGACTTACCTACAGACTTACAAGAATTGCTTAAACAGGACAAACCGATTTGTACACTTTGCAACGTTCCTTTAACAACCAAACACATACTTACAGACTGCAGGGAAAGGGAAGACATTGACTTACCTACAGACTTACAAGAATTGCTTAAACAGGACAAACCGATTTGTACACTTTGCAACGTTCCTTTAACAACCAAACACATACTTACAGACTGCAGGGAAAGACAAGACATTGACTTACCTACAGACTTACACGAATTGCTTAAACAGGACAGTACACACATTGATGATATTCTAAAATATTTAAAAAATATAAATAAGTTCCAACGTTTTTAGAAATCCTCCCTATAAATTATTTATTTTATTATTTTTATTTTTTATTTTTTGTAAATTTTTATTTGCCTTTATTATTATTATTATTTTATTTATTTATTTTGTATTCTTAAACAATGATACATGTTTTCTGCTATTACAGTATCTTTTTGTAATTTTTTTTTCTTTTGATTTCCTTCTAGCTTCAATAGTTTAAAAAACATTTAGCATTGTTCGCACATAGACTTTAAGAGTAAATAGCCTTGTTGTGTACTCTCAATAAATAAATGAAAAATATTAATATTGTACAATTACACAAAAGTCCGTCACGCAGGAGCTGCATAACTAAGCACTTTCCTCAGAATTGGGTAGTGTCGATTGCATTCCTGAATAATTTGCTTAAAATAACTTATATAGATAAATAAAATAAAAACGTAAATAACACCTGTTTCAATTCAATCCAAACATGGTATAATGTAAATCCCCCCCCTTCCGATAGACCGATTTAGTTCATTTTTACAACACTTCTTTCTTATTAGATACCCAGTAATACCGCGTTTCGTTACAATACAGCAGAAATTACGACCGGTATGAGCAAATTAGTAATTTCTGTCTGGAGTAAACTCCCCCTTCTAGTCAACCGATTTAGTTTATTTTTACAACACATTTTTCTCTTCAGTTGACCACAAAAAATACCGAGTTTCGTTGAAATATAAGAAAAATTATGGCTGGTATTGACAAATAACTACTTTGGCTCCGGAGTAAACCCCTCCTCCGGATGGACTGATTTTGTTGGTTAACGAACTCGTTTAATCGTTTGAAGGGGGAATACTACATACCAAGTTTCGTGGCGAAAAAACAAAAACTCTGGCCTGTATCGTGTTAACGGACACATATATAACATATATATATATATATATATATATATATATATATATATATATATACATATATATATATAACTATATATATATATATATATATATATATATATATATATATATATATACATATATATACACGTATATATATATATATATATATATATACACGTATATATATATATATATATATATATATATATATATATATATATATAAATTTTAACTGGGGTCATTTTCGGTCTCTACTAGGTAGGATCGATAAAGATTGGAAGAAATTTTTCAAAAATTCCGTCATGAGTGCAACCTCAATAGCTACTTTCCTTCGGAGGAAAGTGCTAAAAAGAAATTGGTATTTTCCAAAGACGCCATATTTATATTCTTTAGTATTTCGGCACGCTGAATCCGAATCCGGAGTCCTTTTCATACCATCACGTCAAGTTTAAAGGCATTTGAAGGTCAAATTTCGTATGTAATCGTGAATTTTGAGTTGTGTCACTTTAGAAATACTAGTGCGATATATTCTTATGTATTTCGACACGCTGGGTCCGAATCCGGAGCCCCATCACGTCAGGTTGAAGAGCATTTGAAGGTCAAATTTCGTATGTAATCGTGAATTTTGAGTTGTGTCACTTTAGAAATACTAGTGCGATATATTCTTATGTATTTCGACACGCTGGGTCCGAATCCGGAGCCCCAGCACGTCAGGTTGAAGAGCATTTGAAGGTCAAATTTCGTATGTAATCGTGAATTTTAGTTGTGTCACTTTAGAAATACTAGTGCGATATATTCTTATGTATTTCGACACGCTGGGTCCAAATCCGAAGCCCCAGCACGTCAGGTTGAAGAGCATTTGAAGGTCAAATCTAGCATTAAATCCTTTACGAAGAAATAACTAGAGCTTCCATGGCTTTGAGGGTCGCTGAATTCGAATCCAAAGTCTGTTTCAGCACATCGGCCCAGAATCAAGGTCATTTCAAGGAAAAATATGTTTATTTTGCAAGACATGAATCTGCAGTAAAATTCTTCTTTTTTTTTTTTTTTTTTTTTTTTGCAAAATAGACAATTGTTTTCTGGAAATGATCTAGATTTTGTGCCGATGGGGTGAAAGAGACTCCGGATTCGAATTCAGCGACCCTCAAAACCAGGGATTTAATGCTAGATTTGACCTTCAAATGCTCTTCAATCTGACGTGCTGGGGCTCCGGATTCGGACCCAGCGTGTCGAAATACATAAGACTGTATCGCACTAGTATTTCTAAAGTGACACAACTCAAAATTCACTGTTGAAAACCATCATATTTATGACTATGAAAGACATGGTAAATATCTCTTTATCAACCATCAAAACTGTATGTACCTAGCTTCAGACCTTGTACACCAGAGGGCACTTGTGTCACTTTTCCTGTCTTAATGCTATTACCTCTACATAGGCAAGAAGGACACATTTCCAGTTGAGTTTTATTTTGAGTTGTGTCACTTTAGAAACACTAGTGCGATATGTATGGTGTCTTTGGAAAAAAACACTTTTTATTCTTATTTTTTGTGTTTGTGTTATTTGTTTAGTGCATTTCCATCATTTAGATAGAGTGGGGAACCCGCTCAGCTCACCGAACCCGCTCAGCTCACCGAACCCGCTCAGCTCACCGAACCCGCTCAGCTCACCGAACCCGCTCAGCTCACCGAACCCGCTAAGCTAACCAAACCCGCTCAGCTCAACGAACCCGCTCAGCTCACCGAACCCGCTAAGCTCACCGAACCGTACACAGATCCTTCTGTAGCGTTGGTACCTATCAGGCAATTTCATAAAACCCTATTTGTGTGCCTGAGGGATCTGGAGTTGTATGGTATTGGACAATGGGTGTTTATTTGGTACTTACGTATTAGCTTCAACGCAGATTAAGGATGTGGCTTCTCTTTCAGAGATCTGAATCATCAGCGCAGGCGCATAACTCATTAGCATTTCTATTCGCCTAATCCTGTGGACAATTCTATTGGCTGTTGTTCGCAGTAACTGTCTTGTTTACTTTCTGTTTAAAGGGAATTAACTTGTAGATTTGTGTTTTTTAGATTCCTTTTCATTGTTTGTTTCTGCTAGAAAAATGCGTCTTTGGGATTTACCTACATCTGGAAAAAAGTGTTAAATTACATATCGGCCCATTTTCTACCAAAAAAACAGTGATCCATATTATCGTCGAGTTGGATTGACTAGAGTTTCTATAAAACCTTGCGCGAGCGTAGCGAGTGAAAACGCATAGCAAGTATGCCATTAGCGTAAGTACTACGCGTTTCTTCAAGGTTATATCGAAGCTCAAGCCAAACCAAATCGTTTATAATCCTGTCTCTATATTGGAAAAAATTCATTCGACGCCTATACTTATGATCCAAATCTCTGACCGGCGACGATCCAGGGGTGCAAATAACACTCTTCCTGATGAAGGTATTGATAAAAATAGAAATATTTTATTTAAAATATTAAAACTGAAATATATCTGTTTTTTTTTTTCTAATTTCCTTTTCCAATGTCTCCACCTCTCCCTTTCCCCATGCTATGTGAAATAATTCAATGATAGCGACAAGCCTTCGTGACGGAACTCCTTCGACACTCCACCATCGCTAGCTGCCAGTCATTCTCCAGGCTGGAGAAGCAACGAGTAAGAAGTCCTCTGAGCAAAAACAGAAATGCAAATGAAGAAGAAACACAGGATTTACTGGAGCTTCGATAAGAATACTAACCAACCCGCTTTGCAAGGGAAATGAAATAGGCGAAATGGAGTTCTTATGATAATCACGGACTTGTCGTCTGATAAGGAAGGTGAAAATTTTGATAGATGGAGATAAGCTCAGGGGAACTGCGATCTCTCTCACTCTCTCTCTCTCTCTCTCTCTCTCTCTCTCTCTCTCTCTCTCCCTCTCTCTCTCTCTCTCTCTCTCGAAAGAATTATATCGATCGAACCAGCCGTTCGGAAATTACATGAAATTATGCCAAAGAAAGTACGTGGAAATTACGATTGTTTGGAGATGTAGGAATATCTGTGTGCACGCCTGTTTGACTAAGGTTGGTAAGATCATTTAATCTTTTATTTTTTACGTTGTATGTGATTTTTCTTTTATTCATTTTTTAATATTTACATTAAAATTTGTAAATAAACTAAGTTTCAGACTTTTGTACTAATTTTCATCATCCCTTCCCTATAAGTCGTGAAACTAATTAATAAAGTTATATTAATCAATTTTTAAGAATATATAATATGAAAGAATACTTTATATTAAAGAATATCTCATGAATTAAGTATTTACTAATATATATATATATATATATTAAAGTGTGTTCGTCTGAATGAAAAATAGTTGGTAGAATGAAGTGGCAAAAACGTTCCGTGGCATGCCTGCCCGTTGTCATGAAAGTAGCATTAACGTCGCGTGCCATGCCTGCCCGGTGTCATGAAATGGCATTAACGTCACGTGCCATGCCTGCCCGTTGTCATGAAGTGGCATTAACGTCACGAGGCATGCCTGCCCGTTGTCATGAAGTGGCATTAACGTCACGTGGCATGCCTGCCCGTTGTCATGAAAGTAGCATTAAAGTCGCGTGCCATGCCTGTCTGGTGTCATGAGGTGGCATTAACGTCACGTGCCATGCCTGCCCGTTGTCATGAAGTGGCATTAACGTCACGTGCCATGCCTGCCCGTTGTCATGAAAGTAGCATTAACGTCGCGTGCCATGCCTGCCCGGTGTCATGAGGTGGCATTAACGTCACGTGCCATGCCTGCCCGTTGTCATGAAGTTGCATTAACGCCACGTGCCATGCCTGCCCGTTGTCATGAAGTGGCATTAACGTCACGTGGCCTGCCTGCCCGTTGTCACGAAAGTGGCGATCACGCCTCGTGGCATACCTGCCCGTTGTCAGGAAAGTTGCTAACACGTCACGTGGCATGCCTGTCCGTTCTTACGAAAGTGGCTATCACGCCACTGAAGAGCGAAAGGATCAGTGAAACGAACGGAATTCCAGGGAATGTTTGGTTTAAAGGCACTGGAAGTGAACACGTTGTGGCGAAATCCAGAAAATCGGTTTAAAATTACTAAATAATCATTTAAAATATCAAAGTTTGATAATTGGGGATTTTCAAGGTCGCTAATAAACTTTCTGATCACTAAAAAAATCATCCAACATATCCGTTATGTTGGAAAACGGACGTTATTTGTATAAGCGTTTCAAAATTATCAATATTTAGTCCTTTTCTTGAAGTTTTCTTTGTAATCTATATATTAGCCATTAAAAACGAATGCTATTCTCGTCATCACATTGTCCGATACACATGATTAGGATGGAGCTATGTCATTGCCCTGATCTTCTTTCTTTCTGTTCGTTCAAAGTTGAATTCCAAATGAATGAAAAGAGGATTATGAAAACTGAACTTGGCTTATCAATAACTTTATAAGCCAAGTACAGATTGTTGATACTCCAACTAAGAAGGCTGATCCTAAACCTGATCCAACTGGTCAGTAGATTCTCCCGGAGAGGTTTTAGCTCGGAGTGGAAAAGCTGGAACTCCTGGTAATTCAGCCTATGAATTCTAATGAGATTAAGAGCTTTATGATGTGGCGAAAATGGCTCACATTCCTTAAATAATAAGGCATTCAGAAGGTATCACTAGGTGCTTACTTCAACGTCTGTGATGAATTCTCTCTCTCTCTCTCTCTCTCTCATCTCTCTCTCTCTCTCTCTCTCTCTCTCTCTCTCTCTCTCTCTCTCTCTCTCTCTCTCTCTCTCTCTCTCTCTCTCTCTCTCTCTCTCTCTCACTCTCTCTCTCTCTCTCTCTCTCTCTCTCTCTCCCTCCCTCCCTCTCCCTGCCTCCCTCCCTCCCTCCCTGCCTCAGAAATACAGTAGCACAGAGAAGCTACGATGCTGAACGTATATTGCCTTAAGGAAAAGAACAAAATGAACTCGCGTTTCATCCTAGGAAGTAGAACTTCACTAGGAATGACTAAGTATTTATAATAATAAGGGAATAAAACTCCCTCGATTATTCCAGTAAGGCTAAATAAGAGACGGAATGTCTAAATAATAAGGGATATTGTGAGCTCAAAGAAAGATATCCACCCAAATGAGACGGTTATTTGATGTCGAATGTCCCAGCTTCCTGCATACAGTGCATCTCCTGTCAGCTTCGAGAGACACACGAGGGCACTCACGCATTCTATAGGTCCGGACTCTCGGACTTGTGCTACAAGCTACGGAAGACACACCCATTACAGATCCAACTACATTGAATCCAATGGGGCCTTGTCCCCTGGATGAGTGTTTGAGCAGGAGGCTCCAAGCGGCCAGGCGCTAGAAATGCCATGAGTTTGAGCTGTACGAAGCCACTTGTAGCTCGTTCAATACTAGTTATATAGTCGTTTCCGTGTTCTTTGTCTAAACGCTAGTTTTTACCACGTTTGTGCTATTTCTCGTTCACGCAATAGGGAAATGTTAATTCTGATGATATTTTCAAACTCTGCAACCAATTTCCTAAAACATATCATGTGCCTAGTGCAAAAATGTCTCAAACTAAATTCACTGCAGCCACCCAAACAAATACTTTATCACGAAATAAAGGGTTTTTATTTTTAATGTTCCGCTGTTAGGTAGATAGGACTCTCAGAAAAGTTGCATTATTTCATTACCGTGGGCAATTTGTTACTTGTGTTAAAGGCCAAAAAAGGATGCTTTGCGTGGGTAAATTGTGACCAATTTAAACAATTCTGCCTCTCTCCCTCCCTCCCTGACTGCCACCCTGCCTCCCTCCCTTCCTCCCTCCCTCCCTGCCTTCCTCCCTGCCCCCCTCCCTGCCTCCCTGCCTCCCTCCATCCCTGCCTTCCTCCCCCCCCTAATCATCTATCTCCCCTCTCAGTTTATATATTCTATATTCAACCGTGAAGCGTTTGCCGTTCATGCTACAAAAAGGTTATTAATATGAAAGTTGTAGTAAATTTAATTCCCTTTAAAAATTTAAAAAAATATCTTTTAATTGAGCTATTCTGGAAGTAGTAACCAAACAAAAATATATCTATTATTGTTTCATCCTTAGCCTTGAGCATTCTTTCAGAATTTACTAGAAGTTCTCTCAACTTATGTGTATGAATGTGTGGGAATAGGGGAAGAAAACATTCTAGATAATTTGTACATGCCAACGGCCATAGCTACGTTGAATGCCCCGGTTCCCATAGATCACCAAAGTAAAGCGACGTCGGGTGTGGACGTTACCTGAATGGGTGATAGCCCGGAGCTAATAGCCCTAATGTTGATGCACCGTTACCTGAATGGGTGATAGCCCGGAGCTAATAGTCCTAATGTTGATGCACCGTTAAACGCACACACACAAAACAAAATAGTTACTTGTGGAATATTTACTGAATTCAAACATGAACATTTGAAATGTCAAGTAAAATCGGAGAGTTTGCTTGGCCTGATATTCCCGTCACGAATCGGCTTGACGATCCCCCAGACGATAAAAGCGAGTCCTCCATCTACCTCCTTACAATCCAGTTCTTGTTTCTCTCTCCTCTCTCGCTTTCTATCCTCTGGTTACTCTTCTTCCTATGTACAATCTAACCATTAACATAAGGCCTAATATATATATATATATATATAGGGGCGAGGTTATCTCAGTGGTAGAGCACTGGACTAATAAGTTGGAGGACCTGAGTTCAAATCCCGATCAAGCACTAAATGTTTTTTCTTCTAGTGTCTTCGTTCATGGGTTGAATTCGGCCTCCCTGACCGTCCCTAGGCCAACCCAGCCTTTAATTAATTTAATTAATAATGGGTACCTTGGGTGCTAATGACTCCAGCAGTCGAAGCAGCCAAGGGGAAAATCAGGCGGCCGGAGCATAGTACTGACCACACTATTTCCCTAGTGTGCCGTATGATCATGAATCAGATACCTCTATAGTATCTGCCCCTCAGGGCCTGTTACGGGACTGATTTTTTTTATGTGTATATATATATATATATATACATATATATATATATATATATATATATATATATATATATATACATACATATATATATATATATATATATATATATATATATATATGATCCTTAAGAAGAGTCAACAGACGTAGGTAACTTGTAACAAGTGTAAAAAGACAACAGGTTTATTTTGGACCTGGCGGATCAGTGGATCTGTGGTTTGAAATACCATTTCCTCCAATTAATCGATGATAAGAAAATTGGAGGCAGACGTGGAATTGAAGGAAAACAACTTTCTTGGGTATGAAATATAAGGAACTGGACAGATGTCAGAACAGCAGGCGAATTAGTACATCTTGCACAAAACTAAGAAGAATATTATGCTCTTATTAATAACTTTTAGGGGAAAAATGTTGTATATATTAAAAAAATGTAATTATAATTCCTCAAAAACTTCCCTTAAACAGGCATGGTCAGGCAGGCCTGTCAGTTAGACCTGAACAGTCCGCCTGAAAGCCGGTCACCTGAACGTGAATATATAACGGCCGTTCTGACAGTTAAGACTGTTCAGGCGGCCGGAATGTATACACATTCAGGCGACCGGCTTTCCGGCGGACTGTTCAGGCCTGCCTCTCCGTGTGTAGCCTTCCTAAGTACTGGTAGAAGATAGACAGGTCTTTAACTGGTAGGTTGGTAGATTTAGATCCCCAGAGGGTGTTCCAGATGGTAATCTCTGTGCAAATCAGGTTGTTCTTATTGCCAACACCTCTTCCAGGTGATCCAAGATGGGATTTAGAGGATGACATGGAGATGAATTTCAAATGGTCTCGCCCATGACCCACCGCAACAGTGGCCTAGAGGTCGGTTGCTTCCATGTGCTCGGTAGTGCCGTCCGACAGAATTAACATTGCTTTAGGCCGTTTCTTACCCGACTTAATCAAGCACTTGGCTTGATCGGGAAAGCCTGGGATTCCGGTAGTCATAAATGGAGGCTCTTTAGTTTCTGGAATGTTTCTGCCAGAAATCTGCTCAAATTGATAATATTGATAATGTCGGCGCATCTGTAATTCATCTAATTACCGACGCCTCTATTATTTTTAGGGGGACCTTAATGCAAAAAGATGTATATGGCATTGATTAATCAGTAGTAATAAACGCGTTAAATTACAAAATATATTTGAGCATAATTAGTTACTGCACTTCAACAACGACTTAACAACTCACCTCTGTCCATGAACAGGGAAGTGTACATACAAAGATGTAATACTTGCAATATACACATGGTTTTCTTGAGAAGTGAGTTCAGACTCTCGCGGAAGCGAACACTTTCGCATCCTTCTAATGCAGAATACTTTTAGGCAAGCGGAAATAAAAGGCGGAACTCTAAAATGCAGACGAAGACTCTTCCCGAAGCCACATTACTGGGAAACTAATGACTTCACAACCAAAAACAATGCATAAGCTTAACTCGACAATTATTGAAGCTGCGGACCTCAGCATACCAATGACGAAGAACAAATACAGAAACACACCTGTTCCTTGGTGGAATGATGATTGCAAGACAGCAGAAAGAGATCGAAGAAAGGCTCTCTATTGTTTTCGTAGAAGTCCATCAATAATCAACCTTCAAAATTATAACAGAAAAAGGGCAAACATAAAAAAGACAGCATCTATAAAAAAACAGTAAAAAGAAATATTGGGTATAACATACCAAACAGGAGATATGGACTAAACAAGATAGACAACTACAGCATAAAAATTACAGACCCCCAATTACTTTTATTGTATACTGAAATAATACTATTGCACCCAATCAGTAATATGAAAAGACAAGACGAGGTGATATTAACGCGCCTAAGAATCGGCCACACTCGATTGACGCATGGATACCACCTCGTCGGCCGGCGTAGACCACACTGCGAGCACTGTGGCAACCTCCTGGATGTAAAGCACATCTTGTTGGAGTCCAGGAAGCCAGGAGGCGGCACCGTTTGCCAGACAACATAAGAGAACTATTAGATAGAAACGAAGCCTCTGTGAAGATATTGATGGAATATCTAGTAGACATCAAATTGTACAGTCAGCTATAGTGAGGAAGCAGAACATTTGTGACATATACGTCTTTGATTTTATAATGTGTAAATATTTTACATATAAGTATGCTTGATGTGTGTAAGTATTTATTGTGTGAGTGTTCGAGGAGTGAATGAGTTTTGTAAATATGTAAATAGCGGGTGATTTAGATTTAGGTTTAGAATTAAGGGTTGGTCCGATATATGTTAAAAAAGGAATCAAACCAAAATAGGAATAGTTTAGTTTAGTTTAAGCTAACTTTGTTAAGAATCGACTTATTGGTTCAAAAAGAAGCAATAAGAAATGGTGCCATTGGCCATAGCAGTCGACGCACCATAATTAAAAAAAAAAAAAATACTATTGCAGATCAATAAGAAATTATTAAAATAACAGGTGAACATATTACAACATCAACAACAACAAAAGTAATTTTTTATAATACAGATTCAACCCAGAAAACACGGAATTCCAAATGATCAAACGACCACCTATAAATTGATCAACTAACTTTAAACAAAATAACCCACAATCTGTTGACAGTTTAATTCATATAACCAGGACCCAACGGACTAACGATATGTACAAAAATCTTCCCAACACAGGCCATGCCGATCTCCTAGATATATTCAACGAAATCTACCAGAACGGTGCCTATCCACATTTCTGGAATGAGTCTGAAGTTGTTCTTGTATTGAAGACAAGGAAAGGCAGCTAACCTTTAAGTTTTAGCTGTATCAGTATCACAAACTGTTGTAGCAAACTAGAATAAAAGATTATCAATAAATTATTTGGTTTCTTGAACGGTTACTATCTTCAGGCACAAAGAGCAGGTATATAATTGAGTCATCGTTTAAATTATGAGATACCTATAATTTTCAAGACAAACAAATAATAGCAGTCACTTGGGGGCCACGTTAGCTAAGTGGTAGAGCACTGGACTAATAAGCTGGGGGCGAGGTTAGCTCAGTGGTAGAGCACTGGACTAATAAGCTGGGGGCGAGGTTAGCTCAGTGGTAGAGCACTGGACTAATAAGCTGGGGGCGAGGTTAGCTCAGTGGTAGAGCACTGGACTAATAAGCTGGGGGCGAGGTTAGCTCAGTGGTAGAGCACTGGACTAATAAGCTGGGGGCGAGGTTAGCTCAGTGGTAGAGCACTGGACTAATAAGCTGGGGGCGAGGTTAGCTCAGTGGTAGAGCACTGGACTAATAAGCTGGGGGCGAGGTTAGCTCAGTGGTAGAGCACTGGACTAATAAGCTGGGGGCGAGGTTAGCTCAGTGGTAGAGCACTGGACTAATAAGCTGGGGGCGAGGTTAGCTCAGTGGTAGAGCACTGGACTAATAAGCTGGGGGCGAGGTTAGCTCAGTGGTAGAGCACTGGACTAATAAGCTGGGGGCGAGGTTAGCTCAGTGGTAGAGCACTGGGCTAATAAGCTGGAGGTTCAATTGTTCGAGTTCTAATCCCGAGCAAGCACTAAAGATTTTTCATCCTTGGAACATCAATTTTCCACCATCCAGAATCTCCAACAAAGATTTTTATCTTCTAGTGACTTCGTTCATGGGTTGTATTCGGCCTCCCTGACCGTCCCTGGGCCAATGCAGCCTTTAATTAATTTATTAATAGGTACCTTCAAAGGGGAAGATTCGCACTGACCACATTATCTCTCTAGTGTACCGTATGATTATGAATAAGGTACGTCTATTGTACCTGCTAGTTTGAGGCCTCAAGGCCTGTTAAGGAAATGATTTTTTCTTAGTAGTAGTCACTTCCGGATTGTGTAATTCGGTCAAACCCACTCGTGTGTCAGGAGGTTAACAAGGGTTCCTCTTTATTCGTGTGTCACAAACCCACTCGTGTGTCATGAGGTTAACAAGGGTTCCTCTTTATTCGTGTGTCAGGAGGTTAACAAGGGTTCCTCTTTATTCGTGTGTCACAAACCCACTCGTGTGTCATGAGGTTAACAAGGGTTCCTCTTTATTCGTGTGTCAGGAGGTTAACAAGGGTTCCTCTTTATTCGTGTGTCACAAACCCGCTTGTGTGTCAGGAGGTTAACAAGGGTTCCTCTTTATTCGTGTGTCACAAACCCGCTCGTGTGTCAGGAGGTTAACAAGGGTTCCTCTTTATTCGTGTGTCACAAACCCACTCGTGTGTCAGGAGGTTAACAAGGGTTCCTCTTTATTCGTGTGTCACAAACCCACTCGTGTGTCAGGAGGTTAACAAGGGTTCCTCTTTATTCGAGTGAGGAAGAAAACGCTCTGAAATTAACAATACTTGTTCATAATTATTCTTTGCTTATTGGAATGGAATGTTGTTAACTAATTTCTATACTAATCAGATGCAGGAAGTAAATATATTAACACTTGTTAACTAATTTCCATACTAATCAGATGCAGGAAGTAAATATATTAACACTTGTGATATTATTTATTTTCCTATTATTTGCTGATTTAATTAATCCTCATTAATAGAAAATGCATACGGGGGGGGGGGCTGTATTGGTATAAATATCTAGTAATTCCATTGGACACCATCTTCAGCTCAGCATTATCTTCCAACATGAGAGCAGCTTTCATTGGTAAGAATCTGTTACCTTTTACTTACTTTTTACAACTTTCCTAAAAAGTAGCTGCTTCTATTATTTTTACACCAAGTTAAAATATGATATATCAGGATGTACCGTATGAAATTTCAGTTTTGGATTTCCTTCAAATGTCTTGAAACTGTCGTGGCTCCTACTCCGAGTTCTTTGCCATATTCCCTAGTGCTTTTTGAGGGACATGCTTCAACCCTTTCTTTCAGGTGGTCATTGTCAAGCTAGGTTCCTGCCCTTCCTCGCTTCTCGTTGTCAAGGTCAAAATTTCCACTTCGAAACTTGGAAAATAACCGGTAAAAAGTTCTTGGTTTGGGTACTTAGAATCACGGGACTCAGTTGAAACATTTTCTGCATGTTCTACTTGCATTAAAACTAATATGTTGAAATTTTGGTTACGTTTGCAGTTAAGGAAGGGTTAGAATAAAATATTTTATGAACAGACATGAAAAGTTTTGGGAACTTCGTATACTTTCATTAATATCTCGAACACGGTTGGGAAATCGTGGTAAGTGGATAAAAACTATTTGAAAGCTTTATAAATTCTCTAAAAAAAAGATTCTAAAACGATTTTTGATAAGGTGATGTCAATCGAAGAAATAAGTGCTTAAAACTTCAAATACGTCTGTTTAGTTCTTATGAACGGTTTTTTTGTCGTTCTTTTTGTCTCTTTCCCTTAGTTTTTTATTGATTTTTATTAGCGCGGTTCCTCCCTCCCCCATAGGGAGGAACCCCGCTTATAAGGTTGATACAATGAAACAATCCGGAAGTGCCGACAAGAAAATTTCGCGTTTCAGAACCCCTAGAGACCAAAAATACGGTGGTTCAAATTTGTATATATATATATATATATATATATATATATATATATATATATATATATGTATGTATATATTTATTTATATATATATATATATATATATATATATATATATATATATATATATATATATTTGTCTGTTCGCTCATTTCTGGCTTCCCTGATGGTCTGATTTTGATGAAAATTGGTACAAAAATCTGTCGTCCAATTTGAAAGGTCAAGTTCGTTAACCAGCAAAATCCGCCCATTTAAGCTAAGAAATGAAGAGATGTTAGGACTGTTCAAGTTTATTGGAAAGATAAAATTCAATACCGATGACAAAAATGTTTCTCCTCTTTATTAAACAAGAACAGAAACAGATATAAGAACAGTCTTCAAAATTCAGGTCAATATTAGTAAAATATGTATATATATACTTGCAGTAGTCCTCCTCGTGGCAGTAGCTGCTCCCAGCTACAGTGCTCCCAGCTTCAGTGATTGGCTCCCTGGACCTGTCGACGTTTGGTCGAAAATACTCCAGAAATTGGTTGACGTAAATTCTCTTGGTGAGCATAAAAAATGCTAATTTATTACATCTTTATAACATTCTAATAATTTTGTATTTCATTAATTTTTCTTCATTTTTTGTAGCTATTAAAGCTGGAAATGACGTCGCCAAGTGGCTGGCCAAGGGAAACATCAAAGTTACAGAAAAGGTTATAGTAAGCACTGTTTCTCATTTAGAAAGATCATTAGGTGGGTTATTAGATTATTGTCGTTTCAAACTACTCATAAAACTGACGATATTCTAAATATAGAATTTGTAATTTCTTTCCAGATATTGCTGAAAAACTGGCTTCAAGGTTTTCATCTTTTGATTTCGCCAAGGCATACATCAGCAAAGCCAAAACCGCTGTAAAGAATTTCGGAGAGGAAGCTCAGGTCACCAGCAATTTTCTAATATCTATTTTTAGCGAATTACCAAGGAATGAATTTGATAAAAACATGTTTCTTCCGATGAAATCGAGAATTATATCGACTGGATTATTTCTGATTTCCGTGCATTAGTGTGATTTTATCGCAGAAATTCTTGCTTTTCTTGTTGTTCCCGCTGCAAACATGGGTATGAGGTCCTTATAGAATCATGTGTAGATTCCATTAACTTATGAGATAGCATCATGAGGCCAAATAGTATCATCATAAAGGCGTTTTAGAAGTTTACAGGTCCAAATTAACCCCTTCAGGTCCGAATTTTTATTTCTTGATAAAAAAAAATTATTTTCCTGCCATAGTTGTGTATTGCTCTTGTGAAGATTCCTGATTTTTTTCAGAATTTTATGGTTTACCTGACATGAGTTATGTAATGTCCAGTATACTGGACATTGGTTCTCAAGTAATGCGATTTGTGGATGAAAACCGAAATTCAAAATTTCGAAATATTAAAAAAATATATAATTAAAGCCGTAATTTATTAAAAATTTAAAATAAATTAATTCAGAAAAAATAAATTTGAAAAATTATTAGTAAATATTATTGTAAAAGCTCAAATATAATAAGGTATTGTAAAAATAGATTAGAATTTTAGACATGAAATTGTTGTCACAGCACAGTAATAATGAAAATTAATGAAATTGAAATATTTACAGGCTAGTCTCAAAAATATATAGTTGATTATTTAATAAACAAAAAAAAAATTAAATAAAACTAATAAGAATATATTTTTTGAAAATCTTGTGAAAGAACAGATGATATTTTTGAATGGTTTGGGCGCCTTTTAGCCCATACCATTCAGAAAAAGTTATTGATTATTATGGTACTCAAAAAAACAATTCTGACAACATAAAAACAAAATATAACATTAAATGTTTGAAAAATAGATAAAAAATATTGTTACATCAAATATGAGGGTTGACTTCCCATGTACACTATACTGGACATGTATTTTCAAAAATTCGTAGACACCTTATTACAAACTTTATTGATAAAATTGAACTTCCAACCTTTAAAAAGATCATGTACATTAAATTCGGAGGAGTTTTATTCACTAAAAAGAAACCATTTGGGCAAAATATGTAAAGAAAAGTCAATAACTTTTAGAATCCATGACTGCCCGTAGTGGAGCAGACAAGATTTTACACATAACCTTTCAAAATCGAATGGCATCAATTTATATTAGATGTCAAGTGGACGAAAAATACATAGAGCTTCAAACCAAAGTGGTAGTAAACATCTATCGACCATAGGCAGTGTGATACAAAGTAAAGAAGTTATGTCCAGCCGGCTGGACAATGGAACTGAAGGGGTTAACAAATATCTCATGTGGTTGGAAACATTGATAGCTGTATGATGAAGAATCGCCACCTCATATTAATTCAAAACAATAAGATTATACAATATAATGCAATTTAATAAAACAATATAAAATAACAATAGTAGCTATTAAATAAATTTATTTATTACAGGAGGCCCTGAAGGAGATCGGACCTTTAACCGAAGAAAATCTTGAAAGAACTAACGAGAAACTCCAACTGGCTCTCCAGAAACTCTCAACCAGGATTGCTGAAATCTTAGGTCTTCCTAAGCCCCAATTCCCTACTCTGCCAACCCCAACCGAAGTTGTAACTGAAGCTGTAACTGATGCTGCCCCTGAAGCTGTAACTGATGCTGCCCCTGAAGTTGTAACTGATGCTGCCCCTGAAGTTGTAACTGACGCTGCCCCTGAAGTTGTAACTGATGCTACCCCTGAAGTTGTAACTGACGCTGCCCCTGAAGTTGTAACTGATGCTGCCCCTGAAGTTGTAACTGACGCTGCCCCTGAAGTTGTAACTGATGCTGCCCCCGAAGCCCCAGCTGAAGACGCATCCGTACAACAATAGCTGATTCTGCAGTCTTAGATAATAAAAGAAATAGAAATCTAGTGACCAATTTTTTTGCTATCTTTTTCCCTACAATTCCTTAGCCTATTCTTAAAATTAGTCATATAACGTTATGTGACCAAGCTATATCATCGTTAAATCATGGTGTAATCCGGTAACGTTTCTATCGCACGAGTAAATACTAATGTTCCTATTATCTCAAATTTTTAACCCAAAATACGCAAAAGTGCAGAAAATAAAGTCATAGAGCATTTTTGATAAAACTGATTTCTTCTCATTAATCACCAACCCTTCATTATTCTCCGATTTTTGCCTAATAATATTCTCCAATTATTTTATTTCATTTAGCCTGTACATAAAAATCTATCTGAAACTTATATCCAAATTATATTATAGAACAAATAAATAACGGACATACAAGTTATTAACCAGTCGAAGACATGACTAACATATTCAAAAAGCAACAGAATTTAATATGCCTTGACAGCTAACAGTCACAAAAATGAACAGTACCCTGATTGAAACTTGAAAACTGCATCAAACCTGAACCATGGAATACTTCTATTGTGGTACCTTTTCTAAAACCAGGAAAAGACGCTTCCCTCAAATTACAGACCTATTTCCTTAACCAGCTGTATGAGCAAGCTATTCGAAAAGATGCTTAATAAAAGGTTGTTATGAAAACAAATAAATTAATGACAGATTTCTAATGTGGGTTTCGTCCAGGCCATTCAACCATGCATCATATTGCCAGTCTAGAAAATGATATACTTAACGCTTTTCTTAATACTGATTATCTCATCGCTGTATCCATAGAAATTCAAAAAGCTTACGATACAGTATGGAAAAGGTTAATAATACGCCAACTTAAGGCGTGGAATATAGAAAGAACTATTCTATGTTTTATGAAGGATTACAAATCAGATAGAAAATTCCGGGTTAGACCGAGAGAAGAATTATCAGACAACTTTCAACAACAAATGGGGTCCCACAAGAAGGCGTTTTAAGTCCAACTCTTTTTCCTATTGCCATCAATACTATCAGAAGGTACATTCGAAATGGTATATCGCATTGCATGTATGCAGATAATTTACTGATATATAACTCACCAAAATCATTTTATGAAACACATAGCAACATTCCAAAGACACTCCAAAGAATCCTCTCCACCTAAGGCCTATAAGGTTTGTTGTGCCACCCGACGTGTCGTTCCATTAGATAGATAGAAAGATATATTTCCAGCAATCCAAATTTTTTGGAAATTGGAAAAGTCAAAGAAGCAAAAAAAAAAGTCCGACTCGCAGGAACTGCGCCATCTTAGCGCGGTTCCAGTTCTTTTTTTTCTTTTTTCTTTTTTTTTTTACGGCTCATCTACATCTAGGTCATTAGCGCCGACATCTAGGGTTTAGCGAGGAATTTTACCAGCGAGCCGTGGGATGATAAAATTCCTGCCGGAGGTTGGGAATCGAACCCACCATCTCCCGCTTATGAATCCAAGGCGCTAGCCATTAGACCACGGGAGACCCCGGTTCTTGTTCATATCCCTATTCTCATTTGAAAAGCATAGAATAGAAACAGATAATATTTTCCTCGGCCTTTGTTCAAAGGGTCGAATGGCTATACCTGGGGTTAGGGTCGGGTCCGCAAGACCCTAGAAACCTCTTCTAGCGGTACTTCATTTCATACGTTTCAATGAATTGGAAAATATCAAAAATTTTCACATATTCCTGTGTTCTTTTACTATAGTAATAATTCTACAGATAAAATCAATTAAAAAATAAAATAAAAAAACCAACAGCATAAAGGCAATTGAAAATATTCAAAAGACGTCATCGAATCTTTTTCTCTTGGCAAGCTATGTTTCTAACAATGAATTGTTTTTCTTATTTTGCCTAATCTGTTTTATTGTAAAATACATTATCCAAATATAAGCAATTAAAAAATAACAAGGAATAAAAACAGACAAAAAGAACAGTTCGAATAAGCAAAATCCATTACTTTAATGTTTTAAGCACTTATTTCTCCGATTGACATCGCCTAATCAAAACTTTCATTAGAACCTCTTTTGTAGAGCATTTAGTAAGCTTTCTAATGGTATTCTTTCGTTTGCCACGATTCTCAACCTTTTTCGAGATATTAAGGAAAATATACAGAGTTACCAAAACTTTTTATGTCTGTTAATAAAATATTTTATTCTAACCCTTCCTTAACTCCAAACGTAACCAAAATTTCAACATATTAGTTTTAATGATAGTAAAACATGCAGAAAATGTTTCAACTGAATCCCATGATTCTAAGTACCCAAACCAAAAACGGTATTCAAAAAGTATTTTTCAAATTTTCTCAAAAACGGTTAAAGCTATCGCCTTGAAAATGGTTTCATTCGTTTTACTAGCCAAAGAAGCCTATAAAACGAGTACTTACAAGCTTATTAACTCAAAAACGTAAGCGTTACGATTTTTTTTGCGCGAATTTCGCCCCAAACGCCATCTTCCAGTGGGCGGATTTTGCTGGTTAACGAACTTGACCTTTCAAATTGGACGACAGATTTTTGTACCAAATTTCATCAAAATCGGACCATCAGGGAAGCCAGAAATCCGCGAACAGACAAATATATATATATATATATATATATATATATATATATATATATATATATAAATAAATATATACATATATACATATATATATATATATATATATATATATATATATATATATATATATACAAACTTTAACCACCGTTATTTTCGGTCTCTAGGGCTTCTGAAACGCGAAATTTTCTAGTCGGCACTTCCAGTTTGTTTCATTGTATCAACCCTATAAGCGGGGTTCCTCCCTATGGGGGAGGGAGGAACCGCGCTAAAACAAGAACAAAACTACAATTAAATTTCAAATCTGATTGCTTAGGTTCACAGATATAACATTTAAAATCATGATGATTAGATAGTTAGCCGTCGAGGTGATAAGTAAATATGGAATAGTTTGGATTCGGCTAAAAAAACCTTAATACGATTTCTATTTAAAAAAATCTATATTTTGGACGTTTCGGCTACTCATTGGTAGCCTTCGTCAGCTAAAATGAGAAAAAAAAACAGAAATTAATACAGAAACAACCATTAAACTAATTTCGAACTTCTATGCACTGAAAGACATTAAACATTTTTTTCTAGAAAATGTAGAAATCTTTCGAATAACACCTTCTACTTACCACGATTTTCTAAGCATTTTCGAATTTATGCCAAGATCTGAAAACTTTTTACGTGCATTAACAACATTTTATTTTGTCTAATACTTCCTTGCCCCCAATCACAAACAAAATTTAGGTAAACTAGATTAGATTCAACTGAATCAATCGTTTCAGAATACACAAACAGAAAATTCCTTAAGAAAAGTAGTTCTGTAAACGTTTCTCGCTACCGGATATCGCTTTAAAAATGTTTTTTCTAGGTTAAGGAACCTGTAAAACTAGTACCTAGTATCAGGCTGTACCGTATGAAATGTCAGTTTTGGACTTGCCGATTTCCTTCAAATGTCTTGAAACGGCCGTGGCTCCTACTCCGAGTTCTTTGGCATATTCCCTAGTGCTTTTTGAGGGACAAGCTTCAACCCTTTCTTTCAGGTGGTCATTGTCAAGTTTGGTTTCTGGCCTTCCTCGCTCCTCGTTGTCAAGGCCAAAATGTCCACTTCGAAACCTGGAAAACCACCGGTAAACAGTTCGTTCATTCGCCGTTCCCTACCCGGACGCCGTTCATACACGCCTCAGCAGCGCTAAGAGCTTAAATTCATAACGAAAAATAATACGGATTTCCGTTGGTCATAATTTAAGTTTTTTTTTTTTTTCTCAGAGGTTCGTTCTCACAACAAAGCAAGTTACTGATTAAATAATAGGAATAAAAGGGCTTTAATTCTATATGAATAGCAACGATATTTGTAAATAATGAAATAAAAAAGAAAAAGGATTAAATCGCAAAGTAAACAAAACTGAAATTTCATACGGTACAGTCTGATAGTACATATGAAAGAGATAATTTGTGCGTAAAGATTTTCACACGCGACTTTCCCATATAGACACAAATTAGAACCACAGTAATTTTCGTACAATAGGTTCTGAAACCGAAAATGTTCTAGTCGGCACTGCCGGATTGCGTCATGATGTCACCCTCATAAGCGGGGTTTCTCCCTGTCGAGGGAGGGAGGAACCGCGCTAAAAAGAGAAAACGACACCAATGGAGGTAGCAGAAATGTTGTTCGAGCAGTTAAGTAATTTACTCGATATGTAGATACCCAAGTTAGCAAAGAAGGAGGAACTAATTCCAATTGAAACAAGCCTTCAGACTAAAAACAAATATCTTAGGGAACTAACGCAAAAGTTACATATAACAATTAAAAATATAAAAATTGAAAAAGTATATCAACTTGGAAGAGCCAACAACCATAAGAGACTATTACTTGTACTACATTGTAGAGTATTGAGATTGGATATCAAACCAAACCAGAATTCTGAGAGGAACACCATACTACTGCATATACAGAGGTTTCTCCAGAAGAGGACAAACCAAACCAGAATTCTGAGAGGAACACCATACTACCACATATACAGAGGTTTCTCCAGAAGAGGTCAAACCAAACCAGAATTCTGAGAGGAACACCATACTACTACATACACAGAGGTTTCTCCAGAAGAGGTCAAACCAAACCAGAATTCTGAGAGGAACACCATACTACTACATATACAGAGGTTTCTCCAGAAGAGGACAAACCAAACCAGAATTCTGAGAGGAACACCATACTACCACATTTACAGAGGTTTCTCCAGAAGAGGTCAAACGAAACCAGAATTCTGAGAGGAACACCATACTACTGCATATACAGAGGTTTCTCCAGAAGAGGTCAAACCAAACCAGAATTCTGAGAGGAACACCATACTACTACATATACAGAGGTTTCTCCAGAAGAGGTCAAACCAAACCAGAATTCTGAGAGGAACACCATACTACTACATATACAGAGGTTTCTCCAGAAGAGGTCAAACCAAACCAGAATTCTGAGAGGAACACCATACTACTACATACACAGAGGTTACTCCAGAAGAGGTCAAACCAAACCAGAATTCAGAGAGGAACACCATACTACTACATATACAGAGGTTTCTCCAGAAGAGGTCAAACCAAACCAGAATTCTGAGAGGAACACCATACTACTACATATACAGAGGTTTCTCCAGAAGAGGTCAAACCAAACCAGAATTCAGAGAGGAACACCATACTACTACATATACAGAGGTTTCTCCAGAAGAGGTCAAACCAAACCAGAATTCTGAGAGGAACACTATACTACTACATATACAGAGGTTTCTCCAGAAGAGGTCAAACCAAACCAGAATTCTGAGAGGAACACCATACTACTACATATACAGAGGTTTCTCCAGAAGAGGTAAAACCAAACCAGAATTCAGAGAGGAACACCATACTACATATACAGAGGTTTCTCCAGAAGAGGTCAAACCAAACCAGAATTCAGAGAGGAACAGCATACTACTACATATACAGAGGTTTCTCCAGAAGAGGTCAAACCAAACCAGAATTCTGAGAGGAACACCATACTACCACATATACAGAGGTTTCTCCAGAAGAGGTCAAACCAAACCAGAATTCAGAGAGGAACACCATACTACTATATATACAGAGGTTTCTCCAGAAGTGGTCAAACCAAACTAGAATTCTGAGAGGAACACCATACTACCACATACACAGAGGTTTCTCCAGAAGAGGACAAACCAAACCAGAATTCTGAGAGGAACACCATACTACCACATATACAGAGGTTTCTCCAGAAGAGGTCAAACCAAACCAGAATTCAGAGAGGAACACCATACTACTGCATATACAGAGGTTTCTCCAGAAGAGGTCAAACCAAACCAGAATTCTGAGAGGAACACCATACTACTACATATACAGAGGTTTCTCCAGAAGAGGACAAACCAAACCAGAATTCAGAGAGGAACACCATACTACTGCATATACAGAGGTTTCTCCAGAAGAGGTCAAACCAAACCAGAATTCAGAGAGGAACACCATACTACCACATATACAGAGGTTTCTCCAGAAGAGGTCAAACCAAACCAGAATTCAGAGAGGAACACCATACTACTGCATATACAGAGGTTTCTCCAGAAGAGGTCAAACCAAACCAGAATTCTGAGAGGAACACCATACTACTACATATACAGAGGTTTCTCCAGAAGAGGACAAACCAAACCAGAATTCAGAGAGGAACACCATACTACTGCATATACAGAGGTTTCTCCAGAAGAGGTCAAACCCAACCAGAATTCAGAGAGGAACACCATACTACTGCATATACAGAGGTTTCTCCAGAAGAGGTCAAACCAAACCAGAATTCTGAGAGGAACACCATACTACCACATATACAGAGGTTTCTCCAGAAGAGGTCAAACCAAACCAGAATTCAGAGAGGAACAGCATACTACTACATATACAGAGGTTTCTCCAGAAGAGGTCAAACCAAACCAGAATTCTGAGAGGAACACCATACTACCACATATACAGAAGTTTCTCCAGAAGAGGTCAAACCAAACCAGAATTCTGAGAGGAACACCATACTACCACATACACAGAGGTTTCTCCAGAAGAGGACAAACCAAACCAGAATTCTGAGAGGAACACCATACTACCACATATACAGAGGTTTCTCCAGAAGTGGTCAAACCAAACCAGAATTCTGAGAGGAACACCATACTACTACATATACAGAAGTTTCTCCAGAAGAGGTCAAACCAAACCAGAATTCTGAGAGGAACACCATACTACCACATACACAGAGGTTTCTCCAGAAGAGGACAAACCAAACCAGAATTCTGAGAGGAACACCATACTACCACATATACAGAGGTTTCTCCAGAAGAGGTCAAACCAAACCAGAATTCAGAGAGGAACACCATACTACTGCATATACAGAGGTTTCTCCAGAAGAGGTCAAACCAAACCAGAATTCTGTGAGGAACACCATACTACTACATATACAGAGGTTTCTCCAGAAGAGGACAAACCAAACCAGAATTCTGAGAGGAACACCATACTACTGCATATACAGAGGTTTCTCCAGAAGAGGTCAAACCCAACCAGAATTCAGAGAGGAACACCATACTACTGCATATACAGAGGTTTCTCCAGAAGAGGTCAAACCAAACCAGAATTCTGAGAGGAACACCATACTACCACATATACAGAGGTTTCTCCAGAAGAGGTCAAACCAAACCAGAATTCAGAGAGGAACAGCATACTACTACATATACAGAGGTTTCTCCAGAAGAGGTCAAACCAAACCAGAATTCTGAGAGGAACACCATACTACCACATATACAGAGGTTTCTCCAGAAGAGGTCAAACCAAACCAGAATTCAGAGAGGAACACCATACTACTATATATACAGAGGTTTCTCCAGAAGTGGTCAAACCAAACCAGAATTCTGAGAGGAACACCATACTACCACATACACAGAGGTTTCTCCAGAAGAGGACAAACCAAACCAGAATTCTGAGAGGAACACCATACTACCACATATACAGAGGTTTCTCCAGAAGTGGTCAAACCAAACCAGAATTCTGAGAGGAACACCATACTACCACATACACAGAGGTTTCTCCAGAAGAGGACAAACCAAACCAGAATTCTGAGAGGAACACCATACTACCACATATACAGAGGTTTCTCCAGACGAGGTCAAACCAAACCAGAATTCAGAGAGGAACACCATACTACTACATATACAGAAGTTTCTCCAGAAGAGGTCAAACCAAACCAGAATTCTGAGAGGAACACCATACTACCACATATACAGAGGTTTCTCCAGAAGAGGTCAAACTTGTTGATATTGGGAAAAACAAATCAAACTAATATACAATTTTATGAAATTCCTGGAAAATAAATTCAGCTGGACAGACGACGGCTTAGAATTTAGAAACCAACCCGGCACGGATAAATAATCACAACTCTTGGGACTGGATAGCAACAGGTTGCTGAAGGAAATGTAGAAGATGGCGGCCAAACATAAAGAAGAAAACAATATTCCGATGCCAACGGCCATAGCCACGTTGAATACACCGGTTCCCGTAGATCACCGAAGTTAAGCAACGTCGGGCGTGGTCAGTACCTGAATGGGTGACTGACCCATTGTTGGCATTATAAAAGGGTGGCAACCTGTAGATAGCCCGGCGCTAATGGCCAAGTTTGTAGATGCGCCGTAAAAAAAAAAATCCTATTCCCACGGTTCTTTCTTCAAACTCTATTGTAGTAAAATAATATTTAGCGTTTTTTACTGCTGATTACAATTAAATCTTCAGATTCCTGTAAATATTTTTATTCAATTATATATATATATATATATATATATATATATATATATATATATATATATATATATATATATATAGAACCCATTTTGATCTATTACGTGTTGCCATAATTTAGGTAATTTTTTAATTCCATCCTCTCAGAACTTCTTGGTGAAACAGGATGCTTGCGTTGGTAGTATGTTGCTGGTGACATAGCATACTTATTTTGGTACTATTTATCTGGTGACATAACGTGCTTGCGTTGGTACTATCTTGCTGGCGACATGGCATGCTTACGTTGTTACTATAATTCGTTGGTACTATGTTCCTGGCGATTTAGAATGCATTCGTTGGGACTATGTTCCTGGCGATTTAGAATGCATACGTTGGTACTATGTTCCTGGCGATTTAGAATGCATTCGTTGGGACTATGTTCCAGGCGATTTAGAATGCATTCGTTGGTACTATGTTCCAGGCGATTTAGAATGCATTCGTTGGTACTATGTTCCTGGCGATTAAGAATGCATTCGTTGGTACTATGTTCCTGGTGATTTAGAATGATTTCGTTGGGACTATGTTCCTGGCGATTAAGAATGCATTCGTTGGGACTATGTTCCTGGCGATTAAGAATGCATTCGTTGGGACTATGTTCCAGGCGGTTTAGAATGCATTCGTTGGTACTATGTTCCTGGCGATTTAGAATGCATACGTTGGTACTATGTTCCTGGCGATTAAGAATGCATTCGTTGGGACTATGTTCCAGGCGATTTAGACTGCATTCGTTGGTACTATGTTCCTGGCGATTTAGAATGCATACGTTGGTACTATGTTCCTGGCGATTAAGAATGCATTCGTTGGGACTATGTTCCAGGCGATTTAGACTGCATTCGTTGGTACTATGTTCCTGGCGATTTAGAATGCATACGTTGGTACTATGTTCCTGGCGATTTAGAATGCATTCGTTGGGACTATGTTCCAGGCGATTTAGAATGCATACGTTGGTACTATGTTCCTGGCGATTAAGAATGCATTCGTTGGGACTATGTTCCAGGCGATTTAGACTGCATTCGTTGGTACTATGTTCCTGGCGATTTAGAATGCATTCGTTGGTACTATGTTCCTGGCGATTTAGAATGCATACGTTGGTACTATGTTCCTGGCGATTAAGAATGCATTCGTTGGGACTATGTTCCAGGCGATTTAGACTGCATTCGTTGGTACTATGTTCCTGGCGATTTAGAATGCATTCGTTGGGACTATGTTCCAGGCGATTTAGAATGCATACGTTGGTACTATGTTCCTGGCGATTAAGAATGCATTCGTTGGGACTATGTTCCAGGCGATTTAGAATGCATACGTTGGTACTATGTTCCTGGCGATTAAGAATGCATTCGTTGGGACTATGTTCCAGGCGATTTAGACTGCATTCGTCGGTACTATGTTCCTGGCGATTTAGAATGCATTCGTTGGGACTATGTTCCTGGCGATTTAGAATGCATTCGTTGGTACTATGTTCCTGGCGATTTAGAATGCATACGTTGGTACTATGTTCCTGGCGATTAAGAATGCATTCGTTGGGACTATGTTCCAGGCGATTTAGACTGCATTCGTTGGTACTATGTTCCTGGCGATTTAGAATGCATTCGTTGGGACTATGTTCCAGGCGATTTAGAATGCATACGTTGGTACTATGTTCCTGGCGATTAAGAATGCATTCGTTGGGACTATGTTCCAGGCGATTTAGACTGCATTCGTTGGTACTATGTTCCTGGCGATTTAGAATGCATTCGTTGGGACTATGTTCCAGGCGATCTAGACTGCATTCGTTGGTACTATGTTCCTGGCGATTTAGAATGCATACGTTGGTACTATGTTCCTGGCGATTTAGAATGCATTCGTTGGGACTATGTTCCTGGCGATTTAGAATGCATTCGTTGGTACTATGTTCCTGGCGATTTAGCACGCATACTTCCCTGCAGATTGTTGACAGTGATTGTATCTATTAACATCTGCATCATAGGATTATTCATGACTATACATCTATTGACACAGCTGGGTCTCTGCAACCATTCCAAGGCCTAATGAATCAATACAATATATTCTAGCTGATAACTAAAGTCAATATCTATTTTTCATTAACCTTGGCGAGTATTAGATCAATTCAAAATATATACTCTCAATGTAGTACTGTCATAAATTCAGCATCGAGTCAGGAATTGGGAAGGAATAGATCAAAAATTTAAATTTATCAACATGTTTTGTTACAGAATCAATAAAATAGTTTTGTCCATGAACGGTTCAAATATTGTATTTTAGCGCTGGTTTGAACAGACGGGGAAAGGATGCCGGTGGTGAAGCCAAGAAATTATCTGGTGAAGTTGGTTTTGTGGAGGTTGATCTCCATGGTGGAATGGTGGATGGTTCCGTTGGAGGTGTATAGGCTGTTGCTGTTACAGGGAATGTGACTGTGGTAGTTTGATGCAAACTAGGTCCAATGGGAGGTAACAATTGGGTAAATGTTGAAGGACTTGTCGGAAGTATTGTTGAGGTAACTTTAGGCAAAACAGGTTGTGCGGGAGGAAATGGTGCAGGATTTAGAAACAAAACTGATGTTTTTGCTCCTGTGCTAGCGGGAACTAAAGTTGGTGAGACTGTTTGGGCAAATGATGAGTAAGTAAGGGGTAAATTTGATGCGACTGTAGGTATTGTAGTGGGTGGTGGGACTGTTGGTGTTGTAATGGGTGGTGTATCTGGTGATACTGTTGGTGTTGTACTGGGTGATGTATGTGGTGGGACTGTTAGTGTTGTACTGGGTGGTGTATATGGTGATGGCGAGACTGGAGGTGTTGTTGTGGACGGTGTATGTGGTGGTACTGGAGGTGTTGTAGTGGACGGTATATGTGGTGGAACTGCAGCTGCTGTAGTGGGTGGGGTATGTGGTGGTACTGGAGGTGTTGTGGTGGGTGGTGTATGTGGTGGGACTGTAGGTGTTATAGTGTCGGAAATAAGTGGCGGAACAGTAGAAGTTATTATTGGTAAGATTGTCGGAAAGCTACTTGGTGCCGCAGTAGGTAGTATAACTGGGCTTCCAGTTGGAGATGTAGACGTTGGTCCGGTAGGTGGGAAGGTTATGGTCGCCGGAGATGGCGAAGTGGGGTATGGCATAGGAGTGGAAAGTGGAAAAGCCGTGGAAGATATAGATGGAGCCGGTGTTGGCGTTGGGCGTGGTGTAGGTATTGGCGGTGGTGTTGATGTTGGCCGCGGTGTTGATGGTACAGAAGTTACAGGTAAGCCCAGAGGACTGGCGATGCTTTGAAACAGTTTGACCATCGCTGCTTGAAGTTTATTGTTAGCTTCAGTCCAATCCTTGTACGGGGTTAGACCTAGCTCATCCAGTACTCTCTGCAACAATCGAGAATACAGTTTTTCTCTAGTTTATTTTATACGTCCTGCTAAAATTTTTTAAAATTATGAAGTTTTCATCGATTGGGCAAAGAATGTGCAACTTGTTCTTATATAGAAAATAAATCATACCTTCTTTATTTATCCATCAATGTTGATGACATTTTTTATTACAATACTTAAATAGATAATGAAGCAAACAAAAAATTAACATAACCATCAAGTAATTACAAATGGCCTGAAAAAAATCCTAAAAAATTAATATAAAATGTATTTTAATGACATAATATGTCTACTTACAGTGGAACTCTATATTATAGAGTTCTTCAGTAAGTAGAATATCATCAATAGGGAAAAAACTAATCTCAAAAGTATTTTGTTATTATTATTCTAACATCATTGTTATTATTAATTTTTTATAAATATGGCACAGGTCGAAATAATAGTACTCCATTTTATGTACTATTTTATTTTTGGCACGCCCTACATGTTTCGTGGCCTTTATGCCACCTCCTCAGGGGCCACTAAATCCCCATGTGTGGTTAGCTCGCCACCCATACTAAGGAGTCTTGGCGAGCTAACCACACATGGGGATTTAGTGGCCCCTGAGGAGGTGGCATAAAGGCCACGAAACATGTAGGGCGTGCCAAAATAAAATAGTACATAAAATGGAGTACTATTATTTCGACCTGTGCCATATTTATAAAAAATAAATAAATATTCATAAATAAAGGTCAAAAATCGTGGAATTGAAATTATTATTATTCTATACACTATCGCATGAAAAAATAAAATTTATTTATTTTTTACTCTTTCATTATTTTTTCTCCAAAGACAAAACTTTTTAGCTGAAAATTTATTAATATTATTTTTTTTAATTCAGCAATTTCATTATAAAGACTATAAAAAATAACAAACTTCCCAAAACTACTATCATAAAACACGATTTTGTAAAAAATTAATAAAATCAGCATTTGAATATCAAGTGCATGTTTATAATATGCCCATGTATATTTGTAATATGTGCATGTTTTATATGTGTTGGAATGGAAAATGTTAAAAAATTTACCATAAAAAATATTGAAGCACAAAGCATTCAACTTAAATTTTCTCCACTGCACTAAACTAACGGGTTAATTTGAACCATACCGCAGATTTACTGATGATTTACTGAAAACCGTGTACTGACCTGCGTTTCCGAAGCGAACTTCTTCACAGCTTCTTGTGCTGCGTATATTGCGGCAAGATTTCCCTCAGAGCCGTGGAATCGGATGACAACCCATTTAGCCATTTCTAAGGATATGTGAGGACTTAGCACTTCGTTACCTTAAACTACTTGCCAGAAATTATAATAAGAGGAAATATATATTATTTCTGAAGTAATAACGTAACTAAAATTTCGCTATATAAGTAAATTTTAGTAGGAACATCTCTTCCGCAGGAACTGCGTCACTTTAGCGAATTCCACAGAAAGGCCACGTAAATAATAGAAGACTTTTGCTATACCCTTTATATATATATATATATATATATATATATATATATATATATATATATTCTCCGGACCTCTCGCCTACTAACTATCATTTTCCTAGACGTCATAACCACTACTTACAACATAAACTATTTATAGATCTAACGGAATTAGAGAATGCGTTTATTGACTTTATAGATTCTAAAAATTCTGAATTCCATTCAGACCGTAATAAAATGTTGGGATAAATGTATTGAGAGTATGGGAGACTATTTTGATTTAAGACAGCTATAAAATACTTTTAGCATAAATATGCTTTAGCGATGACTAAACTGAAAAAAAAAAAAAGTTACAAAAATGTGTCACAAAAAAGTGTCCGCTGGCGTTCGCGCATGCGTGGTGGCCATGTACGAAAAAGAATTCTGTATGTTATACTGTACATTACATAGGTTTGTCGGGTGGAGCTAAAGCATATTTATGTTCCTGAATTTGAGCAGAAGGCTCTAAACCAAATTAATTTTTTTATTCAACTTTAATATAAGAAGTATATTAGAATATTAGATCATTAAATATAAATTTCATTTATTTCTGATAACGAAAAAAAATAGCCATCATACTAGTTCTATTTGTTGTTCCCCCCCCCCCCCTACAATTACCAATTACATTATAAAATTGAGAGATACTCCCAGCCCTAGGTAAACCTTTGGAAAGTTAATTAAATGTTACAACTTTTTTTGTATTCTGTTAACTTGCTAACTAGATGTTTTTATCATTATCAACTTTTTGAAGAGTTATTGTGGTATGAAGAAGATACTTGAGATCATTGAACGTGCTACAGCCTTAACTTGCTAACTAGATGCTTTTATCATTATCAATTTTTTGAACTGTTATTGTGGTTTGAAAAAGATACTTGAGATCATTGAACGTGATATAGCCTTAAAGGTAATTTAATGCTAATTTCAAAAAAGTAAGATAACTCTAAAACATAATGTGTACAAGCAGGGAAAATTGGATCTTTTCTACGACAAACACAGTTTCTTCGGCATAACATTTAAAACATCAAAGACCTGGAACAAAATCAGATAAAAACATGTGGCAACAACATGTTTGGTCTTCTTTTTCCCCCTTTAGTATTATCTTTTACTTTCGATACACCCTATATATATATATATATATATATATATATATATATATATATATATATATATATATTACGATTATAATCTTAAAATGTATCTAATAATAGCATTTCTACAAACCTAAGGAATGGTTGAGGCTGGAAACAGTGATTCTGATATACCTTGACGCATCACCGTTACGACCTCTAGCGAGTAATCGATTCACTTCATTCGAAGTCCTGGCAACTAGAACAAACCAAGAAACCTGTGAAGATTTATAAATAGATAATCACTTGAGACGGGAAATAGCCTAAATCTACTACAGGACTTATGAATAACAATTACAGTCATATTCTTAAGGGGTAGTACTAACTTGTGTGAACAGAATTACAGTCATTTCCTCCAATGTAGGAATAACAAAAAATCAATATTTTTCAAATTTTTAGGACATGAGTTTTTATATGAGATGTTGAAGTATCTAAAGAAATAAGTTGTAATTCTTCGACCACGGCGCTGTGTGTGATGAACGGAAACCTTTTTTTTTCGCGGGCGATATTCTGCAGGCGAAAATTCTTTTTCTAGAAGGAAAACATCCGACTCGCAGGAACTGCGTCATCTTAGTGCGGTTCCGTACATCTCGATGAAATGGAATAGATTAGGCATCACAAAAAACAGGAAACTGACAGTAGCCAACTTATACAGAAGCGGATAATTCTTAATCCTCATTCTTGAGGAAGGCTGAATAAGTCAATACAATTATGTACTGAAAACGTACTCACTTTTCGACTACTGCTCGGAAGGCTCTATTCCAAACAACCGAAAATTCGTTGTCTTTTTAAGTATCTTGTTATACTAGCAAATTCGTTTTACTGTTCTAATCAACTGTAAATATGTGCTTCATGGCGAATAAAAGTCCATTCTCTCGTGGGTTAAATCTATCATATAAAATCTTTCTACAAAAGATGAAATAATGATGAGATTCTAACAATCTAGTTAGAGAATGCTGGTGACCAAGTAATGAGCAGACTCGCTTCAATCTGGAAATCAACCGACTATCTCCCGGCATGGAGATGCTTTCTTGATTTTAGATTAAGGAAATTTCTGTTATGTCAGCATTCCATATTACTAAGAAGTAGTAAGATATTTCTTGATGATATTTGGGTTATCACTACAATATATATATATATATATATATATATATATATATATATATATATATATATATATATATATATGCAAGTTTGAACCACCTATATTTTTGTGATCTATGGGCTCTGAAACGAGAAAGTTTCTAGTCGGCACGTCCGGATTGTGTCGTGAGGTCAACCTCATAAGCGAGTTCTCGAGGAGGTATGGAGGTAGGGAGGAACCGCGCTAAAACTAAAATTATATTGAAACAAGATCTATCTACTAATCTGTATGTAGTATTTTGAAGAAATATTGATTTTTTCGAATAGTGTAGGCAATTCTTCTTTTTCTATTACAAAATGCGTCGAAAATTGGCCATAAATTGTTTTACATTAAAGAAAAGAGACTACTTAGTTTACTAGAACATTTTATTATGAAGCTGTAGTTAAAATTTGAAATTGATGGGTTAGCGCATCGCCCCATTTTAAAACATAATTGTAAGAAAATCGACTTTAAAGATTAATGTACACACATGTTATTTCTTATTAATGTCAGACACTCTCACGATTAGCGGAGACACTCTCACGATTAGCGGAGACACTCTCACGATTAGCGGAGACACTCTCACGATTAGCGGAGACACTCTCACGATTAGCGGAGACACTCTCACGATTAGCGGAGACACTCTCACGATTAGCGGGGACACTCTCACGATTAGCGGAGACACTCTTCTGTCGGATTGGACTTGTCAGATGACCATTTTCGGTCAAGGAGTCCATAAGTCATACAAAGGGAGTATACAGTGGAGGGGTAGAATTTATTATAATAGTTTACTTGAAAATACATGCATATTTTTAAATTTACTTGACGAAATATAAATTCTTGTTTAATGATTGTATTTTTTCTTATGTCTACTGCCTAAAACTAATGAATAGGCAAAAAAAATCATGTTATTTTCTATACTTGATATATAAAATAAAGCATTTCCAATCTATTTTATTTTATTTCTCAGCTCCTAAGGCTTTTTCGATGCAAAATTACCAGAAAAGAAATGGGCCAAATCGGTGGCACCACCACTGTATACTCCCCTTGATAGAGTAACAAAGAAACGAAAGATATGCTCCACAGATTAAAAAGTCCGACTCGCAGGAACTGCATCATCTTAGCGCGGTTCCGTTCTTATCTCTAGACTCAATTAAAATGAATAAAATAGAAGCTGTTATAATTTTGGGTCCACATTTCTAGAAACCATGAAGATTAGATAGTTTGCCGTCGAGGTCATAAGTAAAGATGGAATGGTTGGGATTCGGCTAAAGAAACCTCAATACGATTTTTGTTAAAAAATCTATATTTAGGAAGTTTCGGCTACTCATTGGAAGCCTTCGTCAGCAATGAAAGTGCCGGAAGGCAGAGGAGGACCAAAGTTGACAGTTCCTTCTGTACTTTCAAGAAAGGTCTTATTTACGATCTTACCTGGATAGGCCAACCCGCCCTAGGAAGGACCCCGCTAGGCAGTTGAAAAGCTATATCTTGGAAATCCATATCTCTAAGATTCAATTGTTTTTCTTATTTTTCTTAACCTGATTTATTATCAAATACATTATCCAACTATAAGCAGTTAAAAAATAACAAGAAATAAAAACAGACAAAAAGAACAGTTCGAATAAGCGAACTCAATTACTTTAAAGTTTTAAGCTCTTATTTCTCCGATTGACATCGCCTAATCAAAACTTTCATCACAACATTTTTTGTAGAGAATTTAGTAAGCTTTCTAATGGTAATCCTCCGTTTACCAAGATTCTCTGCCTTTTTCGAGATATTAAGGAAAGTATACAAAGTTACCAAAACTTTTTATGTCTGTTAATAAAATATTTTATTCTAACCCTTCCTTAACTCCAAACGTAACACAAATTTCAATATATTAGTTTTAATGAAAGTAGAACATGCAGAAAATGTTTCAACTGAATCCCATGATTCTAAGTACCCAAACCAAAAATGGTATTCAAAAACTATTTTTCCAATTTTCTCGAAAACGGTTAAAGCTATCGCCTTGAAAATTGTTTCATTCGTTTTCCTAGCCCATGACGCCTATAAAACGAGTGTTTACAAGCTTATGAACTCAAAAACGTAATCGTTACGATTTTTTGCCCGAATTTCGCCCCAAACGCCATCTTCCAGTGGACGGATTTTGCTGGTTAACGAACTTGACCTTTCAAATTGGACGACGGATTTTTGTACCAAATTTCATCAAAATCGGACGATTCGTCTTCTACCTAGAGAGCAAACAGACAGATATATATATATATATATATATATATATATATATATATATATACAAATTTGAACCACCATCATTTTCGGTCTCTAGGGGTTCTGAAACGCAAAATTTTCTAGTCTGCACTTCTGGATTGCGTCATGAGATCAACCTTATAAGCGGGGATCCTCCCTAGGGGGAGGGAGGAACCGCTCTAAAAAAACTTGATTTTAAAAGTTAATAATTTAGAGTATTTTCTTTTTATTTTACTTCAACATATTATGTCTATGGTAAATAACCAAATATTGCTTTTACCGTCATATTCCATGGAGGGACACGGATGTCAAGTATAAATTTTACCATTTTAAAAGAAAAATATAACACCGTCGGAGACACTCTGGTGTTATATAAAATAACTTACTCATTGCCTGACAGTTGCGAGCGTATGTTGTGACCATCCTGGACGCGTCCATCGCACCCAGGAAGGAGAAAGCTGATCCCGATATTGTAACGAGAACCACAACTACATAACAACACAAGAAATTACTCAATAACATGAACTATAAAATCTAAAAACTGTCACTAAAGCCAGTGATATCAATAAAACCTCCTACAAGCAAGTGCTGACTTCATCTCGAACAGCTCACACTTTGACTACAGGTTCTAGTTGTCGTGCCAGCTGTCTGTATCACTATGTTGACTCTATCACTGGACAATTGAAGGAAGCTAACATAGTGTGTGCAAGTCAATAGTCTATTTAAACAGGTGTAAGTCAATCGCAAACACATTAATTCGATATTTAATAGTAGTCGTTTTTCTGATTTTCTTTAAAGGATCAATCCATTGTTGATTTCTTGAAAGTGGGGGTTATTTAGAATTGATCCTCTTTATCATAATATGTATTTTTGTTTGTCTTTATATGTATATTAAGTATTCTTTTCAATAAACAAAATAATAAAAAATTATAAAGGTTGAGCCTCCTAGATTCTAATTATAAATATTACTACAATATTTTGTAGTGTACTGGACATAGATAAAAAGTTTTAAAACACCATAGAAAGTTTTAATGAATTATTCAAGTTTACGTATGGCTAAATAAGCGCAAAAAGAACCATTTCCAGAAATTCACAGCTACAAAAAAGCTCACATCTACATGTTGAAAGTTTTACACCAGTATTATGTTACCACTAAGTATGACATCTAAAAAAAATTATATTTTTCTCAAGTCCTGTACCAGAGATATTGTAGCCTAAAGGTATCAAAAATCGCGAAAATTTGAAGTTTAAAAATTCGAAAAAATATAAGGTAACGAATATCAGAGTTAAGAATACTTTTAATACGAGATTTAGGTTAGGTTTACCATCATGCCAAAAATCAACTTTGATACACAACCCCTGAAATCTTAACCTCCATTTGGGTAATGAAAAGAGTTGTTTTCAATGGCAGTTTTACACTTTAAAATATTCAAATAAACATATATAAAAGATAGAACAGACTATAAGGAAAAGAATTATGTTTGAATTATTAGCCTATGACTTACCAGTCCTGAGAAAATGAGTTTTCCGTAAGAACTTATAGTTTTATTTATTTCATTATAAGGGCTCCGTAACAATGGCTATGAGCCCTAATACAGATTATAAGGGCTCCGTAACAATGGCTATGAGCCCTTATACAGATTATAAGGGCTCCGTAACAATGGCTATGAGCCCTTATACAGATTATAAGGGCTCCGTAACAATGGCTATGAGCCCTTATACAGATTATAAAATACATACATTCCTTTTACACTTCGTTGACCTTGATACAATTTACATTTATACTTAAATAAGATATATACATATATATACAAACATTATACACACATATATACATATACACCATACATGCATATACCACAAGATTATATGAATAAAAATAATAAAAAAAAAATATAAACCACAATTCATTTACAGTTACAATGCATTCCATTAACAGTGTTGGGCAAAAAACATTCAGAATGATGAATAAAGATTAATGAATAAATGTATTATTTTATTCATGAATGAAGAATAATTACTTTTATTCATTATTAGTTATTCTGTGAATGAAGTTTATGTTTTATTCACAAATTATTCGAATGATCAATCAGAATAAACATATTTTAGTGAATAGTGATAGATTTATTATGATGTTGGCAGCCGGAAATATGTATATATATATATATATATATGTGTGTGTGTTTGAGTAGGATTAATCAGTAGACCAACTAGAAATAAATAATAACGATTTTTGAATAATGAATTATGAATAACGAATAATGAATAACGAATAATTCTGTGAATAATTCATGATGTACCGTGTGAATAAGATAATTCAGTGAATTATTCATCATTCACTAAACATTTATTTGAATGATTATTCGAATAATACTTTATTCGAATAATGCCCAACACTGTCCATTACAAATATAAAACACAAAATAACTAAAACAAGGTAGATTAGCGTAATTTAATCAGATCTATAGGTTACTAAAGTGAATTATTAAAATCGAAAGAACAAGGAGAAGAAGAAAGACTCGCTAGATCTTGTTATATAAATTACTCTTCTTTAAATAATGTAATATAGTTTAGATGTGAGGGCTTCATTCTGTGTGTAAGTCTTATGACATGAGTAAATTGTCTAGTCGGTAAATTAAACAAACAGTCGGTAAATGGTCATCCAGCATAAGGCAGAATAGAAGAGAAGAAGTTGTTTTATGCCGCCTAAGAATAGGCCATTCACGGCTGACGCACGTACACCTCATGACGAGACAGGACAGACCGACATGTGAAGTATGTAACACTCCACTGACAATAAAACACATCCTGACTGAATGTCGGTTGAGAGAAAACTATGACTTACCGGACGACATGACTCAACTACTCTCAGATAAAAGCCAGTATATAGACAAGATATATACATATATTTAAAAAATACAAATATATTTAACAAACTGTGACGATACGTCACATAATAAGATCCTCTATTTACGTATCTGGCTAACATTATTTGTACAGGTAATCTGAAAACCAGATATATCTATCTTTGAGAATAACATTACACCAATCTATTTCAAGCATTAACTAAATCTGAACATAAACAATACAGACACAAACTAAACTGTTTGCTATGAACAAATTGCAGCATTAAATACATTTTAATTGGTAATTACTGTGTAGCGAAAAACAATAACAATAAAAACAAGCAATGTAGTAATTAATGTGCAATATTAGTATATAGATAATGATAAGGAATAATGTAATAATATTAATGTGTAATATAAGTATATATATAATAATAAGGAATAAATGTAATAATAATATTAATGAATAAAATAATTATATAGATATAATAATGTACGCTATAAGTCTATAGATAATAATAATGTATAATGTATGTATAATGTAAATATAAACAATATGGACATAGTGCAGTAATATACGCATATGTATATATGTGTGTGTATGTGTATGAATTCTGTAATCATGTCATCATCATTTATTGTCAAATCATCATATCTCCATTTATTGTTAAATCATCATTTATTGTAATCACTGTTATTATCATTTATGTAATCATCATTTATTTTGTAATCATGTAATCATCATTTATTGTTATAGAGTATATCGCTATAAACTGCGAAACTTTTAATAAATAAATAAATAAATTGTCTAGTCTTTTGGAGTCTGTGAGTATGTGTTTTATTGTCAGGGCAACATTACACAGTGAGCACACGGGTCTGTCCTGTCTTTGTATTAAGTACCAATGTGTTATAAGTGAGTGTCCAATTCTTAGCCTGGTCAGGAAAACTTGGTCTCTTCTATTTAAAGACAAATCATTATAATCCCAGACTTTGATTGAGCTTTTAATTCCTCTTAATTTGTTGTCTGTCCGTAACCAGTGATTTAGCCAATCTTGTGATTTTTTTTTTTTTTTTTTTTTTTTTTTTTTTTTTTTTTTTTTTTTTTTTTTTTTTTTTTTTTTTTTTTACGGCGCATCAACAAATCTTGGCTATTAGCGCCGATATCCAGGGTGCAGCCAGGAATTTTCTCAGTGAGCCCTGAGATGAGAAAATGTTTGGCGCCGGTGGGGATCGAACCCACCATCTCCCGCTTATGAATCCACTAGACCTCGGGAGGCTCTATGTTATTTGTTTTGGAAAGTGATAAATGTATGCCTTGTAATTTCGCAGTGTAAACTGTAGTGTAGTCGTGTAATTTGATGGTATTGATTTGATTTTCTGTGATCGCTGCAGCGCCGGTCCCGTTGTTAGTTTTAGATCCGTCTGTAAATGTGAAGAGTGCTGAGGGATTGTCTTTGGTGATTGAATTAATTAATTTTTATTTTATTTTTTGGTGCATCTACTGCTGAGGTCATTAGCACCTTGGTGATTGAATTGTAAATAGACTTGTAAAATTGTAAGAAAAGTGAAATGTGTCGTTAGGTTAATTTTAAAGTTCTTTACACTCCAGGGAGGAAAGTGTAAAGGTTTATTTCTGTACAGAGGAGTATTCAGAAACAAGGTGTCATCTGTGTTCTGTAAGTGACGGTTAGCAGAGGTTTGTGTTTTCTATGTGCCTGTGTGTGTTTATTGGACTTCGTCTATACTCCAATGGAGGTTCTCCAGCTTCTACACAGAGACTATCCGAAGGGCTTGTCCTAAATGCACCCGTAGCTATTCTCAAAGCAGTGTGATGTATGGAGTTGAGAAATTTGAGTGTACTGGGACTGGCGGACTAATAAGCAATACTACCATAATCCAGTAAAGACCTGGAGTTGGAACGATAAAAAGTAAGCATTAAACGTCTGGCAGCTCCCACTTTGTGTTACTTACTTACTTAAAAAAAAAAGAAAAAAAAAGAGAAAAAAAGAGCTTATAAACTCAAAAATTAGTATGCTAGGTGAATCGAAGATGGCTACTATTTTTAAACGGTTTATTCTAGAAATATTTTAAAAATTGTTTTGAACTACTGATTCTATTTGTAATTGATGGTAAAAGTATCATTTTTTTCTAAAATGATCAAGGAACCACCTTTGGACCACTTGATATGGATTGAATCATATGTGTTAGTAGGTAGGAAGATTTTTTTTAATTGTATCCATTAAATACTTGGGAGTACTTAAATCCTTCCTAAAATAGCTGTTGAAGAAATATCATTAAAGGTTCAAAGCGGTTATCTCTTAGGATTTATAACCTTACTTTAGCAAGGAGTAACCCAATCATGTCAGACATACTTATCGACTCCGCCTCCTTCTGTTTCTTCCGCCATCAGCACTCTAACAGGTAAAAGCTACTCAAAACTAACTTAGTTTATTGGTGAGAATTTTCAGGACTATTTCCCTACATTAGAGGGGCCTGACGTGCGATATTACAGGAGTCTGTTGCAAATATATCGCATTTCTCTTGGTTGTTGGACTGTTTGTAGGAAATAGAGAGCGTGACGTATATCTAGGACTAGCTGTTTCGAACCCGTGACCTCCGAACTGTGAGTCCTAGACGATTTCGTCCAAGCACATCACACTCCCACGATCATGACTGGGGACTAAACGTAACTGAGTTTGCTCAAACGGTGTGGATTATTATAAGGAACAAACAGACAGACAAACAGTTGATAGGCGATTTTGATCTAGCCTATGACACTCCCCGAATCAAGACCTATCTGTGTGCCAAGTTTCGTCAAAATCCGGTGAAATGTGTGGATTTGTATAAGAAACAAACATACAGACAGACAGCTTGTAGGCGATTCTGACCTAGCCTGTGACTCTCCCCTGATTAAGACCTACCTGTACGCCAAGTTTGGTCAAAATCCCTCAAATGGTGTGGACAATAGAGTTTATTATACTACCGACATTTAGGCAAAAGAAATCGCAACGGAAACAGTTTTATCTATTTACGCATCCAGATAAATTTTTTTATTGCTAATCTGAGGTGAGAAATCATGTGACCACATTCTTGAGGCTACACCCTTTCCAGGTATCCGTTTTTGATAAAGCTGCAAAAACTATATTTTTTTTTAAATGGTTCAAATATTTTACATATCACAAAACTAGTTTGGAAATAATGCATACTGAAAAGAACATATTAAAAGACTTAATTAATGTCCCCTAAAAACGGCTAGTAGGCCTGTTTGGATGAAGTTATCGCTCTCGGAAAATTGAAGCTTAAAGTTTGGGAGCATTAGATTCCTTCTTTTTATCATCTTTAAATCACTTAGCCTCCATTCTGAATTGGTTGTTGATTTGCTGGTATGTGCTGTAACATCTATTTTAAATAGATAAAATCCTCTATTGCAGACTGGATATCATCATACAGGAACTCAGGCCGAGAAGAAGTAGTCCTCGCGAGGCTAAGAATCGGCCATACATGCATAACTCAAGAGTACCTGATGACAAATACCGACAAACCTAAGTGTACGACTTGTAACATACACCTTACAGTAAAACATATGTTAACAGACTGTCGGTTACGGCATAACATGGACATTCCTCATGACCTGACAGACATACATTCTGAACGGAGTCAGCATGTAGATACAGTACTGACCTATTTGAAAAAGACTAACATGTTTGACAAAATATAAAAATGGTAAAATAACCACAAGAAACCATTTCACCTTTTTTTGCAATAATGGTTTCAAAATATATATATATTTCACTTAATTATTTAAATAATTAATGTAACTTATTAACTGTAATTTTGTTTATTTTTCTATTTATTTACTTAATTTTGTTTTTTTCGCTATACATACATTAAATAACTAAAAACTCACCAATTATTTTTGATAGCTAATGTTGTGGAGTGGCGCCGTTTAATGCAGCGCCTACATGAGCTTCAAGGAATTAAATGCTATTCGCCATAGTTGCGAAGCATCAGCAACAATAAATAAATAAATAATAGGTTGTTGATTTCCTCGTCAATAAAACAGGACCAATGAAAATTTAATTCTTCTATTAATTTTTTTTTTTTTTTATATATATCTTTATTTGAAAATTATACAATAAAATAACGTATTTTTTATAATTCTTTTGTTCTTGAAACAGAGTCATGATGTATCAGTAGAAAGAAAGAAAAAAGCCCAGTGGCCAAAACCTATTAGCTAGAAATTTACAGGGATATTTACATATGGTTTTTGTATGGCTATTTACAATATTTACATTTGTAATGTTTACATTTTACAAGCTCAGTTTACAATAGGTCTCTAGGCCATTTGCGCTTAAGGCGACGTTGAGGGTTACCGGGAACGGTGGATGAGGATAACTTGTTGATTAGGGGATTGTCGTGACCAGGCAAACGGGAGTGGAAGTTAAGCTATCGGGTTTTGGATAGGGTCTGGACAAAGGGGATTTCTAGGTCATTATGGATAGTGAGGTTTGAGACATAGAATGGAGCATTGACTATTTTACAGAGCATTTTGAATTGGAGAGATTGGATTCTGTGGATAATGGATCGCTTGACACACCCCCAAACTTCCAAGCCATACGTCCAGGTGGGTTGGAGTATTGTATATCCGTCTCTTTTCTGTAAAGATAATTTTGAGTGAGTGTCTAGTAGTCTGTTTAGTAGTCTAAAACGTCTGTTTGTTTCTTGTCTTTTCTTTTGTATGTGTTGGCTTCAGGTAAGTCGTTTGTCAAGGGTAAGTCCTAGGTAGGTAACTTGGGTTTTTTCACAGATTTCGCTTTGGTAAAGATTTGCATTTGGATCGGCGAAGAGTGAATGTTATGTGGGAGGATATTTCAGGGTTGATTTTAATCCGCCATTTTATGAACCATGGTTCAAGCTGTTGGACATGGGATTGAAGGTATTTGCAAGCGAGTATAGGATCTGAATTGGACGAGAGGATGGCTGTATCGTCTGGAAATCTGAAGAGGCTTCTGGAATCATGGGTGGGGGGGGGGCATGTCAGCAGAGTACCCACTTCTATTAATTATTAGCGGAAATTGAATATAAGAAGCGAATTATTTTCGCTCGGCTACTGTCAGTTTTTTTGTTTATTGTGGTACGTAAATCTCACTATTCGCCGAGATTTTTTAAAATCTTTAAAATGCTATGAAACTGTTAAAATTACAATTAGAATGGTTGCCCCGTAAGTCCAGGATAAAGGTAATTTATCCTATAAAAAACTATTCTACGTTTTGATGGTGCAATTCCTGGAAATTTGACTTTTTAGAGTCTAAGCTAAAGGAAACAGATGTTTTCTCAGTTACCTCTGTCCCAATAACATTTTTTGGAAAAATTACCATAAACAATAGGACGATGGATACAGAAGTATTTACTAAGGGGCAGATCAAACACAACTTTAAAAACGCTGGCTCTGCATTCAAACAATTCACCTATATTATGCGTATGAAACGCCTGATTACATAATGGATACTCGAAACAATCCTGGCTTAGCAGTCTAACCACCTCCCAGGAGGCTATCTATGCAACACCTTATTGGCTAATGGATACTCAAAACAACGCTAAACATCTTGCGGGCAAGCATTGAGGGTAAATATAGAGGTGCTGACCAACTTCAACATCCTGGCTTAGCAGTCTAACAATCTCCCGGGGGCTTTCTATGCAACGCCTTATTGGCTAATGGATACTCAAAACAACGTTAAACATCTTGCGGGCAAGCATTGAGGGTAAACATAGAGGTGCTGACCAACTTCAACATCCTGGCTTAGCAGTCTAACAATCTCCCGGGGGCTTTCTATGCAACGCCTTATTGGCTAATGGATACTCAAAACAACGTTAAACATCTTGCGGGCAAGCATTGCGGGTAAACATAGAGGTGCTGACCAACTTCAACATCCTGGCTTAGCAGTCTAACAATCTCCCGGGGGCTTTCTATGCAACGCCTTATTGCATTATGGATACTACGTGCGATACTGTAGCGCGTTGCGGGTCTAGCATGCAGTCGTATATGTTGGGGGACTGACTAGCTACAAGAGACTAGATTTGCAGTCTAACCACCTCCTAGGAGGCTACCTATGCAACACCTTATTGGCTAATGGATACTCGAAACAACGCTAAACATCTTGCGGGCAAGCATTGAGGGTAAACATAGAGGTGCTGACCAACTTCAACATCCTGGCTTAGCATTCTAACAATCTCCCGGGGGCTTTCTATGCAACGCCTTATTGCATTATGGATACTACATGCAATACTGTAGCGCGTTCCGGGCCTAGCATGCAGTCGTATATGTTGGGGGACTGACTAGCTACAACAGCCTAGATTTGCAGTCTAACCACCTCCCAGGAGGCTATCTATGCAACACCTTATTGGTTAATGGATACTCGAAACAACGCTAAACATCTTGCGGGCAAGCATTGAGGGTAAACATAGAGGTGGTGACCAACTTCAACATCCTGGCTTAGCAGTCTAACAATCTCCCGGGGGCTTTCTATGCAACGCCTTATTGCATTATGGATACTACGTGCAATACTGTAGCGCGTTGCGGGTCTAGCATGCAGTCGTATATGTTGGGGGACTGATTAGCTACAACAGCCTAGATTTGCAGTCTAACCACCTCCTAGGAGGCCATCTATGCAACACCTTATTGGCTAATGGATACTCGAAACAACGCTAAACATCTTGCGGGCAAGCATTGAGGGTAAACATAGAGGTGCTGACCAACTTCAACATCCTGGCTTAGCAGTCTAACAATCTCCCGGGGGCTTTCTATACAACGCCTTATTGGCTAATGGATACTACATGCAATACTGTAGCGCGTTGCGGGACTAGCATGCAGTCGTATATGTTGGGGGACTGACTAGCTACAACAGAATAGATTTGCAGTCTAACCACCTCCCAGGAGGCTATCTATGCAACACCTTATTGGCTAATGGATACTCGAAACAACGCTAAACATCTTGCGGGCAAGCATTGAGGGTAAACATAGAGGTGCTGACCAACTTCAACATCCTGGCTTAGCAGTCTAACAATCTCCCGGGGGCTTTCTATGCAACGCCTTATTGCATTATGGATACTCAAAACAACGTTAAACCTCTTGCGGGCAAGCATTGAGGGTAAACATAGAGGTGCTGACCAACTTCAACATCCTGGCTTAGCAGTATAACAATCTCCCGGGGGCTTTCTATGCAACGCCTTATTGGCTAATGGATACTCAAAACAACGTTAAACATCTTCCGGGCAAGCATTGAGGGTAAACATTGAGGTGCTGACCAACTTCAACATCCTGGCTTAGCAGTCTAACAATCTCCCAGGGGCTTTCTATGCAACGCCTTATTGCATTATGGATACTACATGCAATACTGTAGCGCGTTGCGGGCCTAGCATGCAGTCGTATATGTTGGGGGACTGACTAGCTACAACAGCCTAGATTTGCAGTCTAACCACCTCCCAGGAGGCTATCTATGCAACACCTTATTGGCTAATGGATACTCGAAACAACGCTAAACATCTTGCGGGCAAGCATTGAGGGTAAACATAGAGGTACTGACCAACTTCAACATCCTGGCTTAGCAGTCCAACAATCTCCCGGGGGCTTTCTATGCAACGCCTTATTGCATTATGGTTACTACGTCCAATACTGTAGCGCGTTGCGGGTGTAGCATGCAGTCGTATATGTTAGGGGACTGACTAGCTACAACAGCCTAGATTTGCAGTCTAACCACCTCCCAGGAGGCTATCTATGCAACACCTTATTGGCTAATGGATACTCGAAACAACGCTAAACATCTTGCGGGCAAGCATTGAGGGTAAACATAGAGGTGCTGACCAACTTCAACATCCTGGCTTAGCAGTCTAACAATCTCCCGGGGGCTTTCTATGCAACGCCTTATTAGCTAATGGATACTCAAAAGAACGTTAAACATCTTGCGGGCAAGCATTGAGGGTAAACATAGAGGTGCTGACCAACTTCAACATGTTGGCTTAGCAGTCTAACAATCTCCCGGGGGCTTTCTATGCAACGCCTTATTGGCTAATGGATACTCAAAACAACGTTAAACATCTTGCGGGCAAGCATTGAGGGTAAACATAGAGGTGCTGACCAACTTCAACATCCTGGCTTAGCAGTCTAACAATCTCCCGGGGGCTTTCTATGCAACGCCTTATTGCATTATGGATACTACATGCAATACTGTAGCGCGTTGCGGGCCTAGCATGCAGTCGTATATGTTGGGGGACTGACTAGCTACAACAGCCTAGATTTGCAGTCTAACCACCTCCCAGGAGGCTATCCATGCAACACCTTATTGGCTAATGGATACTCGAAATTACGCTTAACATCTTGCGGGCAAGCATTGAGGGTAAACATAGAGGTGCTGACCAACTTCAACATCCTGGCTTAGCAGTCTAACAATCTCCCGGGGGCTTTCTATGCAACGCCATATTGCATTATGGATACTCAAAACAACGTTAAACATCTTGCGGGCAAGCATTGAGGGTAAACATTGAGGTGCTGACCAACTTCAACATCCTGGCTTAGCAGTCTAACAATCTCCCGGGGGCTTTCTATGCAACGCCTTATTGCATTATGGATACTACATGCAATACTGTAGCGCGTTGCGGGCCTAGCATGCAGTCGTATATGTTGGGGGACTGACTTACTACAACAGCCTAGATTTGCAGTCTAACCACCTCCCAGGAGGCTATCTATGCAACACCTTATTTGCTAATGGATACTCAAAACAACGTTAAACATCTTGCGGGCAAGCATTGAGGGTAAACATAGAGGTGCTGTCCAACTTCAACATCCTGGCTTAGCAGTCTAACAATTTCCCGGGGGCTTTCTATGCAACGCCTTATTGCATTATGGTTACTACGTGCAATACTGTAGCGCGTGCGGGTCTAGCATGCAGTCGTATATGTTGGGGGACTGACTAGCTACAACAGCCTAGATTTGCAGTCTAACCACCTCCCAGGAGGCTATCCATGCAACACCTTATTGGCTAATGGATACTCGAAATTACGCTTAACATCTTGCGGGCAAGCATTGAGGGTAAACATAGAGGTGCTGACCAACTTCAACATCCTGGCTTAGCAGTCTAACAATCTCCCGGGGGCTTTCTATGCAACGCCTTATTGCATTATGGATACTACATGCAATACTGTAGCGCGTTGCGGGCCTAGCATGCAGTCGTATATGTTGGGGGACTGACTAGCTACAACAGCCTAGATTTGCAGTCTAACCACCTCCCAGGAGGCTATCCATGCAACACCTTATTGGCTAATGGATACTCGAAATTACGCTTAACATCTTGCGGGCAAGCATTGAGGGTAAACATAGAGGTGCTGACCAACTTCAACATCCTGGCTTAGCAGTCTAACAATCTCCCGGGGGCTTTCTATGCAACGCCATATTGCATTATGGATACTCAAAACAACGTTAAACATCTTGCGGGCAAGCATTGAGGGTAAACATTGAGGTGCTGACCAACTTCAACATCCTGGCTTAGCAGTCTAACAATCTCCCGGGGGCTTTCTATGCAACGCCTTATTGCATTATGGATACTACATGCAATACTGTAGCGCGTTGCGGGCCTAGCATGCAGTCGTATATGTTGGGGGACTGACTAGCTACAACAGCCTAGATTTGCAGTCTAACCACCTCCCAGGAGGCTATCCATGCAACACCTTATTGGCTAATGGATACTCGAAATTACGCTTAACATCTTGCGGGCAAGCATTGAGGGTAAACATAGAGGTGCTGACCAACTTCAACATCCTGGCTTAGCAGTCTAACAATCTCCCGGGGGCTTTCTATGCAACGCCTTATTGCATTATGGTTACTACGTGCAATACTGTAGCGCGTTGCGGGTCTAGCATGCAGTCGTCTATGTTGGGGGACTGACTAGCTACAACAGCCTAGATTTGCAGTCTAACCACCTCCCAGGAGGCTATCCATGCAACACCTTATTGGCTAATGGATACTCGAAATTACGCTTAACATCTTGCGGGCAAGCATTGAGGGTAAACATAGAGGTGCTGACCAACTTCAACATCCTGGCTTAGCAGTCTAACAATCTCCCGGGGGCTTTCTATGCAACGCCTTATTAGCTAATGGATACTCAAAAGAACGTTAAACATCTTGCGGGCAAGCATTGAGGGTAAACATAGAGGTGCTGACCAACTTCAACATGTTGGCTTAGCAGTCTAACAATCTCCCGGGGGCTTTCTATGCAACGCCTTATTGGCTAATGGATACTCAAAACAACGTTAAACATCTTGCGGGCAAGCATTGAGGGTAAACATAGAGGTGCTGACCAACTTCAACATCCTGGCTTAGCAGTCTAACAATCTCCCGGGGGCTTTCTATACAACGCCTTATTGGCTAATGGATACTACATGCAATACGGTAGCGCGTTGCGGGACTAGCATGCAGTCGTATATGTTGGGGGACTGACTAGCTACAACAGAATAGATTTGCAGTCTAACCACCTCCCAGGAGGCTATCTATGCAACACCTTATTGGCTAATGGATACTCGAAACAACGCTAAACATCTTGCGGGCAAGCATTGAGGGTAAACATAGAGGTGCTGACCAACTTCAACATCCTGGCTTAGCAGTCTAACAATCTCCCGGGGGCTTCCTACGCAACGCCTTATTAGCTAATAGATACTCAAAACAACGTTAAACATCTTGCGGGCAAGCATTGAGGGTAAACATAGAGGTGCTGACCAACTTCAACATCCTGGCTTAGCAGTATAACAATCTCCCGGGGGCCTCCTATGCAAACCTTATTGGCTAATGGATACTCAAAACAACGTTAAACATCTTGCGGGCAAGCATTGAGGGTAAACATTGAGGTGCTGACCAACTTCAACTTCCTGGCTTAGCAGTCTAACAATCTCCCGGGGGCTTTCTATGCAACGCCTTATTGCATTATGGATACTACATACAATACTGTAGCGCGTTGCGGGCCTAGCATGCAGTCGTATATGTTGGGGGACTGACTTACTACAACAGCCTAGATTTGCAGTCTAACCACCTCCCAGGAGGCTATCTATGCAACGCCTTATTGCATTATGGATACTCAAAACAACGTTAAACCTCTTGCGGGCAAGCATTGAGGGTAAACATAGAGGTGCTGACCAACTTCAACATCCTGGCTTAGCAGTATAACAATCTCCCGGGGGCTTTCTATGCAACGCCTTATTGGCTAATGGATACTCAAAACAACGTTAAACATCTTCCGGGCAAGCATTGAGGGTAAACATTGAGGTGCTGACCAACTTCAACATCCTGGCTTAGCAGTCTAACAATCTCCCAGGGGCTTTCTATGCAACGCCTTATTGCATTATGGATACTACATGCAATACTGTAGCGCGTTGCGGGCCTAGCATGCAGTCGTATATGTTGGGGGACTGACTAGCTACAACAGCCTAGATTTGCAGTCTAACCACCTCCCAGGAGGCTATCTATGCAACACCTTATTGGCTAATGGATACTCGAAACAACGCTAAACATCTTGCGGGCAAGCATTGAGGGTAAACATAGAGGTACTGACCAACTTCAACATCCTGGCTTAGCAGTCCAACAATCTCCCGGGGGCTTTCTATGCAACGCCCTATTGCATTATGGTTACTACGTGCAATACTGTAGCGCGTTGCGGGTGTAGCATGCAGTCGTATATGTTAGGGGACTGACTAGCTACAACAGCCTAGATTTGCAGTCTAACCACCTCCCAGGAGGCTATCTATGCAACACCTTATTGGCTAATGGATACTCGAAACAACGCTAAACATCTTGCGGGCAAGCATTGAGGGTAAACATAGAGGTGCTGACCAACTTCAACATCCTGGCTTAGCAGTCTAACAATCTCCCGGGGGCTTTCTATGCAACGCCTTATTAGCTAATGGATACTCAAAAGAACGTTAAACATCTTGCGGGCAAGCATTGAGGGTAAACATAGAGGTGCTGACCAACTTCAACATGTTGGCTTAGCAGTCTAACAATCTCCCGGGGGCTTTCTATGCAACGCCTTATTGGCTAATGGATACTCAAAACAACGTTAAACATCTTGCGGGCAAGCATTGAGGGTAAACATAGAGGTGCTGACCAACTTCAACATCCTGGCTTAGCAGTATAACAATCTCCCGGGGGCCTCCTATGCAAACCTTATTGGCTAATGGATACTCAAAACAACGTTAAACATCTTGCGGGCAAGCATTGAGGGTAAACATTGAGGTGCTGACCAACTTCAACTTCCTGGCTAGCAGTCTAACAATCTCCCGGGGGCTTTCTATGCAACGCCTTATTGCATTATGGATACTACATACAATACTGTAGCGCGTTGCGGGCCTAGCATGCAGTCGTATATGTTGGGGGACTGACTTACTACAACAGCCTAGATTTGCAGTCTAACCACCTCCCAGGAGGCTATCTATGCAACGCCTTATTGCATTATGGATACTCAAAACAACGTTAAACCTCTTGCGGGCAAGCATTGAGGGTAAACATAGAGGTGCTGACCAACTTCAACATCCTGGCTTAGCAGTATAACAATCTCCCGGGGGCTTTCTATGCAACGCCTTATTGGCTAATGGATACTCAAAACAACGTTAAACATCTTCCGGGCAAGCATTGAGGGTAAACATTGAGGTGCTGACCAACTTCAACATCCTGGCTTAGCAGTCTAACAATCTCCCAGGGGCTTTCTATGCAACGCCTTATTGCATTATGGATACTACATGCAATACTGTAGCGCGTTGCGGGCCTAGCATGCAGTCGTATATGTTGGGGGACTGACTAGCTACAACAGCCTAGATTTGCAGTCTAACCACCTCCCAGGAGGCTATCTATGCAACACCTTATTGGCTAATGGATACTCGAAACAACGCTAAACATCTTGCGGGCAAGCATTGAGGGTAAACATAGAGGTACTGACCAACTTCAACATCCTGGCTTAGCAGTCCAACAATCTCCCGGGGGCTTTCTATGCAACGCCCTATTGCATTATGGTTACTACGTGCAATACTGTAGCGCGTTGCGGGTGTAGCATGCAGTCGTATATGTTAGGGGACTGACTAGCTACAACAGCCTAGATTTGCAGTCTAACCACCTCCCAGGAGGCTATCTATGCAACACCTTATTGGCTAATGGATACTCGAAACAACGCTAAACATCTTGCGGGCAAGCATTGAGGGTAAACATAGAGGTGCTGACCAACTTCAACATCCTGGCTTAGCAGTCTAACAATCTCCCGGGGGCTTTCTATGCAACGCCTTATTAGCTAATGGATACTCAAAAGAACGTTAAACATCTTGCGGGCAAGCATTGAGGGTAAACATAGAGGTGCTGACCAACTTCAACATGTTGGCTTAGCAGTCTAACAATCTCCCGGGGGCTTTCTATGCAACGCCTTATTGGCTAATGGATACTCAAAACAACGTTAAACATCTTGCGGGCAAGCATTGAGGGTAAACATAGAGGTGCTGACCAACTTCAACATCCTGGCTTAGCAGTCTAACAATCTCCCGGGGGCTTTCTATACAACGCCTTATTGGCTAATGGATACTACATGCAATACTGTAGCGCGTTGCGGGACTAGCACGCAGTCGTATATGTTGGGGGACTGACTAGCTACAACAGAATAGATTTGCAGTCTAACCACCTCCCAGGAGGCTATCTATGCAACACCTTATTGGCTAATGGATACTCGAAACAACGCTAAACATCTTGCGGGCAAGCATTGAGGGTAAACATAGAGGTGCTGACCAACTTCAACATCCTGGCTTAGCAGTCTAACAATCTCCCGGGGGCTTCCTACGCAACGCCTTATTAGCTAATGGATACTCAAAACAACGTTAAACATCTTGCGGGCAAGCATTGAGGGTAAACATAGAGGTGCTGACCAACTTCAACATCCTGGCTTAGCAGTATAACAATCTCCCGGGGGCCTCCTATGCAAACCTTATTGGCTAATGGATACTCAAAACAACGTTAAACATCTTGCGGGCAAGCATTGAGGGTAAACATTGAGGTGCTGACCAACTTCAACTTCCTGGCTTAGCAGTCTAACAATCTCCCGGGGGCTTTCTATGCAACGCCTTATTGCATTATGGATACTACATACAATACTGTAGCGCGTTGCGGGCCTAGCATGCAGTCGTATATGTTGGGGGACTGACTTACTACAACAGCCTAGATTTGCAGTCTAACCACCTCCCAGGAGGCTATCTATGCAACACCTTATTTGCTAATGGATACTCAAAACAACGTTAAACATCTTGCGGGCAAGCATTGAGGGTAAACATAGAGGTGCTGTCCAACTTCAACATCCTGGCTTAGCAGTCTAACAATTTCCCGGGGGCTTTCTATGCAACGCCTTATTGCATTATGGTTACTACGTGCAATACTGTAGCGCGTGCGGGTCTAGCATGCAGTCGTATATGTTGGGGGACTGATTAGCTACAACAGCCTAGATTTGCAGTCTAACCACCTCCTAGGAGGCCATCTATGCAACACCTTATTGGCTAATGGATACTCGAAACAACGCTAAACATCTTGCGGGCAAGCATTGAGGGTAAACATAGAGGTGCTGACCAACTTCAACATCCTGGCTTAGCAGTCTAACAATCTACCGGGGGCTTTCTATGCAACGCCTTATTGCATTATGGATACTACATGCAATACTGTAGCGCGTTGCGGGCCTAGCATGCAGTCGTATATGTTGGGGGACTGACTAGCTACAACAGCCTAGATTTGCAGTCTAACCACCTCCCAGGAGGCTATCCATGCAACACCTTATTGGCTAATGGATACTCGAAATTACGCTTAACATCTTGCGGGCAAGCATTGAGGGTAAACATAGAGGTGCTGACCAACTTCAACATCCTGGCTTAGCAGTCTAACAATCTCCCGGGGGCTTTCTATGCAACGCCTTATTGCATTATGGATACTACATGCAATACTGTAGCGCGTTGCGGGCCTAGCATGCAGTCGTATATGTTGGGGGACTGACTAGCTACAACAGCCTAGATTTGCAGTCTAACCACCTCCCAGGAGGCTATCCATGCAACACCTTATTGGCTAATGGATACTCGAAATTACGCTTAACATCTTGCGGGCAAGCATTGAGGGTAAACATAGAGGTGCTGACCAACTTCAACATCCTGGCTTAGCAGTCTAACAATCTCCCGGGGGCTTTCTATGCAACGCCATATTGCATTATGGATACTCAAAACAACGTTAAACATCTTGCGGGCAAGCATTGAGGGTAAACATTGAGGTGCTGACCAACTTCAACATCCTGGCTTAGCAGTCTAACAATCTCCCGGGGGCTTTCTATGCAACGCCTTATTGCATTATGGATACTACATGCAATACTGTAGCGCGTTGCGGGCCTAGCATGCAGTCGTATATGTTGGGGGACTGACTAGCTACAACAGCCTAGATTTGCAGTCTAACCACCTCCCAGGAGGCTATCCATGCAACACCTTATTGGCTAATGGATACTCGAAATTACGCTTAACATCTTGCGGGCAAGCATTGAGGGTAAACATAGAGGTGCTGACCAACTTCAACATCCTGGCTTAGCAGTCTAACAATCTCCCGGGGGCTTCCTACGCAACGCCTTATTAGCTAATGGATACTCAAAACAACGTTAAACATCTTGCGGGCAAGCATTGAGGGTAAACATAGAGGTGCTGACCAACTTCAACATCCTGGCTTAGCAGTATAACAATCTCCCGGGGGCCTCCTATGCAAACCTTATTGGCTAATGGATACTCAAAACAACGTTAAACATCTTGCGGGCAAGCATTGAGGGTAAACATTGAGGTGCTGACCAACTTCAACTTCCTGGCTTAGCAGTCTAACAATCTCCCGGGGGCTTTCTATGCAACGCCTTATTGCATTATGGATACTACATACAATACTGTAGCGCGTTGCGGGCCTAGCATGCAGTCGTATATGTTGGGGGACTGACTTACTACAACAGCCTAGATTTGCAGTCTAACCACCTCCCAGGAGGCTATCTATGCAACACCTTATTTGCTAATGGATACTCAAAACAACGTTAAACATCTTGCGGGCAAGCATTGAGGGTAAACATAGAGGTGCTGACCAACTTCAACATCCTGGCTTAGCAGTCTAACAATTTCCCGGGGGCTTTCTATGCAACGCCTTATTGCATTATGGTTACTACGTGCAATACTGTAGCGCGTGCGGGTCTAGCATGCAGTCGTATATGTTGGGGGACTGATTAGCTACAACAGCCTAGATTTGCAGTCTAACCACCTCCTAGGAGGCCATCTATGCAACACCTTATTGGCTAATGGATACTCGAAACAACGCTAAACATCTTGCGGGCAAGCATTGAGGGTAAACATAGAGGTGCTGACCAACTTCAACATCCTGGCTTAGCAGTCTAACAATCTACCGGGGGCTTTCTATGCAACGCCTTATTGCATTATGGATACTACATGCAATACTGTAGCGCGTTGCGGGCCTAGCATGCAGTCGTATATGTTGGGGGACTGACTAGCTACAACAGCCTAGATTTGCAGTCTAACCACCTCCCAGGAGGCTATCCATGCAACACCTTATTGGCTAATGGATACTCGAAATTACGCTTAACATCTTGCGGGCAAGCATTGAGGGTAAACATAGAGGTGTTGACCAACTTCAACATCCTGGCTTAGCAGTCTAACAATCTCCCGGGGGCTTTCTATGCAACGCCTTATTGCATTATGGATACTACATGCAATACTGTAGCGCGTTGCGGGCCTAGCATGCAGTCGTATATGTTGGGGGACTGACTAGCTACAACAGCCTAGATTTGCAGTCTAACCACCTCTCAGGAGGCTATCCATGCAACACCTTATTGGCTAATGGATACTCGAAACAACGCTTAACATCTTGCGGGCAAGCATTGAGGGTAAACATAGAGGTGCTGACCAACTTCAACATCCTGGCTTAGCAGTCTAACAATTTCCCGGGGGCTTTCTATGCAACGCCTTATTGCATTATGGTTACTACGTGCAATACTGTAGCGCGTTGCGGGTCTAGCATGCAGTCGTATATGTTGGGGGACTGATTAGCTACAACAGCCTAGATTTGCAGTCTAACCACCTCCTAGGAGGCCATCTATGCAACACCTTATTGGCTAATGGATACTCGAAACAACGCTAAACATCTTGCGGGCAAGCATTGAGGGTAAACATAGAGGTGCTGACCAACTTCAACATCCTGGCTTAGCAGTCTAACAATCTACCGGGGGCTTTCTATGCAACGCCTTATTGCATTATGGATACTACATGCAATACTGTAGCGCGTTGCGGGTCTAGCATGCAGTCGTATATGTTGGGGGACTGACTAGCTACAACAGCCTAGATTTGCAGTCTAACCACCTCCCAGGAGGCTATCCATGCAACACCTTATTGGCTAAAGGATACTCGAAACAACGCTTAACATCTTGCGGGCAAGCATTGAGGGTAAACATAGAGGTGCTGACCAACTTCAACATCCTGGCTTAGCAGTCTAACAATCTCCCGGGGGCTTTCTATGCAACGCCTTATTGCATTATGGATACTACATGCAATACTGTAGCGCGTTGCGGGACTAGCATGGAGTCGTATATGTTGGGGGACTGACTAGCTACAACAGGCTAGATTTACAGTCTAACCACCTCCCAGGAACCTATCTACCTTATTGGCTAATGGATACTCCATGCAACGCATTAGTGCTTCGCATCTCAACAATATAGCTTAGTAGTCTAATAATCCGCCTAAGGGCTTTCCTCGCAACGCTTTGAGGGCCTGGTATGCAGTATATATTGAAGGCTGACCAACTTCAACAGCCTGGCTTAGCAGACTAACAATCTCCTTATAGGCTGTCTATGCAACACCTCATTTCATAATCGATACACCAAGCAATACCTTAGCGCTTTGCGGGCCTTGTATGCAGTATATATTGAAGGCTGACTAACTTCAACAGCCAGACTTAGCAAACTAACCATTTCCTTATGGGCTGTCCATGAAACAACTCATTGAACAGTCGATACACCATGCAACACCTTGTTGCTCTGCGGGCCTTGCATGCAGAAGTATATATTGAGAAACTGATGAACTTCAACAATATAGCTTAGTAGTCTATTAACCTCCCTATGGGTTTTCTTTGTAACGTCTTGGTGTAGGATTTGACCAACAATCTATTACATAAAGGTTTTGTTTAAATAAAGAACCATTACCTTCAGTTGCCCCTAATAGGTATTACCTTGAGATGACCCCTAAAAACTAGTACGAATTAGAAAGATGGAGTGTAAGGAATCAGGTAGTATTAGCTGTGTAAGTGTGATCTGCTTCTATCGGTCTTCAGATCCTGGAAGAAGTATTGAGGCAAATGGTGAAATCCTCCATCAAAAAGAAAGGCTGGTCGTGTTCTCCTCGCATCGATCCATAAAAACACAAGATATTTCCAAGAGACAATATCCCGTTCCAATAGACAGAAAATAGTTACTTAATAATGGAGGAGGAAAGTTTTCAAATAATGATTCCTTTAAAAGTTGAGCAAATTAAAAAGTTCCCTGAGAATATTCCTTCTATTTGCTGTAGAAACTTCATCTAGCATTTTATTGTTATCTATTTCTTTATTTCTCGTTCTTTTGTCCTATCAAGTTAAATTATTCTTGTGGTTTTCCTTTTTTCTTCTGTAAAGAAATATTTGTTATTTATTGCTATATTCCGGTTAATCAACATTTCTAGGTCTTACATTCTGAAACATTGAATATCTAAAACACCAACCACAGCGCCCATCGACGGTAGAATATACAATAAATAGATTTAATCATCGATATTATAAGGGCTAGGTCTATCTCAGCTTCAATGCAACAATGTCTACTAGGGATATTTACACAAATTGAAAATTCCTGTTTTAGCATTTTCCTCCGAAGTAAAGTAGCTATTGAGGTTGGACTCATGACGGAATATATATATATGTGTGTGAGTGTGTGTGTCTGTCAACACGATAGCGGCCAGAGTTTTTGTTTTTTCATCACGAAACTTGGTACATAGCATTCAATTAGCAAACGATTGAACGAGTTCTTAACCACCAAAATCGGTCCACCGGAAGGGGGGGTTTACCCCGAACCCAAAACACTAATTTGACTATGTCAACCGTAATATTTGTTATATTTCAACGAAACTTGGTATTCGTAGTGCTAATACAGAGATAAAAGTGAAATATGAAAATGAACTAAATCGGTTCATAAGGAGGGGGGGTTTACTCCGGACCCACAATACCGATTCGCCACTACCAGCCGTGATTTTTGGTATATTTCGACGAAACTCGGTATTCGTAGTGGTAATCCACAGGTAAATATGTGTTGTAAAAATAAACTAAATCGGTTCATTAGAAGGGAGGGTTTACTCCGTACCCAAATTCCTAATATACTCATACCGGTCGTAATTTCTGCTGTATTGTTACGAAACGCGGTGTATGTCGTGGGTAACTCATGAGAAAGAAGTGTTGTAAAAATGAGCTGAATCGGTCAATCGGAAAGCGGGGATTTACATTGTAATATATTTCAATCCAAAGAAGAATATGTCAAGGTTGGAAAAAGTTTTGGTCATTGAAATTCATAATGAAGGGGCAGTACAGTTTGGAATGGAAAAGGAAAGTTTTCGAACAATGTATAATGCCAGTGGTGTGTTATGGTTGTCAAACCTGGGCACCTACAAAATCAGAAGAAAAGAAAATGCAAATATGGCAACGCTCTATAGAGAGGTGTATTTTGTACATAAGTAGGAAACAGCGGATCAGGAGTCAGGAAATAAGGAGCCAAACTGGCATGAAGGATGTCCTGGAGCATGCCCAAAATATCAAATGGACTTGGGCAGGACATGTGGCTCGACAGGCGGAAAATAGATGGGCAAAGCTGACCACAGAATGGATACCCTATGGAAGGAAAATAAGAAGAGGCAGACAGCGGAAGAGATGGTCTGATTACATGCGGAACAAGGCTGGTGCAGCGTGGATGAGAAACGCAAGAGACAGGAGAATATGGAAAGACATTTGGACACACCAAAGGGAGAACTCCACTTCCCGGTAGGACTAGGTCACCGCGGGAAGTTTAGACCATTACCCCAAATTTTTTTTTTCTTTTTGGGAGGCCCTACGATAATAAATAAATACTTAAAATAGGAAAAGATACTTGTTTGTTTTGTTTGTTATACATTTGTAAAATGTTTTTTGTTGTTTTTTTTTCTAATTTTTGTAAAGGAACAAATTCTATTAATATCTATATATCTTTATTTTACTTTTACCTTTTTTTATACATTTTTTTTTTACTTTTACTACTTATATTAATATCTGAAATTGTCAATATGTTTAATTTATTATCGTAAATAAAGGCTATATTCATTCATTCATTCATTCATATTTCAATAAAAAAGCCCCCAGACGTAGGTTCACAAAGCCGCCGCAAGGAGCGCTTTCTACCACTAGAGGGACTGTATCCTGTTCCTGCGTTAGATCAAAGTACGATAATATGAGGTTTTTTGTATTTATTACGTAGTGTAGTAGGTACCATGTGTAAACATAACTCTGGAAGCAAATTAATAATTGATCAATTACTCATTATAAAATTAAAAGAGAACTATTCATGTTTTTATTTTATTTCTGTAGGATATTTTAAGCAAATTGTTCTGGAAAGTAGTCTGCACTACCCAAATTCTGAGGAAAGTGCTTAGTTATGCAGCTCCTGGGTGACGGACTTATTATTTATTTTTTCCACTATTTATTTTAATAATTCATACAATCCTAGCAGTACTGCTCTCTGGGAACTCGGTGGCACTCAATCTTGCCTTGGGAGCAATCCATTGGTCGAGATGATAACTCCAGCTAGTCTAGCGGAATCCATTAGTCGAGATGATAACTCCAGCTAGTCTAGCAGAATCCATTGGTCGAGATGATAACTCCAGCTAGTCTAGCGGAATCCATTGGTCGAGATGATAACTCCAGCTAGTCTAGCGGAATCCATTGGTCGAGATGATAACTGAAGCTAGTTTAGCGGAATCCATTGGTCGAGATGATAACTCCAGCTAGTCTAGCGGAATCCATTGGTCGAGATGATAACTCCAGCTAGTCTAGCGGAATCCATTGGTCGAGATGATAACTCCAGCTAGTCTAGCGGAATCCATTGGTCGAGATGATAACTCCAGCTAGTTTAGCGGAATCCATTGGTCGAGATGATAACTCCAGCTAGTCTAGCGGAATCCATTGGTCGAGATGATAACTCCAGCTAGTTTAGCGGAATCCATTGGTCGAGATGATAACTCCAGCTAGTCTAGCGGAATCCATTGGTCGAGATGATAACTGAAGCTAGTTTAGCGGAATCCATTGGTCGAGATGATAACTCCAGCTAGTCTAGCGGAATCCATTGGTCGAGATGATAACTCCAGCTAGTTTAGCGGAATCCATTGGTCGAGATGATAACTCCAGCTAGTCTAGCGGAATCCATTGGTCGAGATGATAACTGAAGCTAGTTTAGCGGAATCCATTGGTCGAGATGATAACTCCAGCTAGTCTAGCGGAATCCATTGGTCGAGATGATAACTCCAGCTAGTCTAGCGGAATCCATTGGTCGAGATGATAACTCCAGCTAGTCTAGCGGAATCAAATTTCGAGAAATCATTCCAATCAATGAGAGAAGCTTGATATTTACGCTTATTTTTCCTGTCTTATTACGTTTGTATATGACGAGTATATCCGGTTAGTTGTGAACGGTTCGGTTACACACACACACACACACACACACATATATATATATATATATATATATATATATATATATATATATATAAATCAGTCCCGTAACAGGCCACAAGGGCTCAGAGGGGCAGATACTGTAGAGGTATCTGATTCTTGACCATACGGCACACTAGGGAGATAGTGTGGTCAGCACTATGCTCCGGCCGCCTGATTTTCCCCTTGGCTGCTTCGACTGCTAGAGTCATTAGCACCCAAGGTACCCATTATTAATTAAATTAATTAAATGCTGGGTGAGCCTAGGGACGATCTGGGACCCCAAATCCAACCCTCGAACGGCAGCACTAGAAGAAAAAATCTTTAGTGCGCGCTCGGGTTTTGAACCTGGTCCTCCAGTTCATTAGTCGAGTGCTCTACCACTGAGCTAACCTCGCCCCCATATATATATATATATATATATATATATATATATATATATATATATATATATATATATATATATATTATTCTTGTAGATGACCCAAAATATTTCTTAATGCGTTTCGTTCTTTTAGGCTTAGGGTCGGAAAAAGTAGTACTTTCTTGTGTCACACCACTTTATTTTTCATGCCCTACATGTTTCGTGCTTAAATCATTCGCACCTCATCAGGGGCACTTCTTGCTAAGAAGTCCTCTCATCTCCTCATGTACCTTCTACGGAGGCAGGGGTAATACCCCGGCCTCCGTAATGTAAGGAAGCAGTAATTAGCACAGCTGTTAATTGTATATACTCCATCTAAACCAGATGTGTTAAATTAATGTTGTGTATGTTTTGTCCAAATCTTTGATTTATTTAATTTTATTTTTTCGTTTATTCATAATAATATTTAAATTTGACTTATGTTTTGTTTGATTAAGAGCTCATCACCATAGTTGTGAAGCTCTTAAATATATAAATAAAAAAAAAAAAAAATATTATGACTTTTCATATGTTATTTCATGTTGCAAAGTACGAAATTCTCAAAAGTAAAAAATGTAATTGAGAATGATTATTTTAGAAGGATGTTATGAATTAAGGATAATCTATATACTCAATAAAACGTATACTTACATATGGGCAATATGAACAAAATGTAGTAATACACAATAAAAAAATATAATTCGATATATGCTTGTTCAAAATAAATTCATATTTCAAAAAAGTAAACATATAATACCCTTTTTTGGAAAGGGTGACCGAATCCATTAATTAAAAGTTACTAATAACGCACATAATATTGGTCTAAATCTACGCCCTTGTAGCATTCCAGGAAAACAGAACGCTGCTATTGCTGTCTCGCATAATCTGCTGGTGTAATTACAATATATCATAGATAAATGAAGAGTTAATTGCTGTCATTTGCAGGCCAAACTCTGTGGATGTTGGCAGCCCTGCTAAATACAGGAAGCTGAAGATAAACTATGCTATATATCATAGGTCGCATATACACACTCTTAATTATACATTTCATCAAATAATGTACATATATCCCGCCAACATTTGCAAGCTTATTCAAATAGCCACCACCATTGGACACTACTTCCTGTCCATTGGAGCAGGATATTGTATCTTGGAAATCCCATGTGGATGGTCAAGATATTATTCACCATCAATGGAATGGAATGGAATGGATTAAAGGACGAACAACTTACTGTTTTAATCGTCCTATGAACCTTTTGTTTTTTTGTTTTTTAATTAAACCTAGTTTTTAACTAATTAATCTCATGAAATATGTAAGCACATTCTGTTCCTTTTTTTTTATTAGAATAACATATAACTGTACACAACTTTTTTATTTATTTATTTTTTCTCATTAATTTAAAGCTAACAATAGATGGTATATTCCTTTCTGTTTCACTTATAGCTACTTCAATGTATATATATATATATATATATATATATATATATATATATATATATATACACACACACACACACATACATATACACACATGCATACATATACATACAAACACACATATACATACATACATACACACACACACACACATCCATACATACATATATACATATTTATAAACACGCACACTCATACACATACACACACACATATATATGCCTATATATACTTATACACTTACACCTAAATATATTTATTTACAAGTATTCCTTACATTAAAACTAACCGTACAAAATATATCTAATTTTTTTTTTTTTTTTTTTTTTTTTTTTTATTCTTTATTTTTTTTTTTATTTATTATATATATATTTTTTTAATTTTATTTTCTTTTTTTTTTTTTTTTTTCTTAATTTATTTTTTATTTTATTGTTTTTTTTTATTTTTTTTTTATTTTTACTTTTTTTATTTTCTTTTCATTTTTTAATTTATATTCTTTTTTTTGTTCTTTTTTTTTCAATAGAATTACATATAAATGTATTATTTTTTCTCATTAAATTAAAGCACTTAAACACTAGATGCTATATTCCTTTCTTTTTTCACTTATAGCTACTTCTACATATACATATACACATACATTTACCATCAAGATTCTCAGAGAATCTAACGACATTCAGAGACTACATGAAGCTCTAAACATTCGGGGAAAAACTGTTACAATTTCTTAAACGCTTTAGCCTTTTCAAACTTGTGGTAACGGCTAAATTAACACAATTTCAACAAAAAAAAATCATTTTCGGAATCTTTCCTAAATTCAAATATAGTGTTTTTTTTAATGTGCTAAAAACAAATCTTGCAATTTTGTCATTTCGTTAGTGCGAATAAGGAGAAAATAGAGTCTAGCCCAATGAATTCATCTGTTTCTTACAGAAAATCATCTGAAACTTCAAACTAGCTGGGTTTTTCTCGTTCCTGCTCTTTTTCCCGGTGCTCTTCCAAAAATAATCTCTCAACGAAGAGGAATACAAATTTCTTTATGCATTGATGGAAAAACCTTTTTATTTTTCAAATATTTCGGGATAGAGTACATTAGGAGGAACCGGCCATGGCGTTTATTAAGAAGATTTTTCTGCTGACCACAGACGCCACGGCTTCACAAGGCTACTTACTTTCTTTACGACAATTATACATTTTGTGGATAAGTCCGGAGAGGAGCTTCCTTCTAGCCGCACGTATTGAAGTGTCTCAGGTAGATGTAGATGCTATGATTTCTCTTAGCATGTTTTCTCTAATTTGCCGCCATTCCCTATCCCAGGTAGAGCGAACTTTCTTCTTCATAGACCAAATTAAATCCTTCCTAGGTACATGATTTATGGTCGAACCTTCTTTAACTGCCAATTTGCATGAAAATCTGCTATTTCCTTCCCTGTTATTTCGCAATGACTTGGTATCCATGCAAATATAACTTGTGTATTATTTTACGAAAATTATCTACTGTAGTTTTGACCTCTTTGCTTGTCAACAGTGAGCGTACTGTTTTTGAACCCCAAGACACTTGTGTTTACATTGCTAATATATTACCAATGTAAATGAATACTATAGTATTCATCTCTTAATGTGACGTTTATTTTTTGACTTTTGCTCTCCTAAATCGGGATTTGTCCCACTGTGCCTTGTCCAGCTGTGGCCGCAAGAGGAACAACTCGTATCCAATGCAAGCAGGCGCCTCGCAGGAAAGAAACATCGCATTAGAACGCAAGCACTAGAACTCACGATCATCTAGGCCGGAGACCATTTTTGGCCGTATTTCTACGGGAGGAAGTTTGTCCTAATTGCCTACTTACTGTTTTGTTGTCATTAATTTAGCGCGACCGTCTACTAATGTGCTTTGGTCAATGTTTTCATGTCCAGGTGTTCTACACTCCGGACAAAGACGGCGTCACAACATGGGATGTAGCCTAACCGCTCAGCCAGTTCTTTCGAGATTGAGCCAGTGAACAGCCAGACGACGAATTGACCGACTTACAAGGGGATTATACAGCGATGGGGTCACCGATCTGGACCAATTTTTTTCTGGTGATTCTACATCGAAAAATAGCCGAGCGTTCCGTCCAATGCACCTTAGGAGCCGAGAAATAAAATAAAATAGGTTGAAAATGCTTTATTTTTTATATCGAGTTTAGAAAATGTTATCGACATGATTCTTTCACCAATTCATTTGTTTTATACAATAGATTAAAAGAATAATATAATCGTTAAACAATAATTTGTATTTCGTCAAATATATTCAAAAATATGCTTACGTTTTCAAGTAAACTAGTATTATACATTTTTTGACACCAAAAATAATAGCAGATATAAAATCAGCACCCCATGAAAGCTTAATGTGGTAAATATCATTGAAAACAAAAAAATAATGATTTTTCCCAGTCTAGAAAACACAAAAATTTGTAAGCGAAAAATAATGTGACGTTTTGAAATTCAATAGCTCCCCTTGAGATAATCCGATTTTTACGTGATTGAAATCATTCAAAAGAAGAAAGACTCCTTTTTAAAAAGTTATCGATTATAAAAAAGAATTTGATTTAAAAACGGATGTCAGATTCGTTTTTAGCACATTGAAAACCCCCTAAATTCAAGTTTTGGGAAGGGGATCCAACGTTTATCTAGAATCTCTATTGGGTTTAATTAATCGGTTCTAAATCCCTCCGTTCCATAATAAGATTGTGATATATTTATATATATATATATATATATATATATATATATATATATATATATATATATATATATATATATATATATATAAAGAAACCTCCCTATTTGATCCCCAAATCCGGAAATCAAGTATTTTGAAGGAGAGGAGAAACCCAAGTGCTTGCCTCCGGAAAGGATTGCAGAACTTAAGACCAGGAAGAATTAGGAGAGGCTAAGATGTTTATGTCGAGAGGTTGGTGTTAATGTAGGATGGACACCGACGGATGGAGTAGCTGTGGTAGGCGCCTCCAAGTCTAATCATGTTAGTGGTCTTCTTCCGGCCTAAGGAGCTTCTAAACCAAAGCACAGTCTTAACTCATGGCCCTTAGCTCTTCTTAGTAGAGAAGGTTCATATCAACATCTATTCGCATGTACTGGCCGTGGTTAAAAATCCAATAGGAATAACAGGACGACCTCATATATATATATATATATATATATATATATATGTATATATATATATATATATATATATATATATATATATATATATATTTTTAGATGGAACGGCATTTTTCTCCAGCGGTGGTACTCCTCCTCACTTCTTCCCGGAATATTTCGATGGATTCATCTCCATCTTCTTCAGCCAGGTACTTGTTTCTTCCTCGGTGGTAGCCAAGGGAATGACATTTTTCTCGATCTGGGCTCCTTTTCTCCCCTCTAGCCACAGTATCGGCGGACGAATGGTGTTGAAGCTCCCTGGTGTAGTTGGGATTCTGTCCGTCATTCCCTTGGCTACCACCGAGGAAGAAACAAGTACCTGGCTGAAGAAGATGAAGATGAATCCATCGAAATATTCCGGGAAGAAGTGAGGAGGAGTACCACCGCTGGAGAAAAATGCCGTTCCATCTAAAAATACTATCCCAGCGACGAAAATTAACATCAAATATATATATATATATATATATATATATATATATATATATATATATATATATATATATATATATAATTGAGGAATGCCATCGGACATGCAAATTAACCTCACCAGTACCCCGTAAAGTGATATAAGGTAATGCAATTGTTCAAATAATGAGGATGTCTTAAGGCCACCAAATGGCATAAATGTGTAAATAGATGGCTTCTTAACAAGTGGTGGAGCAGGATCAGGGGTGTGGGTGGAGCAGGATCAGGGGTGTGGGTGGAGCAGGATCAGGGGTGTGGGTGGAGCAGGATCAGGGGTGTGGGTGGAGCAGGATCAGGGGTGTGGGTGGAGCAGGATCAGGGGTGTGGGTGGAGCAGGATCAGGGGTGTGGGTGGAGCAGGATCAGGGGTGTGGGTGGAGCAGGATCAGGGGTGTGGGTGGAGCAGGATCAGGGGTGTGGGTGGAGCAGGATCAGGGGTGTGGGTGGAGCAGGATCAGGGGTGTGGAGCTGGAGAAAAATGGTATTAAACTACAAGCTCCCCTAGGAAGACCTTCCAAATTATTTCAGGCAGAGAGTTATGCCTTCTTAGCTCCGGTTCTTAAATTAAATGAGGAGGAGAGTGAACATCCTGACTGGCAGCCAGGCAGCCTGTAGGGCAGTAGAACCGCAAGAGATCAACCAAAAAATTGTTAAAGAATGCCAGGTGAGGCTGAACGAATTCTTACAGAAGAATGTATTGGGTACCGGGCAACGAGATATTCCGAGAAACGAATGAGCAGAAAAATTGGCAGAATTTGGCTCGAAAGTGGCACGAAAGGAATCCTTTGGTTGGATTACCACTAGCCTATGTTCAAGGGGCATTTTTAACGAGAGCCAAAAAAAACATGTTGTAAATTTTGGTGAGGAGACAGTTCTTCAAAATGCAAAAAGGACATTTTCCTAGGTGTCGCCAGAAATGATTTGAGAGAGATTTTGGCGACTGTGTCCCGCCGTTGAAGAAGCGTATGCATACTATGAAGATCAGGTATACACCAGTTTGAAGTTGGTGTAGGGACAAGGATGAGATAACCATAACAAGGAAAATTTGAGTGTGTAGCACTTGAAAGAAGAAAAAAAGCGATGTCTACATTCAGAAAGCACAATAAAGAAGAGATCGGGACGTCAACGGATGTCAGACAATACCTGAAGTTCCCCCGGAGTTTAAGGTTAGGTTTACCATTCAGAAAGCACAATAAAGAAGAGATCGGGACGTCAACGGATGTCAGACAATACCTGAAGTTCCCCCGGAGTTTAAGGTTAGGTTTACCATTCAGAAAGCACAATAAAGAAGAGATCGGGACGTCAACGGATGTCAGACAATACCTGAAGTTCCCCCGGAGTTTAAGGTTAGGTTTACCATTCAGAAAGCACAATAAAGAAGTGATCCGGACGTCAACGGATGTCAGACAATACCTGAAGTTCCCCCGGAGTTTAAGGTTAGGTTTACCATTCAGAAAGCACAATAAAGAAGAGATCGGGACGTCAACGGATGTCAGACAATACCTGAAGTTCCCCCGGGGTTTAAGGCTAGGTTTACCATTCAGAAAGCACAATAAAGAAGAGATCGGGACGTCAACGGATGTCAGATAATACCTGAAGTTCCCCCGGAGTTTAAGGTTAGGTTTACCATTCAGAAAGCACAATAAAGAAGTGATCCGGACGTCAACGGATGTCAGACAATACCTGAAGTTCCCCCGGAGTTTAAGGTTAGGTTTACCATTCAAAATAAATGGATATCAGACGCAATCTTGGACCATTTGCATATTCATATATCGTAACAGCCTTCAAGAATTATCAACATGATAACTACATATTAAGCATGTTATATTTGATTGTGTAACACAAGTAGAAGATCCCTACATTTTGTAAGCCTCAATGAAGATGACATAAGGAGGTCAACCGAAGTCAGTGTATAACAGAAATATATGGTAAGGTTGTCTATCCTAGGACTCGCACAATAGGACAACTGGTCAAAGAGGGGGGGTAACTATGTAATCTAATCTAATTTACTCACCATGGAGTACAGGATTAACCTAATTTTTTTTTTTTTTTTAAAAAATTTTTATTTAAAATCTGTACAATTTATATAGTACAATAATTAATTGTGCTCGTCTTGTGTACATTCAGTGAATAGTATATGGAAGGAGCCAATCATTATTGGCAATTCCTAATATATGCTAATATTAATGTTTTCACTGTTTTAAACCGCTGCTAGGGTAGCTGGTCTCGGGGCCAAAGTCTCTTAAGCCTCCTGGGAAGGTCTTTAGGATGGGTCCAAGTGGAAAGGGATTGACCTCTAGGATTTTGGTGGGATGACAATTTGGAATGAAACGTTAGGAATCTGGATGTTGCGAGGTCTTTTACGATGGGGATATTTAGATAGTTGTGTAGGGTTTTGTTGGAGACATAAAAGGGAGCATTAACTATTCTACGAAGGACTTTGGATTGGAATGCTTGTATTCGTTGTATGTTTGAGTGTTTTGCTGTTCCCCATAATTCAAGTCCGTAAGACCAGATAGGTCTGATTACAGTTTTGTATATAGTGAGTTTGTTCTGTGTCGTTAGCTTTGAAGTATGTACAAGTAGTCGTCTTAAGAGTCCAAATCTCCTGTTCAGCTCTTGTCTTTTTAGTCGTGTGTGTGGGTTCCATCTGAGTCTGCTGTCTAGTAGTCCCAGGTAACGCACCTCATTAGATACAGGAAGTTGACTGTTGCATAAGAAGACTGGAGGGCAAGTACTCTTATTAAGAGTAAATGTTACGTGACAGCATTTTTCAGGATTCACTGTGATTTTCCACAAGGTGCACCATTTCTCGACAGACTCAAGGTGCTCCTGTAATTGCTGAGAAGCTGTAGAGGGATAGGGGGAAGAGGAAAAAATGGCTGTATCATCGGCGAAGGTTGTTATATGTGTAGATGGGTGGGTAGGGATATCTTCCGTATACAGAAGGTAAAGGACAGGACCTAGGATGCTGCCTTGTGGGACGCCTGAGGATATGGGTCGAGAGGAGGACAAGGTAGTACCAGACCTTGCTTGAAAGGAACGATGCGAGAGGTAGGATTGAAGGATGAGGTAATATGTGTGAGGTAAAATACGCTTTACTTTGTCTAACAACCCCGGGTGCCAAACCCGATCGAACGCTTGGGCGACTTCAAGAAAGGCACTCGTGCAGTAGTTTTTACATTCGAGCGCGTAGGATATTGTGTCGACAACGCTGAAGCATTGTTGGATAGTGGAGTGACGGAAGCGGAAAGCGAACTGGTGGTCAGGAATAGAATTGGAGGATGTAACGATGGGAAGGATTCTCTTTAGAAAAAGTTTTTCAAATATTTTGGACATAGTTGGGAGTAAGCTGATAGGACGGTAGGAGGATGGATTTTTTGGGGCTTTATGGGGTTTGGGGATAAGTATTACTATGGAGTGCTTCCATGGATTGGGAAAGTGAGTAGTTCTTAGGATTGAATTAAAGATGTAGGTAAGGAAGATTATGGCTTTCTGGGGTAGGTTTTTTAGGATGAGGGCTGTGATAAGGTCATAACCAGAGGATTTTCTGGGTAGGTGTTTAATGATATATTTTACGTCTGCTGGATTGAATGCTTTGGGAGGAGGGGAGAGGGGAAGAGAGTGGTCAAAGTGATCATATACAAGCTGGTCATGGGTGGAATTTGCCTCTGGGTACGAGGAAAATGTGGATTCTAGATGGGTTGCAAATAGTTCGGCCTTTTCCTCATCGCTTCTTGCCCAGCTGCCGTCACTGCGTTGGAGGGGATGAGGGACGGAATGGAATTTGAGGATTTTCCGGGTAGCAGTCCAGAGGGAATTATCTTCTGTGGATAGTGTTTGAAGATAATCATTGAAGGATTTGGATCGATGTTCGGAAAGGGTCATTTTTAGGATTCGACAAAGTCTGTTGAAGGAGGAACGGTGAGAGGGATTTTGGAGGTTAAAAGGTTCTGGATGTGGTCTGGAAGCTGAGGTTTTGGATTGAAAGGAAGGTGTGTTCTTAGTCTACTCGATTTTGTGACACTGTCCTGGATGGCTTTTTTAGTAAACGTAAGAACGGCATTGTCGACATCTGATGGGATTAACCTAAATGTAGCTCAAGGACGTAATTTTAAAAACACGGTCGAGGATAAAACATAGATTTATCAATATTAACTTATTCTTTTAACGAATTTCCTAAATCCAGCCCTTAAGTCACTGATTCTAGTAACAGTTGCTAGTTTCGGTGGCCACCTGCATATCGAATCCTACACCTTCCCCTATGGATCAATCTACCCTGAGGGAACGGAATCCGGAGTGAAAGGGTTAATCATGAAACCCCGTGGTATTGGAGAACACCTCACAGGTGTAAACTCCATTACTCCTATAGAGTACTTACTCACGCTGATAATTATAAACTCCAAGATAAACTTGCTAATTGGATCCGTCCTATATACTTTATTAGAAATAATTAATTTCATAGAATATTTCTCCTAACGAACCTCACTTCTACTACATACAGCAGGATCAGCAGGTGGGGGAAAACTTTATACCAACTTCTCATATATACTCTCTCTCTCTCTCTCTCTCTCTCTCTCTCTCTCTCTCTCTCTCTCTCTCTCTTTTTTTTTGTTCCTTCTCTGCCCCCGCTGTGCCTTAAGGCTGCCCTTATACCAGCGGTCCTGCCCAATTTATAAATTTTGAGTGCGCGAAATTTTAATAGGCCATTACAGCTCCACCTTCGTTCTTTATTAAGAAGAAATGCTAAGCCTTTATACAACAATATTGGGATTTATTAGATCGGTTCCAGAATTTAGGGCACCCACAATTGAAAAGCCTCTGCTTCTGCCCAAAGGGTCTCCAATAATATCTATCCTAACCTATCCTAATATAATTCTAGATAATTCATTACAATATTTACAATACATTATACTATGAACAAACTATATACATATTACTGCTTGACATCATATTCTATACATATTAATAATAATAATCCAATATTCTTTGATGGCATATAATTAGATATACATACTTGCACTCACAATTTAACACAGACACACACATACACCTACAAACACACAACTTCACAAATATAATTAGACACTAATTAATTACTACTTAATATAAAACTAATCTTAATGAGTTATTATTACTATACTAATCTAAAAAAATGCATTTGCTCCTAAGAGTCTTTCGTTGATAGCACTTCTTTTGCAAAATTGCTAAACGTCTTAAAAATACGTTCGTCCTTCACTATATCACTTATGCTATCCGGCGGCCATTCTACCAAGGAATATTCTCCTGCTAGCTTGAGTCTTTGCCTTGTGTATAGAGGGCAGTGTAGAATGATGTGTCTTGCATCTTCCTCTTGGCCACACTTACAGCGGGGATCTTCTCTTCTCTTGAAGAAATGCAGCTTAGAGTTGATGTTCCCGTGGCGTGTCATCAACTGTGTTGTCCAGAAATCCGGTGTCAGCCACTCTGCTTCCAAGCGTGCTCCACCATTTCTGCCATTCGTCTATTGCTGCATTCTTGACTACCTCCAGCAGCTCGGGGCTGTAGCTCGTAGTAGTGAAGATCCTATAGCCGATTTTTGCTGGTAATCCTCTTTGCAGGTTATACTTCGCTATTCTCAGCTGTATTTCCAGATCGATAGGAAGATAACCTGCTATTACTTGTAGCGCGTCGGTGGACACCGTGCGGTACGCCCTCGCCACAAGTAGAAGAGCTCTTCTTTGGGCCTGAAGCAGGATATTCCTCTCATTCTTCGTCAAGTTAGTGCACCATGCAGGTGCTGCATACGTGACGAGAGGAAGAAAAACTGCTTTATATAGAATCTGTCGATTACTAAAGCTGAAGCCCCAAGAATTACCGGCGAGTCGTCTAAGACTTGAAAATCTGTAGCAGACTTTACTCTGGACTCGTTTGATGTGCCCGATGAATGTTAGATGCTCGCCTATAGTAATGCCAAGATATTCAACACTTAGGGAGGGTTTAATCAACTTTTCACAGATAGTGATTCTTGGAGGGGAATTTGGATTTAGTTTCCCTTTCAGAAAGAGAGCTTTGGTTTTTGTCGCATTTATTTGTAGATTATTGCATGCACTCCATGTAGTGATGATTCTCGTTGCCAGAGCTGCTCGATCCTGGTCAGAATAAGCCTCTCGAGAACTTTCCCTAGAACGCTTAGCAGGCATATAGGGCGATATGACTTGCCAGTTATTTCCGTCTTGCCTGGTTTTAGGACAGATCTGTCAAAGGTTTCAAAAGAGAGTTTTTGCATTTCTTCAGTATAGCTCCCTCGATGTAGTCAGGTCCTGCGGCTTTATTCGGCTTCATCTTGTCTATAGCAATGTCTACATCGATTTCATCCCAACTAGGGGAATCATCGTTGTCAGGAGGAATGGAAGTCTCCTTTCACACTACGTGTTGATGAAGACTATCTGTCGAGGCATCATCTCTTGGGAAGGAGACATCCAGGATGTTTTGTAAAGTCTCCTCAGCTGACTTGGTGTACTGATCGCCGACTTTGATGGCATGATAGAACTTACTCACTGGGAGTTATTCCATGACCATCTTGTACTGCCTACCCCAAGGACCTACCTTGCTGTCAGTTTCAATGAACTGTCTCCAATACTCGAATCTTGCCTTGTTGATAGCTCTTTAGTATTCTTTATTTAGTTCGTAGTATATGTTCTTGAGGTTGGCTTTTACTGTAGGGTCGTTCTCTCGCTGATATTTTCTCCGTGTCTTATGACGGCCTTCTTCTGCGGTGTCAACCCAGTTGCTCCGTTTTTTCCCTGACTTAAGCACTGGGAGAATCTCCGTGGTCGCTGTATAAATTACGTTTGTCAGGGATAAAGCCGTTGTGTCGACTTTACCTTCCACTTGAAATGTATCCGAGTGCCAGTTAATGTTTTTTGATACGAGATCCCAATTGGCGTTTTTCGTATTTATTTTCATCCTGGCAGTGTCAATTGGTGGCTTATTGAGGTTAAGACGACAAACAATGGCTCGATGGTCACTGTATGTCCATTCCTGGACTGACCACTCTGAGATTTTCGTAGCTACCGCCGGCGTTGTCAGAGTGAGGTCAATGTATGAGTCGCCACTGGCTCCTCAAAATGTTGGTTTGGACTGAGGGTCGTTGATGATGTGCAAACTCTGCCTGCAGATGAAATCTTCAACAGCTTCGCCTTTTTTATCTGTGATATTTCCTCCCCAGAGGATTGAATGTGAATTGAAATCTCCCATTATTATAACGTTGTTGCCTAATTTATTCTTGGCATTTTAAATTTCAGCCAGTATTACGTTCGTGGGTAGTGAGAATTTTACTACCCACGAACGAACTTACTAAGTCAACTTTAATTCCAGGTAATTCCACGTTTGCGACAGCGGTATACCTAGAAATCAGGTCTTGACGCACAGTTACAACGCACTTTTCGTTTAGGATTACTAATACACTTTCTTGGGCGTTCTCTTTTGAGGTCCCCTTACAAACGATAATCCTGTAATTCTCGAGTCCAATCAATTTACCTCTTGATGTTGGCGGTTTTTGCAGTGCAGCAATGTCCACGTCATTTCTGTGTGCCATCTGTAGAAATTCGTCAAGTGCGAGATATCTTTTTCTGAGGTTATGGTGCGCAATTACCAGACTTGTTTTATTCCTCATCATGCTGAGTTTCTAGGATTCTTATGTCCAAAGCTTTTCTGCGTGCTGGGCAGTCCTTGAATGAAGCGGAGTGATCCGCGTTCCTCTTCAGCCTGGTGCAGTTAATGCATTTCGGAGGTTTGTTTTCTAATAGTCCTGGGCAAAGTTTGGTTTCATGTCCCTCTTCAGCACAATGCCCACAATTAAAAGTGACTGACTTGCAGTCCCTCATTATGTGCCCAAAGCCCTGGCATTTGTTGCACCGGCTAATCTGTAGCCAGTCTTTTACCCTGCTCGAGTGCCATTCAAGAAACACCCTTCCATCCCGCAAGAGAGTTTTTCGCCCTGGCTGACTTCCACAACCCAGTTCACACTTGGCTGCCTCCTCGGCCCTGTCTTGAATATTGGCAAAAACTTTTCGAGTTCTTTGTCCACACCTCGGCAGTTTTGTGCCCAGAATAATTCACAGATCATGTCCCTGTCATAATCTGCCGGTACGTCATATATAATCATGCGTGGCAACCTTCTGAGCTTAAATGATATGTTTGCCCCCAGCTGGTAAATTTTCTCAGAAGCCAATTTTTTCCGCTTCTTCTCTATTTTGTGTCTGATCTGAATTATAAGCCCATTTTTCGTCCCCTTCTCTCTCTCTCTCTCTCTCTCTCCTCTCTCTCTCTCTCATCTCTCTCTCTCTCTCTCTCTCTCTCTCTCTCTCTCTCTCTCTCCTCTCTCTCTCTCTCTCTCTCTCAAACGATATGTACCTATATGTTTTTACTTGCACTGACATCTAGGCCATTCTCCCCGTGTATAAAATAATTATTGAGGCTACCTTAAAATATAACATTGACATCAGACAAGTAGTTACAAGTACACAGGACTTATGTGACGCAGTTGAAACACACATATCACAAGATTGGCTAAAACACAAATTACGGACGAACAACATATAAAGAGAAATTAAAAACTATATCAAAATCTAGCATCATAAGCAGTTGTCTTTAAACAGAATGATATTACAGAAGTTTTATTAAGACATTACAGAAGAGACAATAGAAGTTATGATAACCAGGCTATGAATTGGACACTCACTAATAACACATTTTTACCTAATACAGAGACAAGACAGACCCGTGTGCTCACTGTGTAATGTTGCCCTGACAATAAAACACATACTGACAGACTGCAGAAGACTAGACAATTTACTCATGCCATAAGACTTACACACGTTACACACAGAATGAAGCCCACACATCAACACTATATTACATTATTTAAAGAACAATAATTTATACAACAAAATGTGACCAATCATTCTCGTACGCCTTGTACTTTCATTTTTAATTATTGTTCAATCATCACCACACGTACGCCCAGTCTTCATCGCACGTACATGGTCCTACCTCCTTGCCATGGAGATATGACATGCTCATGTCAAAAATGGCCGTTATATAGTTTCAAGTTTAATGGACACCAGCTCCAAGTTTTTCTATCAGCAAGATTAATTAATTAATATGGAGTAGAACACCAAGCAACTCAAAGCAAGGAGTCGTGGAGTAACCAGCCAGCATGCCAACTGAGAATCAATCAAGCAACCCATCAAATACCAACCCATCATCATCATCACCCATTCACAGAAGCATCATATATTATTATTAAAGTAAGGATTTCTTGTTATTTATATGTACACATGTTCACTCACTCATTCACACACCCCTGAGCTACATCCTGGAAGATGTACCAGATCCCATGGAAAGGGAGTATATATCTTCATCGTAAACAATTGTCTTTTTTAAGAAACTATGAATGCAATTAAATTACGCCTTCTTATTTTATATTATTTTTTTTTTCAGCAATTTATATTTGTACTACCTGAATGCCTGTGCTTCGTCGCCGCATATAAGTAGTTTTATCACTGCGTTTAGTAATGTATCATCAAAAATAACGCTACTATATAATTTTTTGAAGTTTATTATAGCACGTTTCCCGTCATACTATATGTTATTCATCAATTGATAAGTAATGAAAGTATTATGTTTCTCTAACTTGGGGCGCTCCGGACCAGTGTCATGAAACAGTACAGATTAAAATTCGTTGTCAATAACAAATGAACGTTAACATTAAAAAAATTATGTTTCTCACATGACATTGAAACAACCATTATATTTGCAAGCGTTACCAAGAAGTGGTCTGACTGGGGATGCTGATGGGTGAGGAGGTTGTGCAAGGGTTCGAGATATTATTAACTCGGATGGACCATCACCATGTACAGCGTAAACTCTATGGGGGCAGTTTATTTCTATAGTTGAAATTCACCGCAATTAAAAATAATATTATGAAATAGATACAGTACGATAACAGCTGACCTGTTATCGTCCTAGCAACGCATGCTGCCTAGGCGAAAATGCTATCTTTAAAACTAATAATTAACACCCCTCTAAAAATACTTAAAAATTTGAATAACAAAAAAAAACCTGCGTAGCGAGTGTTTACATGCTAAAGAGAGTGTCCATGCAAAATTTCAAAATTTTCTGTCGAGTGGTTTCCGCTGGGCGATGATAGGTCAGTGAGTCAGTGAGTCAGTGAGTGGTTTGAGCTGGGCGACGATAGGTCAGCGAGTCAGTGGTATTTGACAAATATATAGTAGATTGTAATTTATTGTAATCGTAAATGATTTAAATTTTATTTTTATATATTATTTTTAATCAGTTTCAAATGCATATTGTTTTATTTGTATGTATATATATTTTATTTAGGTTTAAATATAAATTTTAACATGGTGTAAATGAAGTGTAAATGTTTTATAATCTGTGAAATGAAATAAAAATTTGCATTCATATATTTTTCAATTTATATATAAGTATTACATTACATAGTTATTGTACAAATTTTAAAATGTATGAAAGTAATTTATGCTTGCATGAACATGATATTTTTGTTTACAATTTATGATTGCTATGAAAGTTTACTACACGTCCAGCCCGCTGCTTGGAACCTTCTCCTACATATCTAGTAATCGCTTCTTGGACTATCCCCTATTTTATAGCTGACAAGTTATAGGCCGATATCACTCACATCTCCTTGGATAAACTATTTCAGCTTATTTACAGAGAATTAATAACAATATTATTAACATTTTCTCAATCAACTAACGATTAATTAACGATATTCAATATCTATATCTTTGATAATGCTTTGAATACGTTTTCAAGCCTTCATTATGCAAAAAAAAAGAAAAAGAAAAGTAAATTAAGTAAAAATGTGTTATATATAAAATGCTTAATATAAAAAAAATCAAATGAATCCGTCAATTTTAGGTGAAATTCGTTACGATTTTTTTACATTAATGATAGTTGGCTTTTGCATGAAACACTATTTTTGGGAAATATTTCGAACCTTTCCCCTATGCGCAGTACCTGGTGTTCCACAGTAAGTCTAGCCAACACATATTTGCCTTCTTATCTACCCAAGAGGTACATTATAGCAGTACCTGGTGTTCCACGATAAGTATAGCCAACACATATTTGCCTTCTTATCTACCCAAGAGGTACATTATAGCAAAATTTCAAAACACTTCATAAAAATTGCGTTACCAGCTCTTCGACTATTGGCAAAAATAGTTCTGGTTCATCAGCCACACCTTGTCATTTCTAAGTTATTTTACATTATCTAACTACAATACTAATCGATGTAAGCTATTAAGTATGACTTTCTTCCTACGCAGTACAAACAGAATGAATTTTCAAAATGGAACTACCACGACTGTCTGGTCTAAGTATTGACCCAATATTCAGTGTTAAGTTCTCGACAATTTGGAGTACAATACACCTCTGGAGGTTTGTCAATAACCAAAGAGTGTTCACAATAGAGCAATTGTTACTCACACAATACACACACCTGACTACACTCCACAAGTACTGTCATTCTGTATGAACGCTCAGTTCATACGGTCATGGGTTCGATTCACACTTGGGCTGCCGTCGAAAATAATCAATAATATAGAAAATTAAAAAAAAAAAAAAAAAATCAGTCCCGTAACAGGCCACTAAGGGCCCAGAGGGGCAGAAACTGTAGAGGTATCCGATTGTTGACCATACGGCACACTGGGGAGATAGTGTGGTCATTACTATGCTCCGGACGTTTGATTTTTCCCTTTGTAGGTACCCATTCATTAATTAATGAAAGGCTGGGTGAACCTAGGGACGAACTGGGACCCCAAATCCAACCATCAAACGATGACACTAGAAGAAAAAATCTTTATTGCACGGTCGGGTTTTGAACCTGGGTCCTCCAGTTCATTATTCGAGTGCTCAACCTCTGAGCTAACCTCGCCCCTATAGAAAATTAAAGAAGATACAATTTCCCTGGATTAATGGTTCCTTTTTCACCAATTTATTATTGTAAGGCCCCGTTTTCCCTTTGTCTTTGTTAAGTGAATAAGGATGAGAGAAAAGGTTGGCTGTCCATCTCTAGAGGTGTGAGAACCACGAATCCGCAAACGTTGCGTCTGTGTTGTTGGAACTGCACGTGGCTGATTCGTAAGATTCCCGGAAGATTTAAGACCAGACAACAGTTTCTCGTCCAGCCACCTGCTGGCTTAAAAAAAAGAGCTGGCTTACCTCCCACAGGTCAGAGTCCACGCGCGTTCCTGAGGTCTTGGCCGAGATGGCGATGAGAGGTAGGTCAGTTCCAAAATATGCTCTTATCTCCCCAAATGATATTTGACATCTCTTATCTAGCTGTTTCTCTTTCACTGAACCTTTTCTCTCGTCTTAGCGATGTTTTATGTCATTTATGTATGCATTAGTTACCTCAGTGTAAATTATAGTTTTGAAAGGAATTTCCGCTTCTCTAAAATATTTCCCCATTATCTATTCCTTTAAATCCCATCCTTGCTAATCAGTCCCTTACATTATCATTAGTTTATTTCAAAAATCCATTTTAAGGAATGGCACAATACCTTGTACACCAATAATAATATCTCGTTCAAAACAAGGAAAGGCTTTGAGAGACAAGGGAGCTAGTGTTTAATGTTTATCAATACTTAGCCAAAAAAGGTCAAAAACCTCCCAATGATAAGATGATAACAGAGAAAACTTTCGCCGCCAATTTTCTGCAGCGGGAATGTAGGTCACGCTTTTTCCCCTCCAACTCCACCTTATACTTTATCAGGCAACGTTACAGCCTCAGCTTTGGCTAAGTATTGATAAATATTAAACACCATCTCCCTTGCCTGACCTCTCAAAGCCCACCGTGGTCCTAAACGAAATAATGCCAGGACCTTGGAAGAGAAAGGGTGCAACTGAAAAACTGTTTTTTAATTATTTTATTATCTGATTCAGAAAAATGTAGGTAAGACGACGCTTTGCATTGTTTCTCTGGTTCGCCTTTAGTTCTCTCACAGTTTCAAGTTAAAGTGAATAGCACCATCATCTATGAAACATTCAATGTCCTATTTCAAGGACGAATCCCGAGCCTGAAACTCGCCTCCAAGCATTTTGTTATCCATAAATCACTCGTAAAAATTATATTTAAAACATTGAATTTCAATTGCATACTTTATAAGTCAGGTTTATGATTCAGCATTCTATAGAGTAAACATTAGCCTTTGCTATCCTGAGGCACTTCTAGAATTTTGGCTTCGATTTCCCAACATCCGGAACTCGTGATTCGCCCTTTCCTCTTCCAATGTCCTGATGTAATCTGTTTTTACCCCCCCCCCCCCTATAAACGCCTATGGTTTTAGTATCCGATCACCTTAGTTTACTGCATATTTGGTAATGATTTTGTTTGAGTGATTGGCAGCTCTGCGAAATCCTGGAATGTTGCCAATATCTTGAAGAAATTGGCAGTACTTGCTGAGTATTACATTTTTTTCGGCTCCTTGCCTTTTAACATTTATACTTATGACAGCGGAAGAATATCAGCTGGCCACCTGCCAAGCCGCGCTTCTTTTCCCGCCATTTATGCCTCTTCGCGGTTTTTCTTTCTTTCTAGGCGGGGATTCCAACTTCCCCTCTCCAGCCCAAGGAAAGGTAACCAGACCAAACCGTATTCAAGTATTTACAACAACTGTACTCTCTAAGACCCCATATTTCTTTGGGCCTTTACTGCGCGTTAACGACTAAAGATAAGTCTATATTTCTAACACCGGAGACGGTAAAGTCTTATCGGATATCGCAATGTACAGAAGTAGTACCGAGGTTCTTTGACTTACACGTGCCTCAACACACAAACAATTGAATCTCTCACTTCCTTCAATTTTTCTGTCCAATTTTTAGATTTTTTTTTTCAGTTTCAAGGGGCTCAAAAGGGTTCAAGGGTTCAAACAAAACCCTCTTGGTGCACTAAATGTGGCAAATAACACAAACACACAAAATAAAAAACGTTGTCTTTTCGAAAGACACCAAACATATACGCCCCATGTATTTTGGCATGCTAAATCCGAATCCGGAGTCCGTTTGACCCAGGCACGTCAGGGTTAATGTAGTTTAAGAAAAGATACCTAGTGCTTCCATGGTTTTGAGGGTCGCTGAATTCGAATCCGTTTCACCATATCGGCACAAAATCGAGCTCATTTCAAGGTCAAATGTGTCCATTTTGCAAAAAATGGATCTGCAGTTAGAATTCATTTTTTGCAAAATAGACATATTTGTCTTCGAAATGAACTTGATTTTGCGCCCATGGGGTGAAACAGACCTCGGATTCGATTTCAGCGACCCGTCAAAACCGTGGAAGCACTAGGTATTTCTTTTTTAACGACTTCATACGAAATTTGACCTTCCAATACCCGTAAACCTGTTGTGCTGGGGTGCAACGGACTCCGGATTCGGATTCAGTGGGTCAAAATACATAGGAATATATGTGCAGTGCCTTTCGAAAAGATAGAATACATATTTATTTTTTTTATTTTCACCTCATCGGCGCAAAATCGAGGCCACTTCAAGGATAAATATGTTTACTTTGCAAAAAAAGAATTTGCAGTCAAAAATCCATTTTTTGCAAAGTATACATATTTGTCGTAGAAATGGCCTTGATTTTGCGCCGACTGGGTAAAGCAGACCTCGGATTCGAATTCAGCGACCCTCAAAACCATGGAAGCTCTAGTTATTTCGTTTTTAACGACTTCATACGAAATTTGACCTTCCAATGCTCTTAAACCTGACATGCTGGATTGAAACGGACCCCGGATTCAGCGTGTCGAAATACATGAGAATATATGTATGGTGTCTTTGGAAAATACCACTTTTTTGGTGTGCATTTGTAATTATTTTTACTATTTTTCATAGGTTATTTATTCACCTTTGAGTTGTTTTCTGAGAAAATAATGAAATTGTCCATTGGACCGTACTTCATAATTTGGATTGCAGCGAAATTGGTAATGTTACGTACAAAATGTGAGCACCCTTATAATCTGAATTTTTGCAAGTATCTGTTCGTCATGAAGAAGTAGGAAGTTTGAGCTTTTGGGAAACATGTAGAGCATATGGAAGATGATTATTCTAACAGAACATGTAGAGCATATGGAAGATGATTATTCTAACAGAACATGTAGAGCATATGGAAGATGATTATTCTAACAGAACACACAAAGAGAAGAGGAATTAGAGCGGCTCCGGTGGACAACATGGATTATTTTGATGTTCCGAATTAAAGCAATGAAGAAAACCTTGGCGATCCTGCTTCTGAAATTAATTGACCGAATTCCACCGACTTTCGTTGTAACACCATTAATTAGTGTTAATTACCCGCAGTAATGGAGGACAGATAAACCAATTCAATTTCAAGAGATAATTAGCTTTATGATTCATAAGCGGGAGATAGTGGGTTCGATCCCCAACGGCGACAGGAATTTTCTCATCTCAGGGCTCGCTCAGAAAATTCCTGGCTGCACCCTGGAGGCCGGCGCTAATGGCCAAGATTTGTCGATGCGCCGTAAAAAAAAATAAAAAAAAAATTAGCTTTATTTATTGTTTACCTTTTCTTTGCTGATATACGCCCAGGCCATTCTTCAATACTACCACCATATTGTTGTACATATCGACGGAGATGATACAAAAAAATTTAAAGCAATATTATGTTTAATTTAAGCTGTATTCGGGGGTGAAAAACACTTGACCTCATTACATTCTAAAATGTTAATTGCATTCAGCTGACAGACATTTATCAGTTAGGATTAACGTTACTTTTATGATAATTTTTATGTTGCATAAATTATTAGCATTCCTTTAATTATTTCCGGGTTTATATTAATGATAGACAACAATAAAAAACGTATAAGGAAGTTTTGGACGGACGAAAGATAGGTCAGAACAAAATAGGGAAAGACCAATGCAGTGTAATCAAGGATTGCAAGATAAATTACAATTAATAATTATTAATTAATTATAATTATTAAGCAAGAGTTGATTATAATCAGATCTTGCTAAAACCCGATTCCATTCTTAATTGTCCTACCATCCTAATCCTGAAGGTCTATCCTTATCTTCCAAATCCCATCCAGACAAACCTCCCAGGCGGCTTAAGAGACAGCGGCCCCGAGATAATTTACTCACCTAACCTTATCATGACCATTAAAATATTTATTGAGGCGTCTCTGGAAGTGCGAATGTTGGGATAAGTGGTCAATAAATCAGAAGGTCCCAAACAATATAATAAAGTAATAATAATTTATTCTTCTAAAATTATAAATAAAATGCCTCTGGCAAAAGAAAGATAAATATAATGAAAAATGAAGCTAATAAAATGTTGAGACTATGACGTCATCAGTTGAGGTTGGTCAGTATCTCCTTGCCTGCTCTCTGGCCCGGACCTCTTTGGCTGATATGTAACCGCTAGGGAGGTTACCGGCTTCGGCTAATTGTAATAGTCAGGATTAATAAATGACTCACAGGTGGAAGTCTCGTTGTGTTGTACTCGCACTACAGCTCCAGCTGATCCTGCGGAATGCTGAAACACCTGAAGATAGCGGCGTCCGTTGATGGAGTAGATCCGTAATAAGCGAGGTGATGAGATGCCAATCAACGGGTGTTATCACTATCACTGCCTAATTGTTCGGCTAATTATCAGCTAATTAGGCGGGATTCAGGTGAGAAAGATGGAGATAGATCTGGGCGGCATATTCAAACATTGGTTGCTACACCAACAATGGTTGTATTCTTCCATATTTTGTATGATTTTTATTTTATTTTACTATTACCGTTTTTGTCGAATTGTACATAATATCTGCATGAACAGACTTGATTATTGTACTGTTAATAACTTGTACAGATTTCAAATAAATAAATAAATAAACTAATCAACTAGAATACATTTTTGACAAAGTCAGGAAAATCTAAACAGAACAGACTAAACAGTAGCAGGTAAATGTCGAACCTAATCTTAGCAGGACTAAAACTATAGTTTAAGAGGTATAACTTGTCACTTGGAGAAAGCGTAGAGAGGGCTCGACGTTACTAGTTCTACAACCTTCCCAACCCTTGTTCTTCCTAGGCGTGGGACAGTGGCGGTCATTATTCAATAATCATTCAAATAAATGTTTATTTAATAAGAATTTATTCATTGATTAGGTTATTCATCCACTGATTTTTTTTATTCTATGAATAACAGGGTTGGCTCATTATTCAATAAGTTTTTATCACATAATAATTTATTCGTTGATTCAGTTAATCAGTCATAATGAATAATCCATTATTTTTCATTCATTCACCTATCCATAGCCAAGTGACAAGGTATACAGGGTGTCCCGATTTTAAGTGATAAAACTTCAGGAGCGTGTAGCCGACCGCAAAACTAAGACAACAATTTCTTTAGAGATTGGCTCGTTTTGGAGAAAATCGCAAAACAAGATATGAAACAAGTTTTCGTTTTTGTACTTCCTTATTTAAATTTTCAATGGAAAAAATTGTCATTGCGAGTTGTTTCAAGAAACCCATTACTAAAATTCAATCTCTTGATGCTGATATAGTTTTCGTGTACGGTTTCTGCAAAGATAATGCTTTAGAAGCGGCGCGAGAGTATGCGCACCAATTCACAAATAGAAGAATGCTTAATCTACGAGTCTTTTTGCTAACTTTTAATTCCAGGCAGCATTAAGAGCAGATCGTCGGTGAAGAAATTGAGTCCAACGCACGGGACGAATGAGCAATATTGGAGGAAAAAATTCTGTATTACTTAAATGGATACGGTCATCTCATTTAAATAAAGATTAGGTACTTAAGAGGGTCTCCCCGTGGTCTAGAGGCTAACGCCTTGGATTCTAATGCGGGAGATGGTGGGTTCGAGTCCTGCAGCAGGATCTCACGGTTCGTTGAAAAAATTTCCCATTCCACCACGGATGTCGGCGCTAATCGCCCAGATGTTAGTGAACCGTACTAAAAAGACAAAAAAACGAAGATGAACTCATAAAATGTTTAAGGCACTTTGCAATCAATTCGTAATAAATAATCATATAAATAAATCAGCAGCTACATCTTTGTCTTTGTTAAACAATAGACATGAAATCGAAAACACTCAACTAACCTGGAGGTTTATGGTTTTGAATGTTTCAGTAACGGTCATATCACACGATGAAGGATGACAATTACCCTTGGGTTTGGATTCTTGAGGGGAGGAGGGATGATTTGTAAATACAATGGGCTATTCTTAGATCTAGCTTTCAAGCTTTAAGATAAGTATGCTATGTTAATTTGTAGTCTACCATCAAAGCAAGAAAAAATACACATATGATTAGTTTTACTAAATCATTATTTTCATTTGAGTTGCAAATTCTGAGGGAGATTGAACGAATTCTTTGATAAGATTTAGCATCGTATCTTAACCGAATTCCTAAATAGATTCTTCTATGTCGAATGCTAATTTTTTCGTACTGCGTGACTTTATAATAACTTTAACTTTCCCCGGACAAACGAGTCATCGAATCGTTTAATAGAGCGACCGAAAGCGACAGACAAGTAGATGGCAAAATTTCTTGAAACAAGTATTCCAACATGAACATACTGTCTAGCCAATCATTATTTTCAATTATAAATCTGTCCGGATATCTTCCAGCCTCGAGCCATTTCTTTTTCATTTTCTCCATTTTTTGTATTAAATGAGTCTTTAATGTAGCTGAAAACGTTGGGATAATATTTACTATCTCAAACGTTTCCAAATATGGCAATATATATAGAATCTACATCCTTACAATTTCACCAAATACTAAATACCTTCCTACGCGGAAATGGGATTTATTTACCACAAAACACATAAGCAGGCGAAAGCAGCTAAATGTTTCAATTTTATCTCATATACCTTCTAAGTAACCTGTACCATAAATTTCACAGAGGTACTTTGGGGAACTTTTTAGTAAAAGTCCTTTTAAGTTTTAAAAATTCCTTATTTTAAAGCATGTTAAAAAAAATTACAATAATGGGTCAAAATATAAACTAATTTTTTGGAGAATCAGTTGATTGAATAACAGTTGTATATATTCACTAATAAAAAACTAAAAATGAAAAAAATATCCGTACTATGATGTACGAAGCTCAATTAAAATATTGAATAGTTTAAACCAGAAGTAACCCGTCGAATAAAATACTATTTACAGTATTGTACTATTTACAGTTGTGTTTACTTTGGAATTCGCCTGCTAAAATCCAAACAACCTCGAATATGGTTCCAAGAACTACTTCCCTACACACTAAATACAACAGTTTCATCAATTTCGAACTAGATTGGTCATTCGTCCCATCGTGCAACACCTGGATTAGGAATATCGCAGCAGGCAATATGACGAACTTTAAAATGTGATAATCGCCACCCTTACAATCTTCAAATATTGCAGAATTTGTTACTTCAAAATTATGCAAAGATATTGAATTTTATTAATTGGTTTCTTCGTATGGGGAACCTTGAAGGAGGAAGTTTATTCCGTGTCAATCAACTCAAGAGAGCAGAGATGAAGTTCTGAATCATAGATGAAGCTCACCAAATATCATCAGAACAGTGTTTATCTGTAATGCTTGCTTTTCTGTAACATTTTAAGCAATAACTGAACAAAATAGATGATAAGATAAAAAAATGTAGTCTCTTTTAGTCTACTAAATTTTAACAAAAATACTCGTCGATTAAGCATTCTTCTCTTTGTGAATCACTGCGCATACTCTCGCGCCGCTTCTAAAGCATTACCTATGCAGAAACCGTACACGAAAACTATATCAGAATCAAGAGATTGAATTCTAGTATTTTTTTTTTCCATTGAAAATTTAAATAAGTATTTACAAAACTGAAAACTTGTTTCGTTTCTTGTTTTGCCATTTTCTCCAAAACGAAGCAAAAACGAGCAAATCCCTAAAGAACTTTTTGTCTCAGTTTTTTGGTCCCCTTCACGCTCCTGAAGTTTTGCCATTGAAAATCTGGACACCCTGTATATCTCACACGATAGCTAGGGGCATGAATGGAATGGAATAGAATGGATTAAAGGACGAACAACTTACTGTTTTAATCGTCCTATAAACCTTTTGTTTTTTTTTTTTAATTAAACTTAGGATTTTATCTCATGAAATATGTAAGCACATTCTGTTCCTTTTTTTTATTAGAATAACATATAACTGTACACAACTTATTTATTTATTTTTTCTTATTAATTTAAAGCTAACAATAGATGGTACATTCCTTTCTGTTTCACTTATAGCTACTTCTATGTATATATATATATATATATATATATATATATATATATATATATATACATATACACACACATCCATACATATATACATATTTATAAACACGCACACTCATACACATACACACACATATATGCATATATATACTTATACACTTACACCTAAATATATTTATTTACAATTATTCCTTACATTAAATCTATTTTTTTTTTATTTATTTATTTTATTTTATTTTTTTTTTTATAATTCATTTTTTATTTTATTTATTTAATTTTTTTTTTTATTATTTTTTCTATATTTTTTTTTATAATTCATTTTTTTATTTTATTTATTTAATCATTTCTTTTTACTATTTTTTCTATATTTTTTTTATAATTCATTTTTTATTTTATTTATTTAATTCTTTTTTTTATTATTTTTTCTATATTTTTTTTATAATTCATTTTTTATTTTATTTATTTAATTTTTTTTTATTATTATTTTTTCTATATTTTTTTTTATAATTTTTTTTTTTATTTTATTTATTTAATTATTTTTTTTATTATTTTTTCTATATTTTTTTTTTATAATTATTATAATTTTTTATTTTATTTATTTATTTATTTTTTATTTATGTATTTATTTATTTTATTTTTTTCAATAGAATTACATATAAATGTACACAACTTATTTATTTTTTTCTCATTAAATTAATGCACTAAAACACTAGATGCTATAATCCTTTCTTTTGTCACTTATAGCTACTTCTACATATACATATACACATACGCATCCACACTATGGGCTTGAGAAGTTATGTATGTTAATCTCAAAATGTATATTAAGTTTTGCTAAAGCAATATAATGGGCCCATGATTTAATAGCGGTAATAGAAATATCTTAATCACTTCCAAATATTGCTAACAACCACCGTACATAGCCTCCAACTAGAAATCCTGCTGAAGGCCATAATGTTGACCTTGTCATTATGGGTTGCGGGAATATGAGAGAGTATGACAAACACGAGCTCCTTCATAAAGAGTCTGAAGGAATATCTCCGACCTAACGTTTACCTTTACATGGTCCGCCATACTCGGCCTGCTTTATTAAACCATAAACTCCATCGAGTTAAGGATCAACTAAAAATCTCATATTCCACCCAACTGAGTGATGGACGCTTTTAGTTTTAATACGCACAATATGTTTAACAATTTATCGTTTAATAAGTTTTTCACTAGAACACACACCATTTCAACAATTCAATCAGCCATTCCACCAATATACAAACACAAACTCACACATGCACTCTCTCACACTCTCACACAAGCACACTCATATTCAATCATACTTACACACACAAAATTATACATACACACAGATAAACGCTCACACTTAATTATATACACTCACCAACAAACAACGGGCTTAGTACGTGACAAGTATTAATAAACTTGGTGACGCAAATCAATAGAAGGGGCATTTATTTACTAAGCGACAAATAAGCTCCTCCATCATGAGTCTACTGCACCAATGCCCTTGACACCACGCCTACACACCCAAAAAACAGTTAGTTCGTTGTCTCTCGAGGGTGACTTCCTGTAGTAAAACATAAAACTGGTCAAGTCTCATGAAACGTTTGTACTTTTGATATTAGGTTAATCACAATCACAGACACAATCATACACATAACCATTGATCAGCCTTTTCTCTAGTGCAAACAAACCATCCATCACTATTTCCGCCACTAAATAGAGACCATTAAAACATATAATCCGAAACACTCTCTCTCTCTCTTTCTCAAGATGACATATTCGATTCGTCCCAACTTCGGCATCCAGTTACACTTGGGCAGCCTTCCTGCTCCCCTATTAGGGAACACGGGTGCTCCATTACCCCAGTAGGCTGTTCAAATACGGTTCAGACGTTCAGTCAGGTTGACGAATTATTAGAAAACCTTGCTAGATTGGAAACTTTGGACCTGCCTTATAGGACTTCGCGGTATGTAATACTACTGACAAGCGGGACACGGAGACGAACACATAGTTTGTCAGTGTCGTCGGGCAGGTATGGCTGGTTGATATTTCACTCAATCCCGAAAACCCAGAGGGGTCTCAATCACCAAAAGCAACAAGAACCCCAATGGCCAGATAGTCAACACACATACAAATTAAATTAATTTCACAAGAAATACATAACTATACCTACAAATCGTGAGCATACCCATATTTATATATTGTTGGTATATAACGTACTACAGAGTCCTGATTAATGAAAATGATTTCAGTTTTAAGAATACCCTCCTATGCTAAATGGAAACGGATTCTGATGAGTGATGCGGAAATGATCCGGTTTTCGTAATCCTGATGGAAGTATTACCATAATGTTATCAGCTGTAAACAATGGATGTCTGCTGATAACGATAACTTATTTAGAAACACTCGTGGATCGAGTATCAATATTACTTCTGATGAGCAGGGAACAAAAATCACATTTATACCGGTGGATTAATCCTCGAACGATTCAATCAAGCAAAAATCATTTACTTCTCCTAATTAAAATTATCAATCAAAACAACGCTGTAATTTAAACCGGAACTGGTGTACAAGATCATGTGAGCAAGAACCAATGAGAGCACAGAGAATATCCAAAACTGCGCGGTCACTCACTCTTACGGTTACACGAAGTGTTTTGCAGTCTATCATAAGCAACATTTATTTTCATGTTTTCTGCCCTTTTGTAATTAGTTTCAATTATGTGTTTTGAAGACGCTGTTTAAATCGTAACGTGAATAAAGCACTTCATTTTATATTAAAAATGAAAACTAGGTACTTTGGGTTTGTTTTGTTTTTATTTACATTGTAACCCTCTTAAAAGTGTCAGCATTATTTATTATTCATTGTAAAATTGCCTTAATTTGCAATTTGTTTGCATTAATGGTACTTGGCTTCTGAATAAAACACTATTTTTGGGCAATATTTTTTTGCACCTTTTCCCTATGCACAGTACCTGGTGTTTCACGGTAGGTCTAGCCAACACATATTTACATTCTTACCTACCCAAGAGGAACATTATAGCAAAATTTCAAGGAGCATAAAACACTTCATGAAAAGTACGTTACCAGCTCTCCGACTATTCGGAGAGTGCAACATAATTGCTTCGTTATAAAGATACGAAACAGAATTTACTTTTTATTTCTAAGAAGAATCGTGCTTTTGTCGTCTGCTATCAGCAGCTTCCGTGCCCTAAACTCTAGAAGAACAGTACACACTGTGTGTGTTTGTGTGTGTAAGTTTGAAAGCTTCTAAATGACAGCTAGCCTCCAATCCCCCCTCCCCCAAAAAATAAGATAAATGTATAAAGGTCCATCCCATCTAGTGAGGGTATTCCCCGAGATTCCAGCCCGACAGCAGGCCATCCCGACGGGAGAGATCCCAATTTAGATAGAAGAGGAGTCGGGAACAGCCAATCCATCCAGGAATGCCGGACACCAGGATACACCGGTGATATTCGGCAGGTAGGGCTTTTACAGGGATCTGGTGGACTTTGCTGTAGTGTTGGATATTCAAAGCAGCTTGAAATAAATGTTAGATTGATTGGGAAAACAACTTTGAACTTCAGGACACGGAAGATGAAACAACCTAAGAATTTCTACAAGACGATGAACCAGCCTAGGAACTTCTGAAAGACGATGATAAATCGTCGAAACCGCCTAGGATCTTCTCAAAGACGACGAAACCGCCTAGGAACTTCTCAAAGACGACGAAACATCGACGAAACAGACTAGGAACTTCTCAAAGACGACGAAACATCGACGAAACAGCCTAGGAACTTCTGAAAGACGATGATAAATCGTCGAAACCGCCTAGGATCTTCTCAAAGACGACGAAACATCGACGAAACAGCCTAGGAACTTCTCAAAGACGATGAAACCGCCTAGGATCTTCTCAAAGACGACGAAACATCGACGAAACAGCCTAGGAACTTCTCAAAGACGATGAAACAGACTAGGATCTTCTCAAAGACGACGAAACATCGACGAAACAGACTAGGAACTTCTCAAAGACGACGAAACATCGACGAAACAGCCTAGGAACTTCTCAAAGACGATGAAACAGACTAGGATCTTCTCAAAGACGTCGAAACATCGACGAAACAGACTAGGAACTTCTCAAAGACGACGAAACATCGACGAAACAGCCTAGGAACTTCTCAAAGACGATGAAACAGCCTAGGAACTTCTCAAAGACGATGAAACAGACTAGGATCTTCTCAAAGACGACGAAACAGACTAGGATCTTCTTAAAGACGATGAAACATCGACGAAACAGGCTAGGAACTTCCAAAAGGCGATGAAACATCGACGAAACAGCCTAGGAACTTCCAAAAGGCGATGAAATATCGACGAAACAGCCTAGGAACTTCCAAAAGGCGATGAAACATCGACGAAACAGCCTAGGAACTTCCAAAAGGCGATGAAATATCGACGAAACAGCCTAGGAACTTCCAAAAGGCGATGAAACATCGACGAAACAGCCTAGGAACTTCTCAAAGAATAGTTATTTTGGAAGATAAACGGGTTTAATATTACGGAAACCTAGAAAACCTGGAGGATTCAATATAAAAAATCCATATTTTACTCAATTGGTAGAGACATTTATACTTCCAAATGTATTTTCGAGTGCTGAGTTGAATAAATGAACAAACAATGTAATACTGTCAATTGTTCTCGACGTAATCCTCTTTACTAAAAGTTTCGGGTGTAAGGAATAAAATTTGACGTTTTCACAAGAGATATTAGGTGGCTGGATCTCATTGTCAATGTTTACTTATTTCCTATCAAAAACTCTTCAACAATCCTTTACAAAACAATATTACTAAAATGGCTTTTCGTAAAATAATTTACACCTTCATTTTATTAGGCTGCGCTCAGTTACGGTCGAGTACGGTGAGGAAATTTATAGGACAGCAACTTCAAAACTTAAACTTTAACTTTAACTATGCGGAGAGGATTCCTAGGTACCGTTATTTTTTTTTTTTTATTTTATTTATTTATTTTTCCTGCTCCAAATAATCTAATGATTGTTGTTGAGTTTCATTATAGAATCTTAACAACCTAAATGCATCGAGTCCATGGTACATTTTGGCAAAAAAGAAAATTCTTTAATAACATGAGACGTTCTGGATAATACCAATTTTTTTCATGAATAATATAAGTGGTATAAAATATTGTTTTACTTGTCACTAAAACTGTGAGATTTTTTCTTGATGAAAAAACGGTCAACAAAAAGGTGTTACGTAAGCGGAACTAATAACAAAAGTCCGTCACGCAGAAGCTGCATAACTAAGCACCTTCCTCAGAATTTGGGTAGTGTAGACTGCTTTCCAGAACAATTCGCTTAAAATATCCTACATAAATAAAATAAAAACAAGAATAGTTCTCTTTTAAATTTGTAATGAGTAACTGATCAATTATTAACTTGTTTCCAGAGTTATGTTTACACATGGTAACTATTACACTACGTAATAAATACAAAAAACCTCATATTATCGTATTTTGATCTAATACAGGAACGGGATACAGTCACTCTAGTGGTAGAAAACGCTCCTTGCGGCGGCTTTGTGAACCTACGTCTGGCTTTCTATTGAAATATATTACAAATTAAACCCCCGTTTTCCGATTGACCGATTCAGCTCATTCTTACAACACTTCTTTCTCATGAGTTACCCACGACGTATACTGTGTTTCGTTTCAATACAGCAGAAATTACGACCGGTATGAGTATATTAGGAATTTGGGTCCGGAGTAAACACCCCTTCTAATGAACCGATTTAGTTTATTTTTACAACACATATTTACCTCTGGATTGCCACTAGGAATACCGAGTTTCGTCGAAATATACCAAAAAATCACGGCTGGTAGTGGCGAATTGGTATTGTGGGTCCGGAGTAAACCCCCCCCCCCCTTCTAATGAACCGATTTAGTTCATTTTTATATCTCACTTTTCTCTCTATATTACCACTACGAATATCAAGTTTCGTTGAAATATAACAAATATTACGGCTGACATAGTCAAATTAGTGTTTTGGGTTCGGGGTAAACCCCCCCTTCCGGTGGACCGACTTTGGTGGTTAACGAACTCGTTCAATCGTTTGCTAATTGAATGCTATATACCATGTTTCGTGACGAAAAAACAAAAACTCTGGCCGCTATCGTGTTAACAGACACATATATATATATATATATATATATATATATATATATATATATATATATATAAATTTTAACGGGGGGCATTTTCGGTGTCTACTAGGTAGGATCGATAAAGATTTGAAGAAATTTTTCAAAAATTCCGTCATGAGTCCAACCTCAATAGCTACTTTCCTTCGGAGGAAAGTGCTAAAATGGAAAAGTAATATTACAGCAGTATTCTACAACAAATGGTGTAACAAAAGTTAGTTGAGACGCGATTGAACCCCTTCGGTTTTACAAGTATTTTCCCTCTCTGCCCCACTGTGCTTCGCGACGCACAGTGGGGCCAAACGAATTTTCGTGTTTCAAAAAATGCTACAGCCTCCAAATGTATTTAGTTTATTTATTACGTGTAAATAATTCACAAACCTTTACAATTAAACATAAAATAATATAATATTTTTCATCTAACTTAATATCAGCACTGATATCGTAGAAATTAACCAATCAAATCCTGATTAGACATGGAAAAATCAAGATCTATTTTCAAATCATTCATAAATCATATTATTCCAATTAATCTCATTACGATAAATCATGTTAGATTGATATTATGTTAAGATAAATTTACGTTTTGAAGATGTCAATCTAATCATGTTAGATCGATGTTATGTTAAGATAAATTTACGTTTTGAAGATGTCAATCTAATCATGTTAGATCGATGTTATGTTAAGATAAATTTACGTTTTGAAGATGTCAATCTAATCATGTTAGATCGATGTTATGTTAAGATAAATTTACGTTTTGAAGATGTCAATCTAATCATGTTAGATCGATGTTATGTTAAGATAAATTTGCGTTTTGAAGATGTCAATCTAATCATGTTAGATCGATGTTATGTTAAGATAAATTTACGTTTTGAAGATGTCAATCTAATCATGTTAGATCGATGTTATGTTAAGATAAATTTGCGTTTTGAAGATGTCAATCTAATCATGTTAGATCGATGTTATGTTAAGATAAATTTACGTTTTGAAGATGTCAATCTAATCATGATAGATCGATATTATGTTAAGATAAATTTATGTTTTGAAGATGTCAATCTAATCATGTTAGATCGATGTTATGTTAAGATAAATTTACGTTTTGAAGATGTCAATCTAATCATGATAGATCGATGTTATGTTAAGATAAATTTATGTTTTGAAGATGTCAATCTAATCATGTTAGATCGATGTTATGTTAAGATAAATTTACGTTTTGAAGATGTCAATCTAATCATGTTAGATCGATGTTATGTTAAGATAAATTTACGTTTTGAAGATGTCAATCTAATCATGTTAGATCGATGTCATGTTAAGATAAATTTACGTTTTGAAGATGTCAATCTAATCATGTTAGATCGATGTCATGTTAAGATAAATTTACGTTTTGAAGATGTCAATCTAATCATGTTAGATCGATGTTATGTTAAGATAAATTTACGTTTTGAAGATGTCAATCTAATCATGTCAGATCGATGTTATGTTAAGATAAATTTACGTTTTGAAGATGTCAATCTAATCATGTTAGATCGATGTTATGTTAAGATAAATTTACGTTTTGAAGATGTCAATCTAATTTTTTCCAAGTATAATCGGGTTTGCATGTTTCATTTCAACGATATCAATACCTATTAATATTAAGTTAGATGAAAAATATATTATTCTTTTATGTTAAATTGTAAAAATTTGTGAATTATAGGGTTGGCAAATAAGTCCTTTCGGTTTTTGTATTCATGTTTTGTTTACAATATGTCACATTTATCTGATGCAATTAATCCCAACAGAGGATTGTTTATCCTATTTGTAATATGTAAACAGTTATGTCTGTCGACACTTGTTAAGATTAGGTCAGTATTGCGTTTGTGATCCAGCTGAGAAGATGGACGGTAATTTATTGCATTATAGGCATATTTTGCTGTATTATTTCAAAAAAGGAAAGCGAGCTGCAGAGGCTCATAAAAAAATATGCGGGGTCTATGGGGATAAAAAATCTTGGAGACCTAGCAACGAACCACCTAGAACCACATCTAAAGTGGGATTGCACCCAAAGAAGATAATGCTTTCTGTATGGTGGGATTTCAAGGGTGTGATTTTTTATGACCTGCTGCCACAAGGTAAATCAATCGATTCCACTCTATACTGCTCACAATTAACAAAATTGAATGAATCAATTCGACGAAAACGCCCAGAACTGGCAAATCGAAAGGGTGTCGTCTTCCATCATGATAATGCCAGGCCCCACACTTCGTTAGTCACCCGCAACAAATTGTTAGCCCTTGGATGGGATCTTTTGCCCCACCCTCCCTATTCACCGGACCTTGCTCCTAGTGACTACCACTTATTCCGGTCTCTACAAAATTCCTTAGGTGGAAAACGGTTTGAAAACGAACAGGGTGTCAGGGAGCACCTTGATCATTTTTTCGCTAATAAACCACAGACATTCTATGAGCATGGGATTATTCAGCTGATGGAGAGATGGTGTAAAGTAATAGAAAATAATGGACATTACATTGTAGATTAAAATAAAAATTATGTTCAAAATATACAATAGTTTTCTTTCAACTTAAAAAACCGAAAGGACTTATTTGCCAACCCTATATTTACAAGTAATGAAATAAACAGGGGAAACAACAAACAAAAATCTCGGAAGACAAAGTTGCTCTAAATTTTATTAGCTTTATTTTTAAAAAAATGCAAAAAAAATCGGTTAAGATTTGGAGGCTGTAGCCTTTTTTGAAACACGAAAAGTCGTTTGACCCCACTGTGCGACGCGCCTTATATTATTTATTTAGTAAATACATAAATTACATTTTTTGACCAACAATGTCTACATACAATTCTTGCTCGATAAAGTCAGTAATATAGAGTATTGCTCCTGAGTCATGAATAATACTCTATATTCCTGAATTTGCTAAACGAACACCATTCGCTGGGAATATCCTTGAACGGTGATTGGTGGTTCTGATTGTGGATTGGCTTGTCGTGGTTCGGGATTGGACAATTTCCTACCAATCATTGCCCTTTCACAATCATTTCTCTAACTACATCAACTTTTCAGAATATTTTTGTATTTACTTAAAGTATTTTTAGAATTAGACATTTTTCAGAATTTTGTATTACTCAAAGTTGAATGAATAAAGATGATTATTTTACAAATAACAAGAGGGGTCTCCCGTAGTCTAGTGGCTAGCGCGCTGGATTCATAAGCGGGAGATGGTGGGTTCGATTCCCACCTCCGGCAGGAATTTTCTCATCTCAAGGCTCGCTGGGAAAATTCCTCGCTGCACCCTGGATGTCGGCGCTAATGACCTAGAAGTAGATGCGCCGTAAAAAAAGAAAAAAAAAAAAAAAAAAAAAAAAAAAAAAAAAAAAAAAAAAAAAAAAAAAAAAACAAGAATATTGGAAAATACAGGATGCATCAGTATTATTTAAATAATAATTCTAAACATGAGTATAGAATAATTCTAAACAAGAAATTTTTATCTCTGCATCTATTCATTACCAATATAGAAACAAAGAAAAAAAAACAAAGTAAACTCTAACAAAAAAAAAATTAAATAGAAATCCTCTCTTTCATGATTAACAAAACATCTTTAGGGAAAGGTCAGGGATGACCGTCATGCCCAAGTCTGACCAATGAATAACTTTCAGTCTTGAGTACATGCAAATTTTAAAATTTATTTTGATGCATGTTTATTAAGTATGTTTGTGTATTCGTGATCCGTATGTATGGTTCCGTTTTCGTTACTTGTCCGAGTGTTAACTTCGTCTGTATGTCTATTTGGTGATTTTTGAAGTGTCATTGGTTCGTAAGCGTATTTGATTGCGTTTCATACGTAGCTTTAGGAAGTCCTCTGTCGTCAGCATGATGAGTTTTAGTATATTTACAAATTTAATTATCGTAACATTTATTATCCTAACATTAAACCTGCATATGCACTTCCATAAAAACTCAAAGTTATAATGGAGGTGTTAGCTAATTATATAGTATTGAAAATACTTCAAAAGGAAATTCATACTTTTACAATGCTTTCTCCATAAAAACGTTTCCACAACAAAAATGTAATTAAAATACATTGAAGACTTAATAAGCTGTTACCAACTACCTATATATATATAAATATATATATATATATATATATATATATATATATATATACATATATATATATATATATATATATATATACATATATATATATATATATTTTTATTTTTATTATTAGGAGATACAATTCACATGGATGAATGTACATTTATCACAAAAAAAAAATGAGATGCTAAACACGTCAATTTACAATTGGGCGTCTCCTTCACCCTCGTTATTCAGGCTTGGTAACACAACAAGCCTGGTTACTGTAAGACCTAAATAACTTAACACCATCAATTTGATAAAATACAACTTAATAAATAAAAACAATAAATATAAATAAAATATAACGATACTTAACAATGATACTCATAATAATCAAATTAACAATACCATTAAAATAATATATATATAAAAAAAATAAAATGAAATAAAATAAATAAATAAAATAAAGAAATAAATCAAATACAGCCAAACCTGGTCTAACTCATATAACCTCATCCACTAGGCCAGAGCTCCTCTGGAGGTATCTACGTGGTCCGATACAAAATACATCACAAATACGTCACATACACACCCACATGCACACACAACAAATTAAAATAAACACAGGTACACATTGATAAATAAATAACTGAAACAAGTAAATAAATAAATAAAAAAGGACTACCGACCCTCAACGGCCCGCCCCGGCGAGGAGTGTCCTCCATCGACTGAAGATGATGCTGGAGCCCTTTAAAACCCGCAAGGTGATACTTCTCAGCACCCCCATAGGGACACCAAGCTGCCTTAAACTCCTGGCAGAAGCACCGCTCCAAACACCCCTCCAGCTCAATGTACAGGACGTTACCTCCACGTCGGTGACAGGCACGCCAAACATTCGGCCCACTGCCAAACGGACAGCGAGTCTCCCATACTTCCGACACTTCTCCCGGTGCATCACATCTAGTTCAGTGTTCCCATTAACAATTTGTGCGTCCACAATAGTCACTTTGCCCTCTTTCATCACAATTATATCAGGCTTCCATCGCCTGCCATCAGCTCTCAGGACTGTCTCGAGGTGTACCTCGTAATAATCTTAACACTCTATTAGGGTAGGCAGGTCCAGGTTCTTGCCCTCCACGGTCCTCGGGGCGTGGCGTACGATAATCCTGGGTTTAAACATTGGCTTCTCTTTAACGTTAACCTTCAATGGGAGTAGGTCCACGTCACCCAGGATTCTTCGCCTATCCTCTCCCCGCCCGGCTTCTATTATGATTCCTCCGCTCTTGGTCTTAATAACTCTCCGGAGCTGGAGGCCTTTTTTGGATGGGTCAAGGGCTTTCAGAACGTCCTTTTTAACTTGTTCTAAATCTTTATAGTGGCTATTACTCTTGGGTTCAATATAAACAGTGCCACCCGGTCTGTGTGGGATACAATCCTCTGATCTTGCACCCCTTGAAGGAGGTTGGTTCATTTTAACTATTGATGACGATGGCATTGGGCTCCACCCCTCGCTACCCCCAGTGATCAACCCTCCTGTACTGAGTTTCCGAGCCTCCACAGACGCGCCAGCGGCAGCACCCGATGCACCCGGAGCCGTGAAAGCCAGTCCATTTCTCTCCTCAGAGTCAGTTCTCCCCCCAGCAGCCTCAAGTCCAACATCGACCAGTCCGGCCACCAGAGAGACGAAAGCCTCCAGGTATTTCCTGATTATAGCTTCCGACTCACTAGACACACCCGCAGTACCACCACCGACCCGCCCGAGGAGCTCATCCTTAAGTTGGACAGCTCGGGCCCGGCTATCCCTCCAATTGAAAGAAGAACCGTGTCCCACCGCATGTACCGTGTCAAACACCAGAGAGTGCTCCTGAAGAGTGTCGGAAGAGGGAACGTCATCATTACAACCCCCGCCACTTGCCTCAGATAAACTGAGAGACATCCTCGTTATCTCCTCATCGATATCTCCCTCAGTTATTGCTCTTCGGGGACTTGCTATATCTTTCTTTGGGGTCACAGAGACAAGACTTACCGGTTTAGACTTACTTAGGGATCTCCTGCCACCTTTATCATTACCGGCGGCAACACCTAGGAGAGGGGAGGATCTAATAACAGCCTTCTCGTGACTCGCGTCAATGCGACTATCAACAGCCAGACTTTTTTCCTTCACTGTCTCTAATTTAGACTTGGATGTCGCATGCTTAGGTTCCTTAGACTGACCAGTTTTAATTTTCACATTACTATCTCCCTTTACTTTCCCTTCCCTAGGGCTCAATTTGTTAAATAGAGGATGAAATGCTAAGAGTGGTCTCCAGTAACAAGTACAATACACTAATTTATATACTAATCTATTTACAAATAAAATAAATTAAGTCACTACAACTAGTGAACAATGAAAGCTCGTTCCAGTTGTCCACCAGAGAGCCGGCTGCTTCCAGTATCTACGATGCTGCAGATATAGTCAAAGGCTTCGTAAAACGTGCCGTCTCTTGAAAGGACGTATAAAGAGTTTACGTCAAGCAAATGGTAGACTTGTTACAAGCTAAGTCCAAGAAGATGACACAGTGCCGTGCCAGTTGTCAGTGATAAGATAACGGCCAGTGGCTAGTCAGCTGGGCAGTGTTAAGTCAGGAGGTAAGGTGGGGATGATATGAAGCTACGTCACTCACCTGCTAAGTCTGCTGCTGCTGGCTCTTATCTCTAGCTTCTGTAGGAAAAGTCCGAGATCTTCCCTCACTCACAGCTTCGAAATACTTCGTCCGATTGTCACCAAATTTAACAATAGTTGAAAAGCACCATCGAAAACCAGCACAACTGGCTAGCTACTGACTGCTGATATATACATTTATATAGCATTAGAAAAAACAATTGCATTCATATACCAGGATTGCAAGTTTAAAATGTCGTTTTAATTCCAATAGAATGCGCTCTTAGCCTATTGAAGGATTTGCTTATCTCTAAACGCTATCTTGTTTGTTAGTCATTTGTTTACAAAAGTCAGTTGTTTTTAAGTCGTTTACGCAGACGTATCATACCTTTCTTTGGTGTTAAAAATGTCTAATTTTTAGCCAAATAAAGAGCATTTGCGGCATGTCATGATTTTCTTATTTAATCAAAAGAAAAAGGCATCTGAATGTCATCGAATTCTTGTTGAGACTTATGGCGATCTTGCTCCAACCGTCAAGACATGTGAACGTTGGATTCAAAGTTTCAAACGTGGTGATTTTGATGTTACTGATAAAAAACGAGAAAATCGACCAAAAAAGTTTGAGGACGTCGAATTGCAATCTTTATTAGACGAAGACAATACCCAAACCCAACAAATGATGGCAGAACAGTTGAATGTCACTAGGCAAGCCATTTCCGATCGCCTGAGAGCTATGGGAAAGATTCAAAAGGTTGGAAAATGGGTTCCACATGAATTGGACGAACGACAGATGGAAAAACGAAAAACTGTGTGCGAAATGCTGCTTTTACGCCACGAAAGAAAGGTTTTTTTGCATCGAGTTGTAACTGGCGATGAAAAATGGATTTATTTTCAGAATCCCAAACGAATAAAATCATGGGTAACGCCAGGACAACCATCCACATCGAGTGCAAGACCGGATCGTTTTGGGAAGAAGACAATGCTGTGTGTGTGGTGGGATCAGAAGGGAGTAATCTACTACGAGCTTCTCAAACCCGGCGAAACAGTCAATACCGACCGCTACCGACAACAATTGATCAATTTGAGTCACGCATTGATCGAAAAACGCCCAGAATGGGCTCACAGGCACGCCAAAGTCATTCTTCAGCATGATAACGCTCCTGCACATTCAGCCAGATTGACTAAGGAAACGATTTCTTCGCTTGGTTGGGAACTCCTAGCCCACCCGCCGTATTCACCTGACCTGGCGCCTTCTGATTATCACCTCTTCTCATCGATGGGACACTCATTGGCTGAGCAACATTTTAACAATTTCGAGTATGTAAGAAAATGGCTCGATGAATGGATTTCAAATAAAGATGAAGCATTCTTTTGGAATGGTATCCATAAATTGCCCGAGAGATGGACAAAATGTGTAGAAAGCGAGGGCCAGTACTGAAATATATTATACTTTTTTTTAAATTACTGTGTATATATTTTAAGAAATAAACGACATTTCAAACTTGCAGACCTGGTATATATATATATATATATATATATATATATATATATATATATATATATATATATATATATATATAGGGCCCAGAGGGGCAGATATAGTAGAGGTATCTGATTCTTGACTATAAGGTACACTAGGGTGATAGTGTGGTCAGTACTGTGTTCCGGCCATTGGTACCTATGCAGTCCCTTATACGCAACGGCCATAGCCACGTTGGATCCACCGGTTCCCTTAGATCACCAGAGTTAAGCACCGTCGGGCGTGGCCAGTACCTGAATGGGTGACCTACCACATGCAGCTGTCATTATAAATGGGTGATAGATAGCCCGAGTTTAATAGCCCAATTGTTAAACCAAATATATATATATATATATATATATATATATATATATATATATATATATATATATATATATTTGGGCAACATATATATACATATATTTGGGTAATATATATATATTAATATTTTAAGATGACAAGAGCCTACAGATTGAGGTTTTCAATTGTGTTGTGATGTACATCTCATTTCTTTATTATTCCAGATTCCAATTTAAGGTTGTGAAATGTAGGGTAAATTATTCCTAGTTTGCCTTGGGTTGACAACCTCATCAGACTAGGATTATTTCTATGGAATTATCAATAGATGAAACACTTTCTATTAACTATTTCAGTATTTAATGATAACAGCAAATCCAGCTGCCAAAGTGATATTCAATAAACAGCTGATTACTGACAGCTCACGGAATCCAATTTTCCGTCGACAGCTGTTAACAAGAACACCAAATATTCGTGTTGATGCTTCAGTTCGTGGGTTCGATTCCCGACATTAATAAATCTTCATATATATTTGCGATATCCACTTTCTTAAAGAATAGATCAAATTAAAGGAAATACACATGGAGATTCATATATGGACGCCTTTAAACGGAAAGGAACCAAGTGCCATCAGTTCATTTTTTAGAGAACTAGGTTTAAAGTTTTTTGTGGGTCTCAAATTCCTTTATTACCTGAAATGTTTCCTTCATTTTCTCTCATTAAAATAAACTGTTGTTATGGTCATGGGGTTTTATTTTTATAATTATTGATAAAAATGGTGCTTGGTTTATTACAGAATACTGGATACACCAATCCACTTTCTTTTTGGTATTTTTTCTTGCTTTAATGACAACATTATATTTTAACCAGTTTTTTATTACTATATAAATTCTCTAATTCTCTACAAGATGGCACCAAAAACTCAATTTCGTTAAAAATGGCGCATGGTTCCTTTCCGTTTAAAGGCGTCCATATATATATTTATATATTTTTGAGGTTCTAAATCTCATTCATTCATTAGGTATCCACAATTGTTAAATCTTAAAGTATTACAACTTCCTCGTGATAACAATCTTCATTGAATTTTTATTATTAGAAATATTTATACGTAGCAGAAGGTCAAAATATATTAAAAAAATATAAAAAGAAATAAAAAAAAACAAAAAAAAACGCTCACTTTCTTCACTACTTCTTTATTATGTTCTACAGGTTCCTCGTATCTATGAGGCCTCTTCAGGAGCAGTTAAACTGATATCAAATACTATATCATTACAGCCTACACATCCACAGCCTGCCCTTCCGCAGGTAGGCCTACGTCTAGACACTATTAAAAATACATTTCATTATTATTCCGAAAAAATGTACTTCTACATTATTTTATTTACTCTTAATTTTTTTTTCTCAGTTACGATAAAAATTGATTTACTAGTAGATCCATAATAATTATATGGCAATATCTGTTTCTTTACGAGTGGAAGGGGAAAATACTTTGATAAGAAAACCATAAATGTAATAGGAAATAAATTAAAAAAAAAAAAAACACAATATTACAAGTACAAGAAGAAAAATATATATATAGATTAGTATGTAATGCTGGTACATGCTAGGCCAAATGCATAAACTGGTAGTTACTCGGGCATAGAAGAGGATTGACGAGCGGGAATAAACTCGGAGCTAAGCTGCTTAATGCTAATGCTAGCCAGCTAAGCCTGCACTGAAAGGGTTAATAGAGTAGGAATGAAGCTAAGCAGGAATAATGTATAACCAGGCATTCTGGAGATTATCAATATACAGGGAGGGAGGGTGTGTCGCAACTAGATGAAACTATTCATGGGGGTGTAACTAGATCAAAAATATAGTTAAATCCTGCCAGTCTCACGTTTCCATGTCTTCTATCCATTTTTATTGCAGAAAAGCAACAGCTTAACCCTTAGTTACTAACCTTACTTTATACCACTCACAGTAACCTCCGGTCATATTGACCCGTAACTACAAAAATAAGGAATAATTATTTAAATACAATAAAAACACATTCCAGAAGTCTAAGGATAATCAAATTTATCACATAATTATAATATACAGACAATAATGAAGCCTATCAATCGTGAATTGACCCGAGGTTAGTAACCAAGAGTTAAAAGAAAAAAAAGTTGTTTTGTAGAGGAACCCCAATTGACTCTACTTGTAGGCATTATATGAACGTCAAATCAGAAATAAATTTGCTTTATGTCTGATGCATTCTGAATGATCTAAAAGAATCATTTTCAAAGCGCAATAACTTTTCAAAAAGTATAAAATAATAAAAACTTCTTGTGACAGACGTTGGAGAGTCAAAACTCCTCCAAAACAAAATTAATGTTAACTGCCGAATCTCACAAAAGTTTTAAAATTTAATTACTTTTTTAACTGTATACTCAGAACTGAGATTATCTCTCAATTTCATAATGTAACTAGCTGAATACCCGTGCTTCACCACGGTCGATAAGTATTTTTTATATTGAGTTAAATAAGATATGATCAAAATTAACGCTACTACATAATTTTGTACAGCTTATTATTGCACGGACTTTAAAGTTACCCAGGAAACACCATGTGGAGGTAACCGTACCGGTGGAGATTAAAAAAAAAAAAAAAAAAAAAAAAAAAAAAAAAAAAAAAAAAAAAAAAAAAAAAAAAAAAAACGCTGAAAAAGTTAGGTAAACAGAGACAAATACACGTTGAAAAGCATAAAACTAACAAATTTGAAGTTTTTAGCACTTATCTCTTCGATTGACATCGCCCCACCGAACATTACAACAAAATCTTATTGTAGAGAATTTAGTAACCTTTTGAATAGCCGCCTTCCACTTACTACGAGTTCCCAAGCGTTTTCGAGATATTATAGAAAATATACTGAGATCCGAAAACTTTGTATCACCATTCATATAATTTTTTCCCAAATACCCATGTTTCTGAATACCCATACAGAAAATTAGTTTTGAAAAGTATTTCTATCAATTTTTCTGGTATATGGCTACAGAACTCGCTTAAAAAATGGTTTCATTCGTTTTCCTACGTTAAGGTCTCTTTCGCACAAATTTCGCTCCAAAAACCATGTTCCAGTAAACGGATTCAACTGGTTAATGAACTTGACCTTTATACGGCGCTAATGGCCGAGATGCAGATGCGCCATTATATAGAAAAAATAAATAAAAATTGACCTTTATAATGAGAAGAAAGATTTTTGTACCAAATGTTATCAAAATCGAACCATTTTTGAACCGATGAGGAACTTCTTAATAATTCATGCCCCCCTAAAAGTACTTAAACATTTGAATATCAAAAAACCCTTTCTTAGCGAGTGTTTACATTCTAAACTGATTGTCCATGCAAAATTTCAAATTTTTGTTTCAAGTGGTTCGGGATATTATTACCTAGGATGGGCCATCACCAGGGCGTAAACTCTATCAGTGACAAAATCACAGTTTATTTCTAGTAATTCAAGGTCTGCTATTATAGTTGAAATTAACCTCAATTTAAAATAATACTATGAAATATATACAATACGGTAACAGCTGTTCTGTTATCGTCCTAGCAACGCTTGCTGCCTAGGCTTGCATGCTCTAACCAACTCAAACTTTAATCCCCTCTAAAAATACTTAAAAATTCGAATATCAAAAAATCCTTTCTTAGTGAGCGCCTACGTTATATAGGGAGTGTCCATGCAAAATTTCAAAATTTTCTGTCGAGCGGTTTGGGCTGGGCGTTGATAGATGAGTGAGTGAGTGAGTGAGTGAGTGAGTGAGTGAGTGAGTGAGTGAGTGGTATTTGACAAATATATAGTAGATTGGAAAATTAGGAGGAAAAACATTTGATCAATAAAACTAATATTATGTTTATTTGGTTATGTTATGAAAAATAAATGAAAAGTATGCTTGATGAACTTTATATTTATTACTTACAATAAGTCTTACATTAATGTTGAATAAATAAACGAAAAGAACTACTTCGAAAATTATAAAAGTTGCAAAAACTTGCATCCATAACATACACACGACATCTGGTCATGAAACCCTTTTGATTGGGTGGTTTAAATCCTAAAGAGATACTTTGTTCATTTCCGACTTAACCCTATCCCAAACATAAAAAGTCCGACTCGCAGGAACTGCATCATCTTAGCTCGGTTCCCGAGTGCCATTAGTAAAGGAATAATACCTAATTTCATTAAAATCTGCCCATTTTTTAGCCAGCTAGAGAGCGAACAGAAATACTAAATGGGATGAAGATAGTAAGCCATTGAGGTGACGCCAAGTAAAAGGATGGTTGGGACTCGGCTAGGAGAAAAATAGTCCGACTCGCAGGAACTGCATCATTTTAGCTCGGTTCCCGAGTGCCATTAGTAAAGGAATAATAGCTAATTTCATTAAAATCTGCCCATTTTTTAGCCAGCTAGAGAGCGAACAGAAATACTAAATGAGATAAAGATGCCGTTGAGGTGACGCGAAGTCAAAGGATGGTTGGGACTCGGCTAGGAGAAAAATAGTCCGACTGGCAGGAACTGCATCATCTTAGCTCGGTTCCCGAGTGCCGTTAGTAAAGGAATAATACCCAGTTTCATTAAAATCTGTCCATTTTTTAGCCAGCTAGAGAGCGAACAGAAATACTAAATGATATAAAGATGCCATTGAGGTGACGTCAAGTCAAAGGATGGTTGGGACTCGGCTAGGAGAAAAATAGTCCGACTCGCAGGAACTGCATCGACTTAGCTCGGTTCCCGAGTGCCATTAGTAAAGGAATAATACCTAATTTCATTAAAATCTGTCCATTTTTTAGCCAGCTAGAGAGCGAACAGAAATACTAAATGGGATGGAGATAGTAAGCCGTTGAGGTGACGCGAAGTCTAAGGATGGTTGGGACTCGGCTACGAGAAAAATAGTCCGACTCGCAGGAACTGCATCATCTTAGCTCGGTTCCCGAGTGCCATTAGTAAAGGAATAATACCTAATTTCATTAAAATCTGTCCATTTTTTAGCCAGCTAGAGAGCGAACAGAAATACTAAATGAGATAAAGATGCCGTTGAGGTGAAGCGAAGTCTAAGGATGGTTGGGACTCGGCTAGGAGAAAAATAGTCCGACTCGCAGGAACTGCATCATCTTAGCGCGGTTCCCGAGTGCCATTAGTAAAGGAATAATACCTAATTTCATTAAAAACTGTCCATTTTTTAGCCAGCTAGAGAGCGAACAGAAATACTAAATGAGATGGAGATAGTAAGCCATTGAGGTGACGCGAAGTCAAAGGATGGTTGGGACTCGGCTAGGAGAAAACAAAAAGTCAGATCTTCAAGCAGAACTCCAAATTGGACGTTTAGGCTGCACTTTGGAAGAGCAGGTAAAGAAGGGCGGGCATGTCATAAACCAAACATCATCGGCCTTTCCAGCAAATGGAAATCTGGCATATCTTACTCCTGGGGTAATCTCCTATCCAAGAGCTATATCTTACTCCTGGGGCAATCTCCTATCCAAGAGCTATATCTTACTCCTGGGGTAATCTCCTATCCAAGAGCTATATCCTACTCCTGGGGTAATCTCCTATCCAAGAGCTATATCTTACTCCTGGGGTAATCTCCTATCCAAGAGCTATATCTTACTCCTGGGGTAATCTCCTATCCAAGAGCTATATCTTACTCCTGGGGTAATCTCCTATCCAAGAGCTATATCTTACTCCTGGGGTAATCTCCTATCCAAGAGCTATATCTTACTCCTGGGGTAATCTCCTATCCAAGAGCTATATCTTACTCCTGGGGTAATCTCCTATCCAAGAGCTATATCTTACTCCTGGGGTAATCTCCTATCCAAGAGCTTATTGCCATAGATGTGAAACCCTTAAAATAAAATAAAAATGTAATCTGCTATCCTTTTCTTTAAGAAATGTTATAATAGAGTTCTCTGAAAAAAGTTTAATGAGTTCTATTTAATACATATTTTCCAATTTCTATTTCTGGACTTTTCATACAAAAGGTAAATCTGAAGGAGAGCGTCCTCAGCTACGATTTTCTTCAAAGTTTGCACTATAACGTATTTTGATGCACTAAACACGAATCCGTTGAAAAAAAAAAACCCCGCTCTCAACTAGGAAAGAAGTTATTTTAAAAAAAATTTCACTGTTACGAAGGTTAGGGAAGAATGCCTTGGACGACTTTTGGGCACAGAATTCTTTTAATTTCTGCGAGTTGGATTGACTAGGGGTTTTGATGTTTTCTTGAGCGAGCGGAAACGCATAGCACGTATGCCCAAAAGCGACAATTTACGACCAAGTCAGCTACCACAGGTGAGTCTAAATTTCAATTACACTTCGTCATTAAGGACTATTGCGCATGCGCGTGTTTACATATAAGCTGTTTACCCCTTATTTTATAACCTCCATAACAGTGAACTTTAGTGCTTAATTACTTCTTTCCTAGTTGAGAACGGGGTTTTTTTTTCAACGGATTCGTGTTTAGTGCATCAAAATACGTTATAGTGCAAACTTTGAAGGAAATCGTAGCTGAGGACGCTCTCCTTCAGATTTGCCATACAAAAATTCATTTAATTACTCAAAAATATATTTCAATTTGAACCACCTCTACTTTCGTTATCTATGAGTTCTGAAACGTGAAATCATTTAGTCGGTGCTTTCGGATTACGTCATTTGGTCGACGTCAGGTTTCCTATCTATGGAGAGAAAGAGGAAACAAGATTTTTTTTTTTTTTTTTTTTAAACAAAATCCATTATAATGGTGTCCCTAACGTTCATGAAAATTTTTATTTTGTTAGGAATTTATGCAACGGTGCCCTTTTTTTTTTTAACCCATCTATTTTCTAACTACAGTAAATTGATTCTCATTTTACTTATCCTGTTTTACAGACAAATACACTTTCCTAACAGAAGAAATTACAATAATAAAAGCAATAAAAAACTAAGGGAAAAGGTCAAAAATCAAAACGTGATTTAAACTACGACAAAAACCCGTTCAAAATAACAAAACGAACATGTTTGAAGTTTTAAGCACTTATTTCTCCTATTGACATCGCCTAATCAAAAATGTCTTTCTAACCTTTTTTGTAGAGAATTTAGTAAGCTTTTGAATGGTTTCTACCCACTTACCACGATTTCTCAACTGTTTTCCAGATATGAAGGATAATATGCAAAGTTCCCAAAACTTTTCATGTCTCTTAATAAAACATTTTATTCTAATCCTTCCTTAACTCCAAACGTAATCAACATTTAAACATCTTTGTATGTATGAATTTGAAACATGCACAAAATATTTTAACCGAATCCCATGATTCAAAGTAACCAAACCAAAAATTTGATTTAACAACTATTTTTTCCGATTTTCTTGGAAACGGTTAAAGCAATCGCCTTAAAATGGTTCCTTTCGTTTAACTAACCCAAGAAGCCTATAAAAGGAGTACTTACAAACATATGATGTAAGCGTAAATATTTTTTTCGCGCGAATTTCGCTCCAAAAACCATGTTCAGGTGGACGGATTCTGCTGGTTAACGAACTTGACCTTTCAAATTAGACGGAAGATTTTTGTACCATATTTCCTCAAAATCGGACGATTATTCGCTGACCTATGCTGCGAACAGACAAATATATATATATATATATATATATATATATATATATATATATATATATATATATATATACAAATTTGAACCGCCATCATTTTCGGTCTCTAGGGGTTCTTTCTAGTCGGCACTTCCGGATGGCGTCATGAAATCAACCTTATAAGCGAGGCTCCTCCCTATGGAGGGAGAGAGAAACTGCGCTAAAATCAAGTGACGTCAAATCCGGGGCTTCAGGCCGGCCAATGCACAGTGCCTAATCTCCCGATCCATCTTCCAGGATAATCTTCATTGAGCCAGTCCGTTATTCAACCATTTTGATATGTCATATGAGATTAAGGCGCTGCATCAAACGATACCACTCCAAAATATTAGCACAGACAATTAGCTAAGGGTGAAAACATAGTGGAGCGGTAGAGGGTAGAGGGTAGCCAAGAGGGTTGAAAATAATTCATGAATTTAGGGTGAAAACATAGTGGAGCGGCGAGGGTAGAGGGTAGCCGAGAGGGTTGAAAATAATGCATGTATTTAGGGTGAAAACATAGTGGAGTGGCGAGGGTAGAGGGTAGCCGAGAGGGTTGAAAATAATGCATGTATTTAGGGTGAAAACATAGTGGAGCGGCGAGGGTAGAGGGTAGCCGAGAGGGTTGAAAATAATGCATGTATTTAGGGTGAAAACATAGTGGAGTGGCGAGGGTAGAGGGTAGCCGAGAGGGTTGAAAATAATGCATGTATTTAGGGGGAAAACATAGTGGAGCGGCGAGGGTAGAGGGTAGCCGAGAGGGTTGAAAATAATGCATGTATTTAGGGTGAAAACATAGTGGAGTGGCGAGGGTAGAGGGTAGCCGAGAGGGTTGAAAATAATGCATGTATTTAGGGTGAAAACATAGTGGAGCGGCGAGGGTAGAGGGTAGCCGAGAGGGTTGAAAATAATGCATGTATTTAGGGTGAAAACATAGTGGAGCGGTGAGGGTAGAGTGTAGCCGAGGCCCTTGGCAACCTTCTCGGCTACCCTCTACCCTCGCCACTCCACAATGTTTTCAACCTTACGTTAATAAGTTAAGTTATTTTTTTATTAATTGAGTGTTTTATTTTTTTATTGTATCATTACTGCAAAAAACGTGAAATGGATTCTTACGGTTATCTATCAGAAAGTATGTCTGTCAGATCATGAGGAATGTCCAAGTTATGCCGTAACCGACCGTCTGTTAGAATATGTGTTATAGTGAGGTCTATGTTGCAAGTCGTACATTAATAAAAATAAATAATAAAAACACAGAAAATAAACAACACCCGAATTTATGAAGACTTCTGTGTATTGCAGCTTAACAATTATATCTCAGTAGAGGCTTTTGGAGGACTCTGGTCCCTCCTTACGTCATCAGTGACGTCATCAGCCAGTGACGTCATCAGCTGACGTCATCAGCCGGAGTACTGTCAGCCAGCTGACGTCACGCGACGTCATCAGCTACAAGGAAAGCAGTGTCAGCCAGCCGCCATCTTCCTCGCGAAGCTGGACTGAAACAGACCTTTACCTATAAGGAAAACAGTATCAGCCAGCCGCCATCTTCCTCACGAAGCTGGACTGAAACAGACCTTTACCTACAAGGAAAACAGTGTCAGCCAGCAGCCATCTTCCTCGCGAAGCTGGACTGAAACAGACCTTTACCTATAAGGAAAACAGTATCAGCCAACCGCCATCTTCCTCACGAAGCTGGCCTGAAACAGACCTTTACCTACAAGGAAAACAGTGTCAGCCAGCAGCCATCTTCCTCACGAAGCTGGACTGAAACCAAGTACGCTGACCTAGGTTAATAGCGCGTTTCGTCTGTTAGTGCGTTTCCAAGTTTGAATCATGCTTCGTCATCGATGACGTATCTAAAGAGGAACAAACAAACAAACAAATGACGCCTTGGAGCAAACAAACGCCGCCATCTTCCTCACGAAGCTGGACTGAAACAGACCTTTACCTACAAGGAAAACAGCGTCAGCCAGCAGCCATCTTCCTCACAAAGCTGGAGGTCCTTCAACGTACTGAGCGCAGCTGTAAGCGCCTCTATGAAGTGATGCTGCGATCAATAGCGCGCAGCATGTTTTTCATAATTTCCTTAGCGAAAGCAGTGTTAGTCAGTAGTAACCAGCTGTACTGACGTATCCTCAAAATCAATAACATATAGTGTGACGAGCGTCTAGATACATATCACAGCTTGTAAGAGTTTGTTAAGCAGGGTAATAGGGTGAGTGGTAGAGCACTGGACTAATAAGCTAGAGGTCATATCCCGAGCAAGCACTAAGCACTAGTGTCTTCGTTCATGGCCGTCCCTAGGCTAACCCAGCCTTTAATTAATTTAATAATGGGTACCTGGGATGACTCTAGCAGTTGAAGCAGGCAATGGGTGGCCTGAGCATAGTACTGACCACTAGTGTGCCGTATGAAACAGATACCTCTACTACCCTCAAGGCCCTCGTGACCTGTTACGAGGGCTCTGAGGGTAATAGGAGGTTGTAATCTTAGTATTATAGTGTTTAGAATAAATAACAGTTTCGCTCTCTCACATTAATCGTGTAGGCGATATGTGATAGAGGGGACTGCTCCTTATCTTTGCCTAACCCCTCCATCCAACAGACTCCTCAGTAGACTCAGCAACCTACAGCTGCAAGAACCTTCAACACGCACAAGTGAGTGGAATAATTATTTTATTGTAACAGATCACTCACTTATGGCGATGTCGGGGTGATAAAAGTGTCAATAGGATAAATAAATAGGCATGTTCAGGATAAAACGTGTTTTATTTTGTTATAACATAAAAAGGTTAACTTAAATGTACAAAAAGATTTACAACTTCCCTTAACTTAGTAGTTAATTTAAATGTACAAAAAGGTTTACAACTAGCCTTAACTTTTACAAAGTGCTAATTTAAAACTAACTTTCCTTAACTTAGATTTACAACCAACTTTAACTTAGATTTACAAAAATAGCTTATCTATCCTTAACTTAGATTTACAAAAATAGCTTATCTATCCTTAACTCAGATTTACAACCAACCTTAACTTAGGTTTACAACTAACCTTAACTTATATTTACAACCATCCTTAACTTATTAAGTATTAGGGAGCGCAAGTAAGTTGTCCGAAGGTATCTTATAATGACCTAATGCTAGAGTGGAGACGTTATCTTTAAGAATATACCTTTTGTCATCGTTCGCTGATAGAGATATTTTATTAACTTCTGTACTATAAATGAAATGTTTGGATGATCGGATAAACTTCATGGGATGACGAGCTGTATCATGGGTTTTTAAGCATGAAACATAATCTTGAAAGGTGATTTTATTTTTCAACACGGCTTTCTTAACACCTTTAGCTTTTCGAATTTCACGTTTATCGATAAGTATTGCATACATTTTTGCCCGAAGCCCTACAAACGCATTTAGTAGCTCACCATTGGTCTCATCTTTGAATTTACCTAATACCTTTTTGTTCAGAGTCGAGAAACATTTATGATCGGGAGGGAAGTCGGATGTATCCAAATACGGTAGGAGATCTATATAATCCTGGAATATATCTTCAGTAAATATCTTATATATGAATGAATCCGTATCTGTATAAGATAGGATTAGCCTTTCAGGTCCGAATCGCGGCATCATAACGTCGTAGTGGTAGGCGTACATGGTAGTCTTTGAAAGATCTAAAACACTTAGCCCGATGTAAAGGGGCTTATTAAATTTTACTTTATTCTTTAACAAATGTATAGCAGCTAGGTTCTCAGTGTATATAGTCCTATCAATAAAATTATTTTTCGAAACCATTTTTTCAATCTTTTTAGCGTCACACACAAGCTGCATATTCATTCGATTTCTGACATTTTCCATAGTTTTACCGAAAACCGAGTTATTATAAAGTTTATATAGGTCTTTTTCAAAAGCCGTGCGAGCAGTTGTTCGAAGTTGAGTATTATGGGAAATGTAGGGTTCGAGCCATTTAGACTGACGAAATTTTATTGCTCTATTAATTTTCTTTAAAATGAGGCCATGGTCTAAAGCTTGCTTGAGAGCTACGTAATGGGCGATATAATTTCTCCTAGGATTTAAATGAGGGACTAGTTTCCTGTGCTCACTCACCTCTATATTGTCAGGTAGAAATGGTAGGGAGTTGTGCAAATCGTGTAGCTCTTGAGGGTAGTCGACATCAACATCAAGGATATATCCGTAGTCAGGTGAGAGTTTGCTTAGATCTATATCCCCCTCCACCCATTCAAACCCTCCATAGGGTAGCGATTGCACCATTGCATGTCCATATAAATTATTTGCATCTTGATAAACGATATACGACGATGGCTCATTAGGATTATAGTTATTCAAGTATTTATTATTAGCTTCGATGAACCTGTGCGATACCTGGCATATTCCTCCTCGTATTCCTCGCTCAATCATTAAGATCATATCATAATCGGTGAGCAGTTGAAGTCTCACACCTGTAAAGCGGAGCATGGCATCCCAAGAAAGTCCGGGGAGGGTGAAGTAGTTACAGGGGTCGAGCTTATGCGTCTTCAGGGTGATATCTCGAAATACTTCGAAGACATCCGATAGTAGTAATACATCCGTTCTGAGATAATGGTCGCTATACTCCCCTATGGTGCGACATTTAAATGTATTCCACACATTTATAGCGTGCTGGTAGTCTTCATCAGAAACGGATGTATCCGTTAACTTATTATAAAAATACTTTTTGTCCGGCAATGCTTGCTCCTCTAACGTGCTCCAACCAGAGACGTAATCGTATGGGAATACCCCCTTACGCGATAATAGTTGAACATGTTCTGGCGGGTAAAATTTTGAAATCTCACGTAGCTCCGGTAAATTTTTAGCTAAGCTGTCTAGACTGCTTGACATGAATCTAAAAGTATCCAAAAAGCGGAGCTCTAGGGTCTTCGTCACTGATTTGCTAAACGAGATGTACTTCTCTTCGGTGTTGGGGATCACCGATATCTTCTTAGTATTACACCCCAACTGTCTCACTATATGATGAGCATCGTATGACGAGAGGTTATGAAACAATACCGGTAAAAACGAAGGGGTTGAATATCGTAGATTGCAAGACTGGTGTGCGCTGCCTCTAAATAAGCCTGTGAGATGATTATGATCTTTAACCTTAATATCCGTCGAAGTAAACGGCTTATCACACATGTAGCAATGCGTGCTTGCCTCGTGTCGTTGCGCTTCCTCGCTGGTCAGGGGTTTCATTGGAGCGTACGTCCTATAGAGATCTGATACCATCTCTGCGATCTTTATCAGGTATTCCATTAGATGCTTACCAGCATCCTTTCCTCTGTATAAGTACGGCTCCTTAGGTAGAGGTGTCTCTAGATGAGCGACTTCGTCGGACATTTTTAGGTAGCAGCAAAAACTCATAGGCTCGTGGAGCTGATAGTTGAGCGTATATGACGCACTCGGATCGGGCTGACATGTATGTATAGGTCTCAGTACGCTTTCAAAATCACAATATATGACGTAAGGAACTCTTAACGATCTCTCCACGTGCTCGAATTCTACATACGTCTTATTAGTAGGTAGCTCAACTCGGGTAGGAGGGTTTTTTATACAGTAAACTTTATGGTCCGCCATTTTTTCAGAAGCTGGCTTTATTCTATTATCAAAATGGGTGAAACAACGTTTGCAAACCAGCATTTGAGACTTACGTTTCGAAAGTTGTGATCTTACTAATCTATCGAAATCCTTAATGTATACATAGTGAGAAAGCTCATCTTGCTCTAGTAGTAGGAGATCTCTATGATCCGGAAGCTCGGATTCAACGACTTTTATGGGATAAACGTTAAGATCTTTATCCAGCCCAAACACATTGATCGAAATATTATTGAGTTTTTCGAACTGTTTTATATCCTTTACAGGTGTGGGGAAAGTCAAGCGGGAGAAATCATATCGACTCTCAAGATTAGAATAAACAGAAACTCTATAAGGGTACTCCGATGCAAATTTGGCTAAGACTGAATAGACGAAGCATCTAGAGTCATTGTTTTGAACATTAATACAAGCTTTCCTATTTCTTATCTTAGCGGGTAGTTCGATATAACTACTACCTCTCAACGGGGTATATTTATTAATTTTCAATCGCATCCCATCGATTGCAGCTAAGGTCCAACCGCTACGTTTTAATTGAGACTCCTCAAGCTCCTTATCCAATTTTTCACACATCGTATTAAGAAGTTCATCTATATCTGTATCAGCGAAAACGGGGCTATTTTTAGTTTTTACTGTTACTGATAACTCATCCCCACTTACATTAGTCATCAGGCAATCTAAAACTAAATTAAACTTAATACTACAATGTTCTACTATACTATTACTTATCTTATCCTTAATAATATGCCTTACAGACGTACAAAAATTTGGAATATCCGAGTTAGTCTCGGACCTAATAAAAAAAGATCTTAACCTACTTTTGAACGCAGTCTCATATTCTACTATTCCGCTAGAGTCTGGCAGCTCACCTAGTAGCTCTTCGTTGCTAGGCTCTCCTCGCTGTCGTTTCGCAGGCGGCTGACCACAACAGCTCTCATGACGCTCCAAGTTGTGTAGGTTACTGAAGCGAAAGCTGCAGTGCGCGCAGGATCTCCCTGGGCAGTCATGTATCCCCAACTGGCCGCAAAGATTGCAAGCGCGGCATACTTGCTCATGACGAATCCTATTGTCAATCCTAGAAAACGCCTTGGAACACTTGGAGCAGTTCATATTGACTGATGGCGAGTACCTCTGACTGATGGTGGATACCTCTGACTGATGGCGCATGCTCTTATATACTAATCAGGCTGGAGGGGAGGGGTAGGGATAGAGAGGGGCTGGAGGGGAGGGGTAGGGATAGAGAGGTGGGGATAGAGAGGTAGGGATTGATAAATAACATAACCAGTTCAGCATACATCTGTTTTATTCATAAAGTTCAATTACAAAGTTTTAAATCCCAATATAATATAATCCAGGCAGGTAAAAACATAGTCCTCCATAAACTGTTGTCGCCAGCCGTAGAGCCTTAATGGTGTAGGGAACTCCTCGCCGATATCGTGATATTTCTTTCCATCATACTCAGCTGTACAGTGCGTATTTCTAACAGAAGATTTTAAACAGAAAGATTAACGTTTTTGAAAATATGGTTATGATGACCCCGATGGGTGGTGGGGAGGTTGTTGACACAGGAGTCCGAGTATGACTATGATGAGGAAGGATGTATAAATAATTACTAAGAGCTTGATAGGAGAGCAGCAGGATTGGCTCATAGTTATAATCAGCAGGATAAGTCACTTCCCGAATCCGGTGATAAAGGTTAAAAAATGATATGACTAAGCTATGACTCAATCTCGAGGATTATTATTCTATAATATTTTTATCAGGTTCCCACGTAGGCTTTCGAAAACCTAGCCATTTCACTAAAACGAGATTATTTTTTCTTCTTAGTATTTTCTCTACCAGATATACGTCGTTGAACGTAGTTTTCTGCAATTCCTCGGAATAAAACGCGCCTTTGATGAGGCTACCGTTCAGATCCTTCAAGATATAGGTAGGAGGCTTCGTAGTTTTTACTTCTTCAATCTTAAACACCTCCGTTGAATAGTTGGGGTGGTAGGCTTTGTCGAAAACGCCTCTCTCGCGCGATATTCGTACATAATCATCCTTCTTAAGAGGGCGCGAATGTCGTTTGATGCTGTCGAAAGGTGCTAGGCTTCTATATTTTGAAAGTATATAATTCTCATTATCTTTATTAACTTGGGCCGGAGCCATTCCTATAGTCCTATGCTTGTCGGTATTATACTCATGAGCAATATCTTGTAGTATGTGTAAATATCGGAACGACCCCTGAAGATGAAATCTGCGATACATCTTAGCCTTGATAGTTCTTATCAATCTTTCAACATGCGCGCATTTTATTGAAGAATACGTACTATAGTGCCTCACACCCTTCTCCTTCATGAGCTTCTCAAAGGGTTTGTTATAAAATTCTTTCCCTCTATCAGTTTGTAACAATGTAGGTACCCCTCGAGTTAGGATTTTCCTCATAGCTTTAGCTACTTCGTCTCCGCTCTTATCTTTCAACGGCTCCATGTATACGTATTTACTGAATGCGTCGATAACTATTAAAATGTATTGTTACCCCTTGTTTTGCTTTTTATATTCTTTAAAATCCATCAGGTCAGCTTCCCAAAGATCGTTAATGCCCTTGAGGTTGTAATGGCGACGCCGGAAGTGTACTCGTACCGGCCGGTGTATCTCCTCGATCAATCTTTCCTTCACAGGGTTGTCCATTTAACGTTTTCAAAACGCAGGCTAAGTATGCCTTTAAGTAGCCTAAGCTGACCGCGTCTGTATCATCCGAAGGATCTGATAAATTAGTAATTCTCTTACCGTGAGCGCTATATATATTGGATTTATTCGTAATACAATTACCGTCGACGTAACCTTTCGTAGCCGCGTCGTAGTAGAATATAGGAGGGGCAACGCCGGTGATCCGCCTATTTTCAATGTCCAGAAGGTTATTAGATATAAAATATCTCGATATCCTCCGATCGTAGTGATACTCGCCAGTCCTAGGGTTGTAAGCCATGCTCTCGCTTCGACTTCTAGTTAGTAAATGATTCCTAATTCCCGCAACTCGCTAATTATACTTACCTGTTCGTTCGTTACCCCGGTGTTTCCGGCGAGTTGTGACGCTACTAGCTTTCTTAATCTATCGACTAACTCATCGGCCGACGCGTAATATTCGACTCGGGGCTGACTAGTATTCATGTTTAAACCCCTTCCTAACTGAAAAAGGTTCTGAATAACGCCCTTATATTTTCTACTGTTATGAAACCGTTTAAGTTTTCCGTGTACGTCTAAGTGTACTCCCGTACGTTTAAGAATGTCCTTGTAAGCCTCGGCTTGAGGCGTCTGGCTTTAGGTTCTCCAAGGTGGTAGATCGTGGCAGCTAAAGAAAGAGGTAGTTTGTCTTGATACAGCCTCGGCTTGAGGCGTCGGGCTGTAGGTTCTCCGAGGTGGTAGATCGTGGAAGCTGAAGAAAGAGGTAGTTTGTCTTGATACAGCCTCGGCTTGAGGCGTCTGGCTTTAGGTTCTCCGAGGTGGTAGATCGTGGCAGCTAAAGAAAGAGGTAGTTTGTCTTGATACAGCCTCGGCTTGAGGCGTCTGGCTTTAGGTTCTCCAAGGTGGTAGATCGTGGCAGCTAAAGAAAGAGGTAGTTTGTCTTGATACAGCCTCGGCTTGAGGCGTCGGGCTGTAGGTTCTCCGAGGTGGTAGATCGTGGAAGCTGAAGAAAGAGGTAGTTTGTCTTGATATAGCCTCGGCTTGAGGCGTCTGGCTTTAGGTTCTCCAAGGTGGTAGATCGTGGCAGCTAAAGAAAGAGGTAGTTTGTCTTGATACAGCCTCGGCTTGAGGCGTCTGGCTTTAGGTTCTCCAAGGCTGTAGATCTTGGAAGCTAAAGAAAGAGGTAGTTAGTCTTGATACAGCCTCGGCTTCAGGCGTCTGGCTTTAGGTTCTCCGAGGTGGTAGATCGTGGCTGCTAAAGAAAGAGGTAGTTTGTCTTGATACAGCCTCGGCTTGAGGCGTCTGGCTTTAGGTTCTCCAAGGTGGTAGATCGTGGCAGCTAAAGAAAGAGGTAGTTTGTCTTGATACAGCCTCGGCTTGAGGCGTCGGGCTGTAGGTTCTCCTAGGTTGTAGATCGTGGAAGCTGAAGAAAGAGGTAGTTTGTTTTGATACAGCCTCGGCTTGAGGCGTCTGGCTTTAGGTTCTCCGAGGTGGTAGATCGTGGCAGCTAAAGAAAGAGGTAGTTTGTCTTGATACAGCCTCGGCTTGAGGCGTCTGGCTTTAGGTTCTCCAAGGTGGTAGATCGTGGCAGCTAAAGAAAGAGGTAGTTTGTCTTGATACAGCCTCGGCTTGAGGCGTCGGGCTGTAGGTTCTCCGAGGTGGTAGATCGTGGAAGCTGAAGAAAGAGGTAGTTTGTCTTGATACAGCCTCGGCTTGAGGCGTCTGGCTTTAGGTTCTCCGAGGTGGTAGATCGTGGCAGCTAAAGAAAGAGGTAGTTTGTCTTGATACAGCCTCGGCTTGAGGCGTCTGGCTTTAGGTTCTCCAAGGTGGTAGATCGTGGCAGCTAAAGAAAGAGGTAGTTTGTCTTGATACAGCCTCGGCTTGAGGCGTCGGGCTGTAGGTTCTCCGAGGTGGTAGATCGTGGAAGCTGAAGAAAGAGGTAGTTTGTCTTGATATAGCCTCGGCTTGAGGCGTCTGGCTTTAGGTTCTCCAAGGTGGTAGATCGTGGCAGCTAAAGAAAGAGGTAGTTTGTCTTGATACAGCCTCGGCTTGAGGCGTCGGGCTGTAGGTTCTCCTAGGTTGTAGATCGTGACAGCTAAAGAAAGAGGTAGTTTGTCTTGATACAGCCTCGGCTTGAGGCGTCTGGCTTTAGGTTCTCCGAGGTGGTAGATCGTGGCAGCTAAAGAAAGAGGTAGTTTGTCTTGATACAGCCTCGGCTTGAGGCGTCGGGCTGTAGGTTCTCCTAGGTTGTAGATCGTGGAAGCTGAAGAAAGAGGTAGTTTGTCTTGATACAGCCTCGGCTTGAGGCGTCTGGCTTTAGGTTCTCCGAGGTGGTAGATCGTGGCAGCTAAAGAAAGAGGTAGTTTGTCTTGATACAGCCTCGGCTTGAGGCGTCGGGCTGTAGGTTCTCCTAGGTTGTAGATCGTGGCAGCTGAAGAAAGAAGTAGTTTGTCTTGATACAGCCTCGGCTTGAGGCGTCGGGCTGTAGGTTCTCCTAGGTTGTAGATCGTGGAAGCTGAAGAAAGAGGTAGTTTGTTTTGATACAGCCTCGGCTTGAGGCGTCGGGCTGTAGGTTCTCCTAGGTTGTAGATCGTGGCAGCTGAAGAAAGAGGTAGTTTGTCTTGATACAGCCTCGGCTTGAGGCGTCGGGCTGTAGGTTCTCCTAGGTTGTAGATCGTGGCAGCTGAAGAAAGAGGTAGTTTGTCTTGATACAGCCTCGGCTTGAGGCGTCGGGCTGTAGGTTCTCCTAAAGCCAGACGCCTCAAGCCGAGGCTATATCAAGACAAACTACCTCTTTCTTCAGCTTCCACGATCTACCACCTCGGAGAACCTACAGCCCGACGCCTCAAGCCGAGGCTGTATCAAGACAAACTACCTCTTTCTTTAGCTGCCACGATCTACCACCTTGGAGAACCTAAAGCCAGACGCCTCAAGCCGAGGCTGTATCAAGACAAACTACCTCTTTCTTTAGCTGCCACGATCTACCACCTCGGAGAACCTAAAGCCAGACGCCTCAAGCCGAGGCTGTATCAAGACAAACTACCTCTTTCTTCAGCTTCCACGATCTACCACCTCGGAGAACCTACAGCCCGACGCCTCAAGCCGAGGCTGTATCAAGACAAACTACCTCTTTCTTTAGCTGCCACGATCTACCACCTTGGAGAACCTAAAGCCAGACGCCTCAAGCCGAGGCTGTATCAAGACAAACTACCTCTTTCTTTAGCTGCCACGATCTACCACCTCGGAGAACCTAAAGCCAGACGCCTCAAGCCGAGGCTGTATCAAAACAAACTACCTCTTTCTTCAGCTTCCACGATCTACAACCTAGGAGAACCTACAGCCCGACGCCTCAAGCCGAGGCTGTATCAAGACAAACTACCTCTTTCTTTAGCTGCCACGATCTACCACCTTGGAGAACCTAAAGCCAGACGCCTCAAGCCGAGGCTATATCAAGACAAACTACCTCTTTCTTCAGCTTCCACGATCTACCACCTCGGAGAACCTACAGCCCGACGCCTCAAGCCGAGGCTGTATCAAGACAAACTACCTCTTTCTTTAGCTGCCACGATCTACCACCTTGGAGAACCTAAAGCCAGACGCCTCAAGCCGAGGCTGTATCAAGACAAACTACCTCTTTCTTTAGCTGCCACGATCTACCACCTCGGAGAACCTAAAGCCAGACGCCTCAAGCCGAGGCTGTATCAAGACAAACTACCTCTTTCTTCAGCTTCCACGATCTACCACCTCGGAGAACCTACAGCCCGACGCCTCAAGCCGAGGCTGTATTAAGACAAACTACCTCTTTCTTTAGCTGCCACGATCTACCACCTTGGAGAACCTAAAGCCAGACGCCTCAAGCCGAGGCTGTATCAAGACAAACTACCTCTTTCTTTAGCTGCCACGATCTACCACCTCGGAGAACCTAAAGCCAGACGCCTCAAGCCGAGGCTGTATCAAAACAAACTACCTCTTTCTTCAGCTTCCACGATCTACAACCTAGGAGAACCTACAGCCCGACGCCTCAAGCCGAGGCTGTATCAAGACAAACTACCTCTTTCTTTAGCTGCCACGATCTACCACCTTGGAGAACCTAAAGCCAGACGCCTCAAGCCGAGGCTGTATCAAGACAAACTACCTCTTTCTTTAGCAGCCACGATCTACCACCTCGGAGAACCTAAAGCCAGACGCCTCAAGCCGAGGCTGTATCAAGACAAACTACCTCTTTCTTTAGCTTCCAAGATCTACAGCCTTGGAGAACCTAAAGCCAGACGCCTCAAGCCGAGGCTGTATCAAGACAAACTACCTCTTTCTTTAGCTGCCACGATCTACCACCTTGGAGAACCTAAAGCCAGACGCCTCAAGCCGAGGCTGTATGAAGACAAACTACCTCTTTCTTTAGCTGCCACGATCTACCACCTTGGAGAACCTAAAGCCAGACGCCTCAAGCCGAGGCTGTATCAAGACAAACTACCTCTTTCTTTAGCTGCCACGATCTACCACCTTGGAGAACCTAAAGCCAGACGCCTCAAGCCGAGGCTGTATCAAGACAAACTACCTCTTTCTTTAGCTGCCACGATCTACAACCTAGGAGAACCTACAGCCCGACGCCTCAAGCCGAGGCTGTATGAAGACAAACTACCTCTTTCTTCAGCTGCCACGATCTACAACCTGGGAGAACCTACAGCCCGACGCCTCAAGCCGAGGCTGTATCAAGACAAACTACCTCTTTATTTAGCTGCCACGATCTACCACCTTGGAGAACCTAAAGCCAGACGCCTCAAGCCGAGGCTGTATCAAGACAAACTACCTCTTTCTTTAGCTGCCACGATCTACAACCTAGGAGAACCTACAGCCCGACGCCTCAAGCCGAGGCTGTATGAAGACAAACTACCTCTTTCTTCAGCTGCCACGATCTACAACCTAGGAGAACCTACAGCCCGACGCCTCAAGCCGAGGCTGTATCAAGACAAACTACCTCTTTCTTTAGCTGCCACGATCTACCACCTCGGAGAACCTAAAGCCAGACGCCTCAAGCCGAGGCTGTATCAAGACAAACTACCTCTTTCTTTAGCTGCCACGATCTACCACCTCGGAGAACCTAAAGCCAGACGCCTCAAGCCGAGGCTGTATCAAGACAAACTACCTCTTTCTTCAGCTTCCACGATCTACAACCTAGGAGAACCTACAGCCCGACGCCTCAAGCCGAGGCTGTATCAAAACAAACTACCTCTTTCTTCAGCTTCCACGATCTACAACCTAGGAGAACCTACAGCCCGACGCTTCAAGCCGAGGCTGTATCAAGACAAACTACCTCTTTCTTTAGCTGCCACGATCTACCACCTTGGAGAACCTAAAGCCAGACGCCTCAAGCCGAGGCTGTATCAAGACAAACTACCTCTTTCTTTAGCTGCCACGATCTACCACCTCGGAGAACCTAAAGCCAGACGCCTCAAGCCGAGGCTGTATCAAGACAAACTACTTCTTTCTTCAGCTTCCACGATCACAGCCTTGGAGTACCTAAGGCCAGACGCCTCAAGCCGAGGCTGTATCAAGACAAACTACCTCTTTCTTTAGCTGCCACGATCTACCACCTTGGAGAACCTAGAGCCAGACGCCTCAAGCCGAGGCTGTATCAAGACAAACTACCTCTTTCTTTAGCTGCCACGATCTACAACCTAGGAGAACCTACAGCCCGACGCCTCAAGCCGAGGCTGTATCAAGACAAACTACCTCTTTATTTAGCTGCCACGATCTACCACCTTGGAGAACCTAAAGCCAGACGCCTCAAGCCGAGGCTGTATCAAGACAAACTACCTCTTTCTTTAGCTGCCACAATCTACAACCTAGGAGAACCTACAGCCCGACGCCTCAAGCCGAGGCTGTATGAAGACAAACTACCTCTTTCTTCAGCTGCCACGATCTACAACCTAGGAGAACCTACAGCCCGACGCCTCAAGCCGAGGCTGTATCAAGACAAACTACCTCTTTCTTTAGCTGCCACGATCTACCACCTCGGAGAACCTAAAGCCAGACGCCTCAAGCCGAGGCTGTATCAAGACAAACTACCTCTTTCTTCAGCTTCCACGATCTACAACCTAGGAGAACCTACAGCCCGACGCCTCAAGCCGAGGCTGTATCAAAACAAACTACCTCTTTCTTCAGCTTCCACGATCTACAACCTAGGAGAACCTACAGCCCGACGCCTCAAGCCGAGGCTGTATCAAGACAAACTACCTCTTTCTTTAGCTGCCACGATCTACCACCTTGGAGAACCTAAAGCCAGACGCCTCAAGCCGAGGCTGTATCAAGACAAACTACCTCTTTCTTTAGCTGCCACGATCTACCACCTCGGAGAACCTAAAGCCAGACGCCTCAAGCCGAGGCTGTATCAAGACAAACTACTTCTTTCTTCAGCTTCCACGATCTACAGCCTTGGAGTACCTAAGGCCAGACGCCTCAAGCCGAGGCTGTATCAAGACAAACTACCTCTTTCTTTAGCTGCCACGATCTACCACCTTGGAGAACCTAGAGCCAGACGCCTCAAGCCGAGGCTGTATCAAGACAAACTACCTCTTTCTTTAGCTGCCACGATCTACAACCTAGGAGAACCTACAGCCCGACGCCTCAAGCCGAGGCGGTATTAAGACAAACTACCTCTTTCTCCAGCTGCCACGATCTACCACCTTGGAGAACCTAAAGCCAGACGCCTCAAGCCGAGGCTGTATCAAGACAAACTACCTCTTTCTTTAGCTGCCACGATCTACAACCTAGGAGAACCTACAGCCCGACGCCTCAAGCCGAGGCTGTATCAAGACAAACTACCTCTTTCTTCAGCTGCCACGATCTACAACCTAGGAGAACCTACAGCCCGACGCCTCAAGCCGAGGCTGTATCAAGACAAACTACCTCTTTCTTTAGCTGCCACGATCTACCACCTCGGAGAACCTAAAGCCAGGCGCCTCAAGCCGAGGCTGTATCAAGACAAACTACCTCTTTCTTCAGCTTCCACGATCTACAACCTAGGAGAACCGACAGCCCGACGCCTCAAGCCGAGGCTGTATCAAGACAAACTACCTCTTTCTTTAGCTGCCACGATCTACAGCCTTGGAGTACCTAAAGCTAGACGCCTCAAGCCGAGGCTGTATCAAGACAAACTACCTCTTTCTTTAGCTGCCACGATCTACAACCTAGGAGAACCTACAGCCCGACGCCTCAAGCCGAGGCTGTATCAAGACAAACTACCTCTTTCTTTAGCTGCCACGATCTACCACCTCGGAGAACCTACAGCCAGACGCCTCAAGCCGAGGCTGTATCAAGACAAACTACCTCTTTCTTCAGCTTCCACGATCTACAGCCTTGGAGTACCTAAAGCCAGACGCCTCAAGCCGAGGCTGTATTAAGACAAACTACCTCTTTCTTCAGCTGCCACGATCTACAACCTTGGAGAACCTACAGCCCGACGCCTCAAGCCGAGGCTGTATCAAGACAAACTACCTCTTTCTTTAGCTGCCACGATCTACCACCTTGGAGAACCTAAAGCCAGACGCCTCAAGCCGAGGCTGTATCAAGACATTTTATTTTGAAAATTTTATTTGGAAAGAGTTATTTATAAATTTTTTTTGTTTGTTTTCTTTTTCTTTCCATTTGTGGAAAAAAAAACAATTTGTTTTGGTCCAAAGTAAAAATATTTTTCTTCTTCTTATTCTAAAAAGAGTGGCCCTAGAGTCTAATTATAAATAGAACTACTAGAAATATTTTGAGTTGTACTGGACAAAGATAAATAGTTTTAAAACAACTTAAAAAGGCCGTCTCGCAGGAGCTGCATAACTAAGCACTTTCCTTATAATTTGGGTTGTGTAGACTGGTTTCCAGAACGATTTGCTTAAAATATTCTACATAAACAAAATAAAAACATGAATAGTTCTCTTTTAATTTTGTAATGAGTAACTGTTCAATTATTAATTTGCTTCCAGAGTTGTGTTTACTATACTACTTAATAAATACTAAAAACTTCATATTTTCGTCTTTTGATCTGCCGCAGGAACAGGATACAGTCCCTCTAGTGGGAGATAGCGCTCCTTGCGGCGGCCTTGCGAACCTACGTCTGGCGAGCTAATTCTATTGAAATATATTACAAAGTAAACCCCCCTTTCCGATTGACCGATTTAGCTCATAATTACAACACTTTTTTCCCATGACGTATACCGCGTTTCGTTACAATACAGCAGAAATTACGACCGGTATGAGTATATTAGTAATTTGGGTCCGGAGTAAACCCCCCCCCCTTCTATTGAACCGATTTAGTTTATTTTTACATCTTACTTTTCTCTCTAGATTACCACTACCAATACCAAGTTTCGTCGAAATATAACAAAAATCACGGCTGGTAGTGGCAAATTGGTATTGTGGGTCCGAAGTAACCCCCCTCCCCCTTCTAATGAACCGATTTAGTTTATTTTTACATCTCACTTTTCTCTTTAGATTAGCACTACGAATACCAAGTTTCGTTGAAATATAACCAATATAGCTGAATACCCGTGCTTCGACACGGCAGATAAGTAGTTATTTTATTGCGTTAAATAATGTTTCATTAAAATAACGTTACTATACAATTTTGTGCAGTTTATTACAGCACGGTTCCCGTCATACTATATGTTATTCAATGGGCGACATGACATAAAAGTTTATGTTTCCAAAAAGTTATTTGGAAACACCAATTATATTTGTGAGCATTACCAAGGTTATAGGCGAGGAGACTGTGCAAGGGTTCCGGATATTATTACCTCGCCTGGAAAACCTAAGAGTATGCCATACATCACGGTTTGACCGGGACTGTCCCGGTATTTTGCAATTGTTTCGGTGTCCCGCCCGGTTTTATCAATGTCCCGGAAGAGGCTGTAAGATGTAAAAAGTAATGAATTCATGTTTATAAGAATCTTTTATAAATCGGTTACTTTTCTACAATCAACATTTTTACTACTGCTCACAGTGTCAAAGAAATCAGAAGTAATCTAACTGTAAAACGCTGGAACTACCTGCATAGCGCTGCCAGCTGCCAGACACTACTAGCAAATAGTTCCGTTCTTATTTTTAAGGTTTGGGTAGACTAACAGTTAAGGATTCCCCCTTCCCGTTAGTTGCTAGGCTTAAAACTCACCAACCATTTTGCTTATAATTTTTACTCTTTTTATCCCCCCCCCCCTCCACTGGTATGCCCATCCCATATTAATGTGTCTCGGTTTAACTCTCCAAAAATATGGCAAGCCTATCTGACGGGGACAGGCAGAAAAGAAACGCAATTAAAACTCTATGAGGGACAGTTAATTTCTAGAAATTCAAGGTCTGTCATCATAGTTGAAATTAACCTCAATTAGAAATAAAACTATGAGATAGATAATGTTAGGTAACAGCTGTTCTTTATCGTCCTAGCAACGCAGGCTGCCTAGGCTTGCCTTCTCTAACCAACTCAAACTTTAAACCCCCCTAAAAATGCTTAAAAATACGAATATCAAAAAATCCTTTCTTAGCGAGCGCCTACGTTATATAGGGAGTGTCCATGCAAAATTTCAAAATTTTCTGTCCAGCGGTTTGGGCTGGGCGTTGATAGATGAGTGAGTGAGTGAGTGAGTGGTATTTGACAAATATATAGTAGATTACGGCTGGCATGGTCAAATTAGTGTTTTGGGTTCGGGGTAAACCCCCCCTTCCGGTGGACCGATTTTGGTGGTTAACGAACTCGTTCAACCGTTTGCTAATTGAACGCTATATACTACGTTTCGTGAAGAAACAACAAAAACTCTGGCCGCTATCGTGTTAACACACACACACACACATATATATATATAGATATATATAAATTTTAACGGGGGTCATTTTCGGTGTCTACTAGGTAGGGTCGATAAAGATTTGAAATTTTTTTTCAAAAATTCCGTCATGAGTGCAACCTCAATAGCTACATTCCTTCGGAGGAAAGTGCTAAAAGATTTATTAAAAATAATAAGTTCACAAATAATAAAATTTTAATGAATTACTCAAATTTACGCATTGCTAAATAGACACCCAAAGGACCATATTCGAAAGTTTATAGCTATGAAAGTACTCAAATAAAAAGGTTGAAATTTTTACAGTAGTTTTATGTTACAACTAAGTATAACATATAAAAATATTAGAATTTCGTCAAGTCCCCATCAGAGATATTAAAGCGTAATGTTATCAAAACTTCCAAAAATTTGAAGTTTAAAAATTCATAAAAAATAAGGTAACAAATATGAGGCTTAAGAGTACTATTAATACAAACTACTTAGTTATCATCCCAAAAATCAACTTTGATATACATCCCCTTATACTATAAGATACCCTCAAAAGTGGGCTTTAAAGAAATAAACAGTTGTTTTCAAGTGCAGTTAAAAATTACCAGTCCTAAAAAAAATGAGTTTTCTCCAAGAGCGCCTAAACTCAAAAATCAGCATGCGCGGTGCAACAAAGATGGTGGCCATTTTTAAACGGACGACTCTAAAATAAATTTAAAAATTGTTTTGAGCTACTGATTCCATTTTTAATTGATGGTAAAAATATCAATTTTTTTCTAAAATGGCCAAGCAACCAGATTCTTTTTTTTTAGACCATTTTAAATGGATTGACTCCACTATTGGTGTCGAATATACAAACAGGAAAGTCTATAAGAAGTAAATGATGTTGAAGTGAGGAATTAGCGACACAACTTCTTCTTCAACAGTTTGACTCCAACTTGATCGTTAGTTTGCAACTTCAGTTCCAACTTCTCAGCTGCTTTCTGCCCGCTAAAGGCTAGGGGAGAGTTCTATCAACCTTACAGCTGGTCTGAGAACTACTACATCTGGTTTTTAGGGATCTTAGATCCGTACTAGTGTTATGTTAATATACCTACCTGTCAGAACATCTCTAAGGGTGTGTTTACATATGACACTTCAGGTGTTGGGTAGATATTCTCTTGAAGGTTTACATACTGACAGAAATAGCTAGGCATTATGTCATGGATATATATACGACAGTTCTGGATTTTGTATAATTTGCGATAAATGTACATACATCTGTGCCCTGTGTAGTACATGATCAGTGTTTACATCTGATGGTATAGAAGTGTTGACAATACAGTTAGTAGCCAAGAAATTTATCTCTGACATTAAATTCTTCTCTCCATAATAAGTATTTTCACCCGATGGTATAGAAGTGTCGACACTTTTAGCTCGTGATAGAAATATATATCTCTAAAAGAAATTGTTCGCAGTTTACAATAGTAACAATTTCTTTCTTAAATAAATATCCTGCAATAACTATCAGGTGTAAACGTACCCTTAAATTCCTCAAACAATATTAGCATTAACGGAAAGTATGGCCAATCCAAAGCCTTGGCATAAAAACCCCTTCTTTTTTTGTAAAGGCAATTTTCTTATCCTAATTTGCGTTCCTTATACTCAATCTGTAATTTTCTTTCAGCCCTTTTGGCATAAAACGTTTTGTAATCTATAGGATAGACTTTGGATTTCGTAACCTAGAAATGTAGTAACAAAGTTCAAACCAACACAAACAAGGAGAATTGAAAATCTAGAGATGCAGTTGTGAAATTTAGTCGTTCTTGTACAAAGAGCACATCCTTTTTGTCAACAACTTCTACGTCAGTCCTGCAATTTGTTCATGGTTTATGGTTGGACGACTATTGTAGTGACCAGAGTACTGAAAATGAGATAAGTTAGTACGCTGACCGAGTTACTAGATGGGCTACAGGAAGTGCCAAACCTACCTTGAAGATATTTACCGACCATCTTTGGGCAAAAGCCTGTTTATTTATTTATTTCTAAGTGATTCGCATCTACTGCGATTTCACTCCTTAAAGGTGGTACCTGTATGGTCTAATGAACCAGCATTAAGATGGGTATTTAATTCATAAATTGAGTTTTGTAAATGTCTGTTATATGCCTGGAAGCCTCTGGTTATTCAGCAGATGTCTTCAAATGCGAGTGTATAGTTTAGTGTCCTGCAAGTAAGAAAGTATTGTGTTTATTTACTGGCTGCTGTCCCTCAACAATTCGTAAATGTCCTGTGGGATATTTAGGTTTTGTCGTCTTCTGCACTCCTTAAGTAGGTGTTTTACAGTGAAGTCTGTATTGCATATATCACAAATTGGTTTGTCAAGTCTTGTCATGAGATATTCGTGTGTTAGTCTTGTGTGGCCGATTCAGAGTCAAGGAAGTACAACTTCTTGTCTTCTGTTGTCACCGTAGCTGGATGTCCACTCCTGAGTAGTAGTTTAAATTGTACGTAATTTATTGTCTGTTAGTCGAGTCCAGCTGTCTTGCCAACAATTTAAAATATTTTGTTTGATTGTATTGGCCAAGTCCTCACGTGTGATTGATAGGTCGAGCTCAGGTTCTGGTATGGCAAGTTATACATGAGAGTCTGCAGGGGAGCTTTTTCCTAAACCGTCATGCCCTTCAGGGCAAAAGCCTGTGACGAGCACAGATAAGGGTTAAATAATCGCCGCCCTTATTGATAATACCTCTGTGGATAGTTACTTTTTGGAGCTGCTACCTTCTAGTGAGGTTACCAAGAAAGCCGGAGATGTGATGGTGGCAAGTTTTGTGTAGTTACAAAAGATGAATGAAATAAACGCATGCGAACTCTAATTAGGTGCACCTTAGAATTATTTAAGTATATAAATGCATGATTAATTTATACTATTATGATTTTTGGTAAATGTGAAGACGAGGGTTCTAGGCTGTACCGTATGAAATGTCAGTTTTGGACTTGTCGATTTCCTTCAAACGTCTTGAAACTGTCGTGGCTCCTACTCCGAGTTCTTTGGCATATTCCCTAGTACTTTTTGAGGGACAAGCTTCAACCCTTTCTTTCAGGTGGTCATTGTCAAGCTCGGTTTCTGGCCTTCCTCTCCCCTCGTTGTCAAGGTCAAAATTTCCACTTCGAAACCTGGAAAACTGCCGGTAAACAGTTCGTTCATTCACCGTTCCCTCCCCGAACGCCGTGTTAATGTTCATACACGCCTCGGCAGCGCTATGACCGAGCTTAAATCCATAACGAAAAATAATACGGATTTCCGTAGAAGTCATAATTTAAGTTTTATTTTTTTTCTCAGAGGATCGTTCTCACAACCACAGTACGCAAGTTACTGATTAAATAATAGGAATAAAAGAGCTTTAATTCTATATGAATAACAATGATGTTTGTAAATAATGAAATAAAAAAGGGAAAGGATTAAATCGCAAAGTAAACAAAACTGACATTTCATACGGTACAGCCTGATATTTAAACACAACAAAATTATATCAAACTTAAATGCAATAATAATAAGAAAAGATAAATCAGCAATTCATTACCTACATTTCATAAGAAAAATAGGATAAATAAAAAAGTAATAAGTCTCATGCTAGCAACTAACAAAAATCAGGTAAATGTGAAGACGAGGGTTCTAGGCACCGATTATTTTCAAATTTTGCACTATATCGTATTTTGATGCACTAAACACGAATCCGTTAAAAAAAAAAGTGCTCTCAACTAGGAAAGAAGTTATGAAGCACTAAAGTTCTCTGTTGTTATTGAGGTTAAAATTGGCGTAAACAGCGTATTTGTGCTTACACAGACATGTAACATTGGGAAATAAAGAACTCTCATTTGAAATGTTGATAAACCATTATAACCTCCACAAAATCGGAATTCTATCTATAACAGCGAGTTGGATTGACTTGTTTTGATATCTTCTTGAGCGAGCGGAAACGCATAGCAAGTCTGCGCAAAAGTCGTCCTAGACATTCTTCTTAATATACATGATTATTAATATGCTGTTTACGCAAACTTTAATAACCTTCACAACAGTGAACTTTAGTGCTTAATTACTTCTTTCCTAGTAGAGAGCGAGTTTAGTGCAAAATTTGAAAATAATCGGCGCCTAGAACCCTCGTCTTCACATTTACCTGATTTTTGTTAGTTGCTAGCATGAGAGCTATTACTTATTTATTTATCCTATTTTTCTTATGAAATGTAGGTAATGAATTGCTGATTTATCTTTTCTTATTATTATTGCATTTAAGTTTGATATAATTTTGTTGTGTTTAAATATCAGGCTGTACCGTATGAAATGTCAGTTTTGTTTACTTTGCGATTTAATCCTTTCCCTTTTTTATTTCATTATTTACAAATACATTGTTATTCATATAGAAGCTCTTTTACTCCTATTATTTAATCAGTAACTTGCGTACTGTGTTTTGAGAACGATCCTCTGAGAAAAAAAATAAAACTTAAATTATGACTTCAACGGAAATCCGTATTATTTCCGAGGGGAGAGGAAGGCCAGAAACCGAGCTTGACAATGACCACCTGAAAGAAAGGGTTGAAGCTTGTCCCTCCAAAAGCACTAGGGAATATGGCAAAGAACTCGGAGTAGGAGCCACGACAGTTTCAAGACATTTGAAGGAAATCGGCAGAAACCGCACGAGATCGTATATTTCGACCATTTGGACCTGGAGAACATCGCCAAATCCATTCTACTGCCAACATCAAAGCAGTAAAGATCTAAATACCATTTAAAATTTTCTCTCAAAAACAGCTCAAATGCTCAGAGCTTTTCTCAAATCTACGCTTTAACCTGTTGTTAGAATGTTAACACCTTAAGGAATCTACGTTATTCAATCATTTATTTATTTAGAGATAATGAGAGAGAGAGAAAGTGAGAGAGAGAGGGAGATAGAGAGAGAGAGATATTTAATGTCTATATTTGTTTGACAATCAGAATCTGGTTAAACCCACATTAATGAAATGAAAACATTCTGAGATAGGGCACTATGAAAGAACTCCTAAAATGGCTTCTATAGAAGGGAACTAACTACCACAACCTCCGGACAATATATTACTGTAGAAGTTAGTTTTTGTATCGTAGAAAGCTATTCGGAGGCGGACGTTAAGTAATGGTGGAGAGAAAGAAGAACCTTCTAGAAAGACAATCAAACTTCTCTCATTTTTCCTTAATTATTAGAAGAAGAGAAAAAATAAGTTGAAGCGAACCGGAGAAATGAAGCGGAGAAAAACTTGATGAAGTTGGAAAGTATTTTGAAAGTCGTTAGAGGTCGTTTTCCGCCATTTTCCCAACAAGCAGACAAAACTCCGGGACTTGTCCGACTTGATTCTCTTTATACTGAAATTGTTTATGATTTGTCTTAAACAAGGAAATATTGTTTCATAACAACGATATAAAAATTGTCTTTTACCACCTTGAACTTTACACTGAGAAAAAAAACAGTCTGCCGGCAGCCTGAAAACTGTGACTCAGTGCCAGTATTTTGAAATAGGACATTTTAGTCTAAAATAGGATTCCACATATTTCAACCTAAAATAGGATTCCACTAGTTAGAGTGCCTGCACTTTATAATAGGGTGCTGGAATGCTAGCAGCCTACAGAGAGATGACTTTATTATGTGGATAAAAAAGAACAAAGGTAAATTCAGAGTAATAATCATGAGGCTTTATTTGGGTGTAATTTACATATACACTTCTTAACAAGTAGATATTTACAAGTAGGTAAGAGGTATACACTTTTTAACAAATATAGATATTTACAAGTATTAGGTACTAGCTGAATACCCGTACTTCGTCACGGCAGATAAGTAGTTATTTTATTGCGTTAAATAAGGTTTCATTAAAATTAGGTTACTATACAATTCTGTGCAGTTTATTATAGCACGGTTCCCGTCATACTATATGTTATTCAATGGGCGTTAAAATTTAAAAGTTTATGTTTCCAAAAAGTTATTTGGAAACACCCATTATATTACCAAGGTTATAGGCGAGGAGGCTGTGCAAGTGTTCCGGATATAATTGCCTCACCTAGAAAACACTAAGGATAGGCTTACCATACATCAGGGTCTGACCGGGACTGTCCCGGTATTTTACAATTGTTTCGGTATCCCGCCCGGTTTTATCAATGTCCCGGAAAAGGCTGTAAGATGTAAAAAGTAATGAATTCATGTTTATAAGAATCTTTTATAAATCGGTTACTTTTCTACAATCAACATTTTTACTACTGCTCACAGTGTCAAAGATATGAGAAGTAATCTAACTGTAAAACGCTGGAACTACCTGCACAGCGCTGCCAGCTGCCAGACACTACTATTTGGCTAAGAGATTTTTTTAAGAAAATCAAGTAGCAAAAAAAGTTCCGTTCTTATTTAAGGTTTGGGTAGACTAACAGTTCAAGATCCCCCTTCCCGTTACTTGCTAGGCTTAAAACTCACCATTTTGCTTATAATTTGTACTGTATTTATTCCCAACCCCCCCTGGTATGCCCATCTCATATTAATGTGTCTCGGTTTAACTCTCCAAAAATATGGCAAGCCTATCTGACGGGGACAGGCAGAAAAGAAACGCAATTAAAACTCTATGAGGGACAGTTAATTTCTAGTAATTCAAGGTCTGCCATCATAGTTGAAATTAATCTCAATCTACTATATATTTGTCAAATACCACTCACTCACTCACTCACTAATCTATCAACGCCCAGCCCAAACCGCTCGACAGAAAATTTTGAAATTTTGCATGGACACTCCCTATATAACGTAGGCGCTCGCTAAGAAAGGATTTTTTGATATTCGTATTTTTAAGCATTTTTAGGGGGGTTTGAAGTTTGAGTTGGTTAGAGAAGGCAAGCCTAGGCAGCCTGCGTTGCTAGGACGATAAAGAACAGCTGTTACCTTGCATTATCTATCTCATAGTTTTATTTCTAACTAGCTGAATACCCGTGCTTCACCACGGCCGATAAGTATTTTTTATATTGAGTTAAATAAGATATGATCAAAATTAACGCTACTACCTAATTGTGTACAGCTTATTATTGCACGGACTTTAAAGTTACCCAGGAAACACCATGTGGAGGTAACCGTGCTTGTTTCCGTTGGAGAGTAGAAAAAAAAATGCAACAACCGCTTAAAAAGTTAGGTAAACAGAGATAAATACACGTTGAAAAGCATAAAACTAACAAATTTGAAGTTTTATGCACTTATCTCTTCTATTGACATCCCCCCACCGAACATTACAACAGAATCTTTTTAGTAGAGAGTTTAGTACACCTTTCGAATAGCCGCCTTCCACTTACTACGAGTTCCCAACCGTTTTCGAGATATTTTAGAAAATATACTGAGATCCGAAAACTTTGTATCACCATTCAGACAATTTTTTTCCCATATACTTCTGATACCCAAACAGAAAATTAGTTTTGAAAAGTATTTCTATCAATTTTTCTGGCAAATGGCTGCAGAACTCGCTTAAAAAATGGTTTCATTCGTTTTCCTACATTAAGGAATCTTTCGCACAAATTTCGCTCGAAAAACCATGTTCCAGTAAACGGATTCAACTGGTTAATGAACTTGACCTTTTAAATGAGAAGAAAGATTTTTGAGCTGATGAAGAACTTCATAATAATTCAAACCCCCCTAAAAGTACTTAAACATTTGAAAATAAAAAAAACCTTTCTTAGCGAGTGTTTACACTCTTAACGTATTGTACGTGCAAAATTTCAAATTTTTGAGTCAAATGGTTCGGGATATTATTACCTCGGATGGGCCATCACCAGGGCGTAAACTCTATGAGGGACAAAATCACATTTTATTTCTAGTAATTCAAGGACTCCCATCATAGCGGAAATTAACCTCAATTAAAAATAATACTATGAAATAGATAATGTAAGGTAACAGCTGTTCTTTATCGTCCTAGCAACGCAGGCTGTCTAGGCTTGCCTTCTCTAACCAACTCAAACTTTAAACCCCCCTAAAAATGCTTAAAAATACGAATATCAAAAAATCCTTTCTTAGCGAGCGCCTACGTTATATAGGGAGTGTCCATGCAAAATTTCAAAATTTTCTGTCGAGTGGTTTGGGCTGGGCGTTGATAGATGAGTGAGTGAGTGAGTGAGTGAGTGAGTGAGTGAGTGAGTGAGTGAGTGGTATTTGACAAATATATAGTAGATTGAGGTTAATTTCAACTCCGATGGCAGACCTTGAATTACTAGAAATTAACTGTCCCTCATAGAGTTTTAATTGCGTTTCTTTTCTGCCTGTCCCCGTCAAATAGGCTTGCCATATTTTTGGAGAGTTAAACCGAGACACATTAATATGGGATGGGCATACCAGGGGGAAGGGGGAATCCTAAACTGTTTGCCTACCCAAACCTTAAAAATAAGAACGAAACTTTTTTTGCTACTTGATTTTTTTTAAAAAAAATCTCAGCCAAATAGTAGTGTCTGGCAGCTGGCAGCGCTGTGCAGGTAGTTCCAGCGTTTTACAGTTAGATTACTTCTCATTTCTTTGACACTGTTAGCAGTAGTAACAATGTTGATTGTAGAAAAGTAGCCGATTTATAAAAGATTTTTATAAACATGAATTCATTACTTTTTGCATCTTACAGCCTTTTCCGGGACATTGATAAAACCGGGCGGGACACCGAAACAATTGTAAAATACCGGGACAGTCCCGGTCAAACCGTGATGTATGGCATATCCTTAGGTTTTCCAGGCGAGGTAATAATATCCGGAACCCTTGCACAGCCTCCTTGCCTATTACCTTGGTAATACTCGTAAATATATTGGGTGTTACCATATGACTTCTTGGAAACATAAACTTTTAAATTTTAACGCCAATTGAATAAAATATAGTATGACGGGAACCGTGCTGTAATAAACTGCACAGAATTGTATAGTAACGTAATTTTAATGAAACATTATTTAACGCAATAAAATAACTACTTATCTGCCGTGACGAAGCACGGGTATTCAGCTAGTTAGAAATAAAACTATGAGATAGATAATGTAAGGTAACAGCTGTTCTTTATCGTCTTAGCAACGCAGGCTGCCTAGGCTTGCCTTCTCTAACCAACTCAAACTTTAAACCCCCCTAAAAATGCTTAAAAATACGAATATCAAAAAATCCTTTCTTAGCGAGCGCCTACGTTATATAGGGAGTGTCCATGCAAAATTTCAAAATTTTCTGTCGAGCGGTTTGGGCTGGGCGTTGATAGATGAGTGAGTGAGTGAGTGAGTGAGTGGTATTTGACAAATATATAGTAGATTAGGTACAATGTTTTTTTGTTTTTTTTTATAATAAAGCGTTTATTAACATCTGCACAAATAATATAGTACATTGGTTAATTTTGATAAATAAAGACATTTTTATGATTTCACATAATGAGATTACAGAAAAGAAAAAAATAGTACATACTTAAATTATTAAAAGAAAAAAGAAAAAAAAAGATAAATAAATAAATAAAAGGGGAAAAAATAATAAGAATTAATAATAAGAAAAAAAAACAATAAATGAAATGATAAAGTATAATTTAAATAGAAATTTGGAAGGAGCCAATCATAATTGACACTTCCTAGTTAAACGCTTTTATTTGTCCTTTAAGTGCGAAGTTGATCACGAGGCCAAGATCTCTTTAGCCTCCTAGGAGGGTTTTCGGGGTGGGATTGAGAGGAGAGGGCTTGAGCTCTGGGATTGGGATGAGCAGATAGTTTGGAGTGAAAGGTTAGGAATCGGGATTTAGCTAGTTCATGGATGAAAGGGATATTGAGGTCATGATGAAGGGTTTTATTGGAGACGAAAAAAGGGGCATTAACTATTTTGCGTAGGACTTTGGATTGGAATGCCTGTATTCTCTGTATATTTGATCTTTTGGTTGTTCCCCACAGTTCCAGTCCGTATGTCCAAATAGGTCTGATGATGGTTTTGTATATAGTGAGTTTGTTCTGTATTGTGAGTTTTGATGAAGGTCCCAATAGTCGTCGAAGAAGTCCGTATCTCCTGTTCAGTTCCTGTCTTTTCAAGCGGGTGTGTGGGTTCCAAGTTAGTCTGCTGTCTAGTATTAATCCCAGGTAGCGCACTTCGTTGGATACAGGAAGTTCTTGGCTGGATATGTGAACTGGTGGGCAAGCCCTTTTATTGAGAGTGAATGTTATTTGGCTGCATTTCTCTGGATTCACCTTGATTTTCCACCTGTTGCACCAATCCTCAACAGAGTCTAGATGTTCCTGCAGGTGGAGGGAAGCAGCTTCGGGATCAGGGGAGGAGGAAAAAATGGCTGTATCATCAGCATATGTCGTTAGATGAGTATTTGGGTGGGTAGGAACGTCAGCGGTGTACAGAAGGTAAAGGATAGGACCGAGAATACTTCCCTGTGGTACACCAGAGGAAATAGGATGGGAACTAGATAATGTGGAACCAGATCTTACTTGGAAGGAACGGCTTGATAGGTAGGACTGTAGGATTAGGAAGTATGTGTGGGGAAGTATGCGCCGTACTTTGTATAATAACCCCGAGTGCCAAACACGATCGAACGCTTGGGCGACGTCGAGAAAGGCACTCGTGCAGTAGTTTTTACTTTCCAGCGCATGGGAAATGGTGTCTACAACGCTGAAACATTGTTGAATGGTTGAGTGCTGAGCACGGAACCCAAACTGATGATCTGGTATGGAGTTGGGAGGGATAGTGGACAGAATTCTTTTGAGGAGGAGTTTTTCAAATATTTTGGACATAATTGGGAGCAAACTGATAGGACGATAGGAAGATGGATTCTTGGGGGGTTTATGTGGTTTAGGTATAAGGATTATGACAGAGTGTTTCCATGAAATGGGGAAATAGGTAGTTCTGAGGATTGCGTTGTATATGTATGAAAGGAAAATAATTGCTTTCTGTGGTAAGTTTTTTAGGATTGGAGCTGTTATATGGTCGCAACCAGGAGATTTTCGGGGAAGATGTTTGATGATATATTTAATTTCTGAAGGATGGAATGCTTTAGGAGGAAGGGATACAGGAAGAGGGCTGTTAAGGTTATCGAATATTTCTACATCCTGGGGAGAATTTGTTTCGGGATGAGGAGAAAAGATGGATTCCAGGTGAGAAGCGAATAGTTCAGCTTTATCATCATCGCTTCTGGCCCAACTTCCGTCACTGCGCTGGAGAGGTTGGGGAACAGTAGGGAATTTAAGGATTTTGCGGGTGGCTTGCCAAAGGGAATCATCTTCGGTGGTAAGTGATTGTAGGTATTCGTTGAATGATTCAGATCGGAATGTGGATAAGGCTTTTTTTAGGAGTCGGGTAAGTCTATTGAAGTTAGCGTGGTCAGATGGATAACGGGATCTCTGCCAGCGAGCCCTTGCTTGGCGCTTAGCAGATAAGATAGTGAGGATGTGATCGGGTAGCTGGGGTTTCGGACGAAAGGGAAGACGTGATATTGGTCTGCAGGAGTTCAGGGCGCAGTCTTGTATCGCTTTCGTGAACATCGAGACAGCCTCGTCTACGTCAGATGAGGATTTCAGAGGTATATTGAGGTTTATGGATTGAGATAGTTGAGAACGAAATAACTCCCAGTTCATAGGCCCTGGGGTAAGGGAGGGAATTTGGGAACGTGGTAGAGGAAATGTATAAAGGACGAGTAGGATGGCTGAGTGGTCGGATGAAAGTTCAAGCAGTGACTGAACCGAGTATGATATTCCACGTAGGCCAGAAGTGATGAAGAAGTCGACCAGGTCAGGAGTGCGAGAAGGATCGGTTGGCCAGTATGTAGGAGAATCAGAGGAAATAGTGTCATAATTTTGGGAATGAAGGATGTCGTACAGAATTCTGCCACGAGGATTGGTTAGACGGCTTACCCATCTGGGATGTTTCGCATTGAAATCAGCCCCTATGAGGAAGCGATGGCCGAAAGATTGGAACAGAGTAAGGAATTCAGGATGGTAGATAGTGAAGTTCGGGGAAAAATACGCAGCGGAAACAATAATATCATTGGAAGAAAGGGAAAGAGAGATTGAGCTTACCTGCATGCTATCTGTTGAGAGAGTGGAATGAGAAAAATGAGCCAACGAATTTTTTACCATTACTGCTGCTCCATGCCTGGCCTCGGACGGATGGTCTGCTCTGTAGCACACGTATCCTGGGATTGAGAAGTGTTGTGTGGTCAGTAGGTGTGTTTCTGTAATTAGTGCAATGTCAATGTTCTTTTCTGTGAGTAGGAGTTGGAGCTCGAGTCGTCGTGTAGTAAGTCCGTTAGCATTCCATAGGATTATGGAGAGGGGGTTGGGGTTGGGGGATATCATTTAAGGAGCTTTGGAAGGATATCGGATATTAAGGAGGTCATGAGGGAGATAAGCGGGGTTAACAACATTTCCAATTTGTTTAAAAATGTGGAAAACAAAATAAAGGGGTCTTGGGGTGTAGGAGTGGGAGGAACTGCTTTAGGGGTTGGGGGAGCATTAGCAAATTTAGATGGGTGTTCTGTTGTAATATTTTGTTGGGGTGCTGAAGACGTGGATTGTGACAGATTTTTGCGTATGGAAGTGGTTGGTGGTTTTTGTGGTGGGGTGGGATTAGGATGAGGCATTAGCTGCACCTTATTCTCCTTGGAGGAGAGAAGAGAGGCATAAGAGATGTTTGGCCTACGTTTAGATGTGAGGGATGATGTAGAGGGCTGTAGTTGCTGTGTGGGTCGATCCTCTTTATCACTAGTTCCCGGAACCTGGTTCTGACGGGATGCACTGCGGTTCTTTGTCTTTGAGCTCGAAGAGTCCGAAGCGCTTTGTAGACCTCACATCCTTTGTAGTTCGCAGGGTGGTTCTCACCGCAATTGGCGCAGGATGCTGGTAAGTCGATGGGTTTTGGGCAATCTTCGGATTTATGTTGATCGCCGCATTTCACACACTTAGGTGCGTGATTACAGTAACCCTTGGTGTGGTTGTACTCCTGACATTTATGGCACTGGAGCAACTGATTACGAAGGCGAGGCTCCTCCACTGAGATTTTGGTGTAGAGTAAATACTTTTCTTTATAAATTTCTTTGCTTTTCTCAGTTTTCTCTAGGTCCACAAAGAAGAGCGGGAGTTGCACTTTAGTCGTTGGGTGACGAATATTTATTACCCTTTTTGCATGGTAACCTAGCTCACTAAGCTCTGCTACGATATCTTCTGGAGGTGTGGATTGGTGAAGATTACGGATGACTACTCGGTATGCCTTTTCTTCAGGTAGCTGGTAACAATGGTAGTCCGCTTCGATCTCATTAAGACATTTAATAATTGCCCTGTAGGCGTCACTATTAATAGAGCTAATGACTATATCATTGAAACGAGCTCTGCAGGTGAAAGATTTTTCTCCGGCGGCTTGACCAAGTCGGGCGCAGAAGGATTTATAATTATTAATTTTTCGAACATATATGTTCGGTGGCTTCTGACTCACTATTTCGGTTGGAGGTGTTTTGTTGGCTTTTGTGGTATTTTTCTCTTCTGGTGTTTTTATACTCCTTTGTTGTTTTGCTTTGGGCGATAAGTTGGTTGATGTCCTCTTACGAAGGCGTTTTCGTCTCCCTAAAGTGAAATTTTCCCCATCATGTGTTGATGTTGATTCTATGAATGTCAGTTGTTGTTCACTGTCCGACGTAGTAGACATTGTGATTAATTTTTTGCAAAAAAGTGCAAAAAAAAAAAAAAATTAATAATAATAAAAAAGAAGCATTATACTGGAGATTCGAACCGCTGACTGTTGGTCAGGAGTCGAGTAAGTACGCTCTGAGCCAAGCAGGCCAGCTGGCAGCCACTAGTCAATGGATGGTGTTGGCGGGATAAAGTATTTTCCACGCTGAAGGAGCTCCTGAAGGCGGTAGGATCGGGTCACCACAGGCAAGCCCCCCACCACTAGGTCTACTAGCAGCGAGGGCTGAATAATCTGTGAATATTGATAACTTTACTTACAGATTGTAGGTAAACGGTGATGACTGGGTGAAGGATATTTCACTGATGTGTGCACTCACACTTTGTCCATCAGTGTGTATTTTCACAAGAAAATATGACCACTGACCACCACTTTTCACTAGTAAAAACGAGAGCTTTAAGGAACACTGTGTCTCACTCAGAAGCTATGACACGACTACTACCAGGTACAATGTACTTATGAACAATATTGAGCAAGTAGGTCTAGAAATAAAATATTTTTTTTGTTTTCATGACACTTATAGCCATATTCATAAAGCCGAAGACAGTTGATTTCAGCATCTGTTCAAACAGAAACAAAAATAAATTTTTATTAATAACAAAAGAAAAGTTGTTGTTGTTGTGTTTTATATAATTAAAAAGAAACATAAATATGCATTTTTTCTAGTTTAAAATGTTGCAGTAAATTCAAAGCTGCCAGGGAATTACAAAATAAATATGAAATAAGGCTTTTTTCTATGGATATGATCATAAATGAAGGAAAAAATACTTCCATCAGTTCTCAGCTTACCAGGCTTATTGAACTCCATCTTCAGTTGGTTCTATACCCGCAGCTCCATGTTATATTAAGGGAATATATTCTTGAAAAACAAACACAACTTTCTTCATTCTATTGTGTATAACATCTGTTTTTAAATTTAATAATAAAAACAAGAGCCTGTATGCCTGGATGCAGACTGTACCGCCAGAACAGAGTTCAGGCTCTTGTTTTTATTATTAAATTTAAAAACAGATGTTATATACAATAGAATGAAGAAAGTTGTGTTTGTTTTTCAAGAATATATTCCCTTAATATAACATGGAGCTTCGGGTATAGAACCAACTGAAGATGGAGTTCAATAAGCCTGGTAAGCTGAGAACTGATGGAAGTCTTTTTGTATAAGTTCCTAGAACGCGGCTAGAATATTAGTTCAAAATTGTATTAGTAGACTTTTATTTTGGTTTCCATTCTGTTTCTAGAGTTCCTTCATTTATGATCATATCCATAGACAATAACCTTATTTCATATTTATTTTGTAATTCCCTGGCAGCTTTGAATTTACTGCGACATTTTAAACTAGAAAAAATGCCTATTTATGTTTCTTTTTAATTATATAAAACACAACAACAACAACCTTTCTTGTGTTATTAATAAAAATTTATTTTTGTTTCTGTTTGAACAGATGCTGAAATCAACTGTCTTCGGCTTTATGAATGCGGCTATAAGTGTCATGAAAACAAAAAAAATATTCTATTTCTAGACCTACTTGTTCAATATTGTTCATAAGTACATTGTACCTAATACCTAATACTTGTAAATATCTACTTGTTAAGAAGTGTATATGTAAATTACACCCAAATAAAGTCTCATTATTATTACTCTGAATTTACCTTTGTTTTTTTTTTATCCACATAATAGAGTCATCTCTCTGTAGGCTGCTAGCATCCTATATGGATGGGGTCAATGTAACCCATCCATTTAGGATGCTAGCAGCCTATAGGGGTAGGATACAGGAAGCAAACATCAGGATGCTCGCAGCCTATATGGGTAGGCTGCTAGAAGCCAGTAATAGAACTGGGCAGTCTATTGTTGGATGCTAGCTTTGGGTGTGAGAACTCTACTATAGGATGCAGAATTAGCATTCCAGCACTCTATTATAAAATGCGGGCACTCTAACTAGTGGAATCCTATTTTAGGCTAAAATATGTGGAATCCTATTTTAAACTAAAATGTCCTATTTCAAAATACTGGCACTGAGTCACAGTTTTCAGGCTGCGGGCAGCCTGAAAGTAGATGCGAGCAGCCTGTTTTTTTTCTCCGTGTAGGCGCACATTAACAAAGCACGAAATCAAATTACATATTTGATTTGTAACCTCTATGATGCATGTATACATATCTCTTTGTATATTCTTGTAGATGACCCAAAATATCTAAATTCATTTTGATCTGGTCGCGATGCAGCCATTGCCTGACACGCAGCATCTTATAGCTCTCATATTCAAGTTGGGTTTTCGAGTGATTATACGTCGATTTTCTTTGTGAAAAGTGGCGCTTTGAGACTTAATACTCGAGTACTTGTAACTGAAGTCTCAGGACAAAATATCCAGCAGAAGCCCCGAAAATAGTAAGTAAGTAATACTTACTTTTCAGTCCATTAGTCCCTTGCCCTAGCTAGGCTAGTGGTAGGGGGCTGCGTGAATTGGCCAGTCGTCCCCTTCTTCCTGCCCCTTCAGCTGGCCAAATACTCAGGCCATCAAAAAGATTCTCAGCACCTACTGCCAGCTCTCCTTCTGGTCTAGTGGATGAGTGAAGGACTCCCGATTCTGAGGTCTGCGGTTCGAATCTCGTCCCCGAGACTTATTTTTTTTTTAATTATTTTTATCCTTTTTAATTATTTTTTTTTCGTCTTTCTTTTATTCTGGATTCTGAACAAATCCATCCATTATGGGAGGGAAAAGAAAACCAAGTAATAAAAGACAGCACCATACCCAGGAGAACTCGCCCATGAATTCGCCCCAGAAGAAAAAAATAACTATTAAACGATCCGTGTCTCAGACGTCTCTCGCATCATCTTCTACATCTCGGGCTACTTTTATAAATGCCCCAAGCCATTCAAAAGATCGCAACTCTACCAACCAATTCATCTCACCGAACAAATACGCAGCCATATCTCCCAAAGACGACGACACTACTCGAATGGAGGAATAAATACGCAGCCATATCTCCCAACGACGACACTACTCGAATGGAGGAACAAATACGCAGCCATATCTCCCAAAGACGACGACACTACCCGAATGGAGGAACAAATCGAAGAGCCAGGAAAGAGTACTCCGCCAATCCACGTCAAGGGGATCAGCGATTTCATCAAGTTTTTCACAGAACTTGAAAAAGAAGTCGATCCAACAGAATTCTCTTGCCGATCCCGTTCAGAAACCATCACTATCAAGCCAAGCACATCAGAGTCATATAGAAAAATCATCAGATATCTAAAAACATCAAATCTACAATATTTTACTTACCAATTGAAAGAAGATAAATCATACAGAGTTGTAATTCGACACCTCCACCCCAGCACTCCAGAACACGAAATAAAAAACGCCCTGAACGAAATCGGTTTCAAGGTTAGAAACGCCAACAATGTCCGTCATCCAGTTACCAAATTCCCGCTACCGTTATTTTTCATTGACCTGGAACCAGCAGACAATAATTCAGAAATATTCAGCCTAAAGCGCCCTCTTTACACAAGCGTTGCAGTTGAAGAACCGCATAAAAAAGAAGACCTAATCCAGTGTCAACGATGCCAGGGATTCAACCACACCAAGAACTTTTGCACACTAAATCCAGCGTGTGTAAAATGTGCCAGACAGCATTTAACATCGCAATGCCAAAAGAAGACGAGAGAAGAAAAAGCTAAATGTGTTCACTGTCAGGGCGAACACCCTGCCAACTATAAAGGTTGCTCAGTTTATCAAGAACTATTGAAGAAACGTCGGCAACTTTCAAGGGAAAACCCTACTCCAGAAGTGCGCATCGCCAAGACAACTCCAAAACTGAGCAGACCAAGATCTCCTCAGCAACTGTTCCTCGCCAGGACAGTCTCCAATCAAAGCAGCCTGCTCTACCACGCCAAGAACCATCATCCCATGTGCAGCCTCAACCTCCTGTAGTCCATGCCTCCACGTCAGGTCTCACTACAGCCATCTACTCAACAGCAGTGAAAGGTGCCACCATTCCCTCCCCTGAATCATCTACCATTCCATCGCCTCCTTTACCCTCATTCCTTTCTGAATTAAACTCCATCACCGAATCATTAAAGGCTTTCCTAGCGGAACTAAAAACCCTTATTTCACCCCTCATAGCCATTTTTCAAAAACTCTGCCAACTTCACCCCTCCCAATCATGATTCATACTTTCTGCAAACCTCTCACAATCCTCCTGTGGAACTCCAACGGACTACTAAATCACAAGGACGAACTATACTTACTTCTAAAGGACAAAAGCATTGACATAGCGCTACTAACTGAAACACACCTGACTCGACGGACTCCATTCTACATCCAGGGATACAAAACGTACAGAACTGATCATCCAGACGGAACAGCACATGGCGGAACAGCAATTCTTGTTCGCTCATCACTTTCCCACTTCCTCATTCCTAATCAATTCCCATCAAACATCCTCCAGAGTACATCAATTTCCCTCCAATCAACATTTCAATTTCCTATTACCATTGCAGCCGTATATTGTCCTCCTAATAAATCTGTTTCCACCAATACCTTTTATTCTTTCTTCCAGCATCTAGGTCCTCGCTTCCTAATTAGTGGGGATTTTAATTCTAAACACCCCCAGTGGGGTTGCCGTGTGGCTAATCCTCGAGGACGAACCTTACTACAAACCCTCTCCACCTTCCCTGCCAAAATAATCACCCCTTCTTCCCCTGCATACTGGCCCACTTCCCGCTCAAAACGTCCTGACATCCTCGACTTCTTTATTGCCCATGGTATTTCCCAAATTCCTACCTCTATTTCCACTCTCGATGACCTATCCTCCGATCACAGTCCAGTACTCCTTCTATTCAACTCCGATGCTGATTCCCACTCTATACCTCCAAGACCTACACTCACTCCTGGTCCAGTTGACTGGCAGTCCTTTCAATCATCCTTAGAACATAAACTGGACCTAAACACATCTCTAAAAACAAACACTGATGTCGACGATGCTGCTCATTATCTTTCAGTAGCCATTCAGGAATCCTTATTCATCTCCACCCGACTAAAACCTCTACATAATACACAAACACAACTGGCTGACATACCAACACACAAACAACTACTGCTCACAGAAAAGAAAAGAGCACGCAAACGATGGCAAAATTCTAGATACCCATCTGACAAAAAACTGTTAAACCAACTGACGAACCAACTAAGTGAAAACGAACCAAATGAACTGTGGAAACATAAAAATGAACAATTTAAAACATACACTAAGGAACTGTCATCTGTCATCTGACAAATCACTCTGGCAGGCGACTAGAAAAATATTCTCATACAAAACCTCCCATCATCCCATCCAACAAGAATATGGCTCCTGGGCCAAAACCGATATAGAAATTTTCTGTGCCTTCGGGCATTACCTCTCCAATGTCTTTACCCCGCACCCTGACGTTAACAATCCAACCCACTCCCACCATGTCTCGAGTCAACTGGATACTCCCCTCCCAATGTCACTTCCTCCCAAGGCCTTCAATCCTAAGGAAGTATTTCACGCCATCCAACACCTCACCCACAAAAAAAGCCCCAGGATATGACCTAATTACGCCCAAAATACTCAAGCATCTCCCGCAAAAAGCAGTCCTTTTCTTAACCTACATTTATAATGCAGTCCTCAGAACTACCCACTTTCCCCTCCTCTGGAAATTCTCTGTAATCCGTATGATACCTAAACCAAAAAAACCTATTCACCGACTCACATCCTATCGCCCTATTGCCCTACTACCCGTATTGGGAAAAATTCTCGAAAAACTCTTACTTAAACGCCTTTACCCCATTCTTATTCCCAAAATCCCGTCTTCCCAATTTGGTTTTCGTCAACTCCATTCCACCATTCATCAATGCCACAGAATTGTTGATCTGATCTCCACAGCCTTTGAGAATAGACAGTACTGCTCTGGTGTCTTTCTCGACGTAGCCCAGGCTTTCGATCGGGTGTGGCACCGGGGCTTGCTGTTCAAACTCAAACAAATTCTCCCTTCAACCTACTACCTCGTAATAAAATCCTATCTTTCCGACAGATTCTTCCAAGTTTCCTATGGCACTTCATCCTCACCCATTTTCCCCCAACTTGCAGGCGGAATCCTGAGTCCTGTCCTATACCTCACATATACGGCTGATATCCCAACTCACCCCGGCACATCCCTCCATATGTTCGCCGATGATACAGCTCTGTTCTCCAGCAGTCATGACCCAATCCTGACATCCAAGTCCCTTCAGGAACATCTTGGACTGATCGAACCCTGGCTCACCAATTGGAGAATCAAAGTTAACCCTCAGAAATCCTGCCTCTCAACCTCTACCCTCAGGCGATCATCCTGCCCTCCAGTGTTCCTCCATAGTTCTCTAATTCCGCAAAAATCCCAAATCCGCTATCTAGGACTAATACTTGACAAACGACTAACATGGAAGCCACATATTACCCAGAAGCGACAAGAACTCAGCCGACGGTACAGACTATTACTACACTTACTTGACAAACGATCTAATCTCTCACTAACAAACAAACGCCTCATTTACATGACCATTCTCAGACCAATATGTACTTACGGAATTCAACTCTGGGGTTCCACAAAGCCTTCCAACTCCTACAAAATCCAATCCCTACAGTCTAAAATTCTCCGGAAAATAACCGATGCTCCGTTTTATGTCTCCAATTTGACCCTCCATAATGACCTTAATATCCCTTTTATCCAACCTTTAGCCAAATCCCTCTACCGCAAATTCCATTCGAACCTACACGGCCATCCTAACTCCTTAATAAACTCTCTATCCTCCCAGCACATTCCTCACAACCCCATTCGCCGACTGAAACGCAAGTGGCCAAGAGATCAACTCTAAAAAGTGTATCTGTGAAAAAAAAAAAACTGTCTAGTGGGTACTACAACTGTGCAGCCTCCCGCCTCATGAACATTCATGTCAATATAATCTAGCAATAATTTACTAGAAATCGATTATACATTGTTTTAAATTCCAAATAAATAAATAAAAAAAAAAAAAAAAAAAAAAAAAAAACATTTTGATCTTAGGAGGCATGGGGTCGTAATAGCAGTCTTAAGCCAGACTCCAGAGCGAGTACATCGTAACGAGAGGACTTCCTACCACGAAGTGCCCCTGAAGAGGTGCGGAAATATGCACGAAACATGTCGGGCATATTAAATAAAGTAGTATGAAGACAGGAAGACTGCTTTAATGAACCCATGCCTCCTTTGATCAAAAAGTATTTCTTTGTATTTCTTATTTTATTTTTAACCGCTAATGCCCCACGGACGAGTTTATCTGGCAATATTTGTGGGGAGACTCCCAGGATTTAGTTGAATTCCTTATTCCTTACACGACGAAGTTGCAATATATTGATGGTGAGCGGCATTGGCCCAGACGACAAAGCACCATTATATTCGTGAGCGTCTTTGGCCCAGGCGCTCCAAGCACCAATATATTGGCGTTAGAATTGAAGGCACAGCATATTAGAATGGCATTTGTGTGACTTCTCGGAAGAAGATACATCGCAGCCTGGTCTTTCCCCAGCTCCCGGAAGTGTTATTGAAGAGCATTCTAGGACTTCTCGGAAGAAGATACATTGCAGCCTGGTCCTTCCTCAGCTCCAGGAAGTGTTATTGAAGAGCATTCTAGGACTTCTCGGAAGAAGACACATTGCAGCCTGGTCCTTCCTCAGCCCCAGGAAGTGTTATTGAAGAGCATTCTAGGACTTCTCGGAAGAAGATACATTGCAGCCTGGTCCTTCCTCAGCTCCAGGAAGTGTTATTGAAGAGCATTCTAGGACTTCTCGGAAGAAGATACATTGCAGCCTGGTCCTTCCTCAGCTCCAGGAAGTGTTATTGAAGAGCATTCTAGGACTTCGAGGAAGACAGTTGGCCTTTTCCGAAGCGTAAACAATGTAATTTGCTGTGGAAGCATCTCGCAGTTTCAAAGGAAATACGTTTTCCTTTAGTAGTACAAAGGTGTTACGCGTGAAGAGTTTTGTACTAATTAAAGAATATATATATATATATATATATATATATATATATATATATATATATATTTATATATATATATTACAAATAAGGGAACACAATAATCTAACAAAAACATCTTTGCTTTCGTAATGATTAATTTTAGTATACATTTTTTTGAAATAACGTTTTCTCATTGCTAATGTAATAATTATAATTTCTAATTAAAAAAATAAGGTAACTGGGCAATTTGTAAATACAATACAAATAACCTAAATAAATGAGTTAGGAATAGCGTAATACCGTGGAAAGTAAAACAAGAATCTGAGTGTTTAGGGACTAATACAGCCCCGTCTGTGGTGAGAGATGGGGTGAAGGGAGGCCAGTCTAAGGGACTGGACCCGTTCCGATCCGATCCGATAGCCACCGAATGTCGGAAGAAAAACATACACATGCATCTGAATGGATGTGCCTACATTGGTCTCGAATAATGTTTGTTTCTAGACCGATTTCTGACCGACGAAGCTAAATGGTGCCAACCCAGGTACACTCAGCGTCAAAATGATAGACACACTATGCAAAATATTGTTTTTGACTTTTCATTTGAAGAAATCAACAAACCAATACGAATTCAATTATTTTTAACTTATCTTAGACTTATCTGGCAATGCCAAAACGGATTCTAGGTGCGTCAAAATGATAGACACACTATGCAAAATATTGTTTTTGACTTTTCATTTGAAGAAATCAACAAACCAATACGAATTCAATTATTTTTAACTTATCTTAGACTTATCTGGCAATGCCAAAACGGATTCTAGGTGCGTCAAAATGATAGACACACTATGCAAAATATTGTTTTTGACTTTTCATTTGAAGAAATCAACAAACCAATACGAATTCAATTATTTTTAACTTATCTTAGACTTATCTGGCAATGCCAAAACGGATTCTAGGTGCGTCAAAATGATAGACACACTATGCAAAATATTGTTTTTGACTTTTCATTTGAAGAAATCAACAAACCAATACGAATTCAATTATTTTTAACTTATCTTAGACTTATCTGGCAATGCCAAAACGGATTCTAGGTGCGTCAAAATGATAGACACACTATGCAAAATATTGTTTTTGACTTTTCATTTGAAGAAATCAACAAACCAATACGAATTCAATTATTTTTAACTTATCTTAGACTTATCTGGCAATGCCAAAACGGATTCTAGGTGCGTCAAAATGATAGACACACTATGCAAAATATTGTTTTTGACTTTTCATTTGAAGAAATCAACAAACCAATACGAATTCAATTATTTTTAACTTATCTTAGACTTATCTGGCAATGCCAAAACGGATTCTAGGTGCGTCAAAATGATAGACACACTATGCAAAATATTGTTTTTGACTTTTCATTTGAAGAAATCAACAAACCAATACGAATTCAATTATTTTTAACTTATCTTAGACTTATCTGGCAATGCCAAAACGGATTCTAGGTGCGTCAAAATGATAGACACACTATGCAAAATATTGTTTTTGACTTTTCATTTGAAGAAATCAACAAACCAATACGAATTCAATTATTTTTAACTTATCTTAGACTTATCTGGCAATGCCAAAACGGATTCTAGGTGCGTCAAAATGATAGACACACTGGAAGAAAAAATAATAAAAGAGGGATTTCAAATTCTGTGGCTTTTCCATCACCTTTAATTACTTAAAAAAATCAATTTGGAATTGAATAAAATAATTTTTTAATGTTTCTTGAGGTATGTAATCCCTTGAAGCTAGATTTTTACTTTTTAGCTCATCGATTGTGGAAAATTGTCTTGACTCGCGATATACTATTCTTGTAAGAATTCCCCAGGCATTTTTAATAATATTAAGGTCTGGAAAAATAGCCGGCCAATCTAGTTTGTCTATATTATTTCGGATGAACCATTCTTTAATAATTCTTACCGAATGGATTGGAGCATTCTCTTGCTGAAATGCAGATGAATCTTCTGTATTTTTTATTATTCTTCTGATAAGTTTTAATACTCATGTGAATATATTCTCTTAGAAAGAAACACCAAGTAGCCTTTTTTTCTTGAACCTAATATTTGCCCAAACCATAACACTACCTTCGCTCATTTTCCTCCGGGGTAATATAAGTTCTACTTTTCTTAAATCATGAAAATGAAAAGGAAAATCATCAAGTCCATCCAAATCAAATGTTTTTTCACCAGAAAAAATACTTTCCTCCATTAATCGGTCCTCAACATAACGTTTTAAAAAAATTATATTCAGTTTTCGAAATTTCAAGGGTGTGTGTATCATTTTGACACTGAGTGTATTGTGTTTCAAAAAGGACTACAGGTTCTAAATATTGACCGATTTCAATGTATTTTTTTTTTTTAAATCAAAGGAAATACAATTTATAACAACTTCCTTGTTTATTAAATTGCGTGGAAAGATGTTTATAACCATCCAACGTCTATAATCTACTATATATTTGTCAAATACCACTCACTCACTGACCTATCAACGCCCAGACCGCTGGACAGAAAAATTTTACATTTTGCATGGACACTCCCTATAGAACGTAGACGCTCGCTAAGAAAAGATTTTTTAATATTCGAATTTTTAAGCACTTTTAGGGGGGTTTAAAGTTTGAGTTGGTTAGAGAAGGCAAGCCTAGGCAGCATGCGTTGCTAGGACAACAGGTCAACTGTTAGCGTACTTTATTTATGTCATAATATTATTTCTATTTGAGCTTAATTTCAACTATGAATTACTACAAATAAACTGTGATTTTGTCCGTCATAGGGCTTACGCTGTACCTGGTGATGGTCTCTCCGAGGTAATAATACCCCGAACCCTTAAACTCCTGTTACTGGTTGTAGATAACGGGTTATGTGTTTCTTGACACTGGCCCGGAGCGCCCTAATGTCCAGAAAAATTATACTTTGATTACTTATCAATTGATGAATAATATATAGCATGAGAGGAACCGAGCTATAATGAATTGCACAAAATGATATACATGGTAGCGTTAATTTTCATGGTACATTATTTAACGTAATAAAATAACTACTTATCTGTCCTGGCGAAGCACTGGTATTCAGCTATTATTCCAATATTTATAACCTTCCAATGTTTATAACCTTCGAACGCTTATAACCTTCTAGTTTCCTTTCATTTTTTTTCCGGCGCATCGACATAATTCTTGGCCATCAGCGCCGAGATCCAGGTTGCAACCAGGATTTTTTCTCAGCGAGCCCTGAGAATTTCTGGCGCCGGTGGGGATCGAACCCACCATCTCCCGCTTATGAATCTAGCGCGCTAGCCACTAGACCAAGGGAGACCCCAGTTACCTTTCTTATAAATAATTTTAAAATATGAATACCAATACTTCTCTTACCTCCAACATTCAACCTAATTAAAGGTTTCTATGCTTATTATGTGTTATTTTTTAACTTAATCACTCATTTTCACTTCACTACGAGGTCATTACTGACGAGCTGTGAGTAAATTGGATCGGATCGGGCAGGCCGCTGCTGGCCGTTGTCGATCAAACGAAATCGGATCGGGAGAAATATGGGTCCAATGTAGGAGCAGACTAAGGGAGAGACAAGCGTAGCCCAGTCTGGAAAGGGTTAAATGTTGAGTGTGGCCGGTCAGAATCTCATGGTGAGCGTCGATGTTGAGTCTCTATTTACCAACGTCTCTGTGGAGGATGTTATTGATATAGCAAAGGGTATGAGTTCCTTTCAGGACCGTACCTTGAACTTTTCGAGCTTCGTCTGACTTCCTGTTACTTTAAAGGAGTACCCAGGAGTGATATACAAGCAGCGTAGCGGGGTTGTCATCCGCTCTCCCCGGTGTTCGCTAACATATTAATGAGGGATTACGACCAGAGGGTAGTGGAGAAGGACGGATTGAACCCAAAGCTTTGGTTTAGATATGTTTTTCCTATTTGGCCGCATGGACGTACAGAATTAGGAGAATTTGTAGCAAGCCTTATCTGTTTCCACCCTTCTATTAAGTATACTGTCGAGGAGGAGAATGATGGAAGGCTTCCTTTCTTGGATGCCATGATTATAAGAGAGGCGGGTGGACTTTGGAACATACTTTCTACCGTAAACCGACGGACACTAGACTTGACCTGAATGCTCGATCTCATAATCATCACCCAGCTCAGAAGTAGGGGCTTTTGAGGACTCTGTTGCTACTTGCCAAGATTTTGCGCAGCAGCAAGAATTATTGGAAGTAGGAGGTGGAGCATATGCGGAAGGGTTTCCTGAAGAATCGCTACAAGGAGAAGGGAATGTGTGTAAGGAAGTGGGAAGAGGACGGCTGGATATCTCTACCGTACGAACCCCCTGTGTGTCTGAAAGGGTTGGTAGCCTCGGGGTATAAGATGTGTTTACAGGCCTATTGATAAGTTTGGCGAGGGCATGGCTCTACCAAGGATAGGCATTGTGTACGTCGAAGGTGGTAGAATACGATGGGAGACGTGTCCAGCGTTTTAAGCGTCCAACGATCTCCACTTAACCATCGTCCCGCCGACACAAAGATGCGGATTTCGCCGCAAGTTCCCAAACGTAAGCCTTCTCTCGTATCTCGCAAGCTTGATGACACATCCCCAAAAACGAATACATACGTCTCTGGATTCCACCCCGAGACAGTGAGTCACCAAAGAACTGGTCAATCTGACCGAGGGCTTCTAACCCACGCCCAACCAAGGATAGCCTGGCAGTTAGATAAGGAGGTTTATCTACTTTCATGTGACTACTGAGAGTTGTACGTTGACAACATTGTGTAGCCTTGATACATGGGCAGGAGTACGTGGCAGATGCACGTTGACCAAGTGAAGGTGTTGGAATGTCATCTCGATCAACTGTTTGAAAAACGACAATAGACGGAACCCTAAGGATTTCCTAGGCAGTGGATACCGGCCTTGGATAGAATAGATTGAAGTAGTGTCATCCTGAAGGGATCAGCTTCAGGAGGAGACACGACATTTTTTTCCAGCATATCAACAAGTACCATGTACCAGCTGAAGTAGCCGACTGTATTTCTGATGATATAAGCCGGGAAACATGGGAATGACATCACGCAACGAAGGAGTTCAAAAGGGAACACACACACTCATATATGTAGGCAATGGCACTTCTTATGTAATGGTGCATACCGGAACATTATCTTCGGCGCCATAAACTCACTTTTCACCCTATAGGAAGGAAGGAAACGCCCAAATATTTATATAGTTGAACTATCTGCATCAGCCATGTCCTAAATGTCCCACAGCCTCCTGGGGAATTCAGCCACGCCCACTTACTTTAATGTCAACTCAATATGAAATCATTACACGTAGGTCTCACGAAAACCAATAAAAATTCCACAGATTCAGGAAACCTTGTAATATCACATTCTATAATGTTCACATATTAGATCCATCCCTACTTAAGAGTTTATCGAACATTAAACTACACAAGAGTGAGGATGTGACAAGAGAGAGAATGTTCCCCTATTAGATTGAACAGCTGTTGTAGAGGAGATATTGAACAGCTGGTTATAAGAAGAGAGACCTTTGATGAGATTGTCGGCACTTTGAACATTTCATTAGCAACTACTTACAATCATCTGGAGAGTCGAGGCCAAGGAGCCTTTATTTCTATCTCACATAATTATATACTATCTTAATCAGGTTTTAATGAAGGGCTTCTTTCAGGGGCTGTACATGGGGGGTGGCTGGGTGAGGGGTAGGAGGAAGTATTGGTGACCAAAACCAATGACAGGCTGATTTTTGCCAACAACCGGTTTAGAAAATCCACATCTTAAATTTTCATGAGGACTTAAGCAATGGAGGTCAATACCACCAACAGCAAAATAGTGGAAAACCTTTATATTTTACAGGAGAGCAAAATCATTGATAAATACAAAAACATTTGTTCCACTTTTCTCAAAAACGGTTACAGATATCGCCTTTAAAATTGTCCCATTCGTTTTCCTATGTTAACAAATCTACAATACGATTACCTGCAAGCATATGAACGCACGAATTTCGCTCCAAACGCCACGTTCGGGCGATTTTTGTGTCACATTTCATCAAAATCGGTCCATTTTTGCCGCAGCTACAGAGCGAACAGACAAATATATATACATACAAATTTCAACTACCGGTATATTCGTGATCTATGGGATCTGAAACGTGAAATTTTGTAGTCGGTACTTCCGGATTGCGTCATGAGGTCAACCTCATAAGCGGATTCCCCCTATGGAGGTAGGGAGGAGCCGCGCTAAAAAGATATACAAATTTGAATCACCAATATTTTCTTAATTTATTGGTTCTGAAACGTGAAATGTTCTAGTCGGCACTTTCAGATTGCGTAACAGGGACAAACACATAAGCGGGTTTCCTTCCTGCTGAAGGGAGGAAACGCTTCCCTGAGAAGGGAGGAAACGTGCTAAACGCAGAACGTCCGTCACGCAGAAGCTGCATAACTAAGCACATTACTCACAAGGTTGACGCTGTATAATGGCCCACATAAACATTTTTTTTTTGTTTGATAATTTATATTTCTAATATTATAATATGTCAATCGCTCACTCAATTGTTAACTTCTTTAATTAATTTTCCCCCGGAATGTAGTGCCTTTGAAATACTATATCACTAATTCAATTCACAACACTGTTAAACTATAGATAGCCCGGCGTTAATAGCCCAAGTGTTGATACACTGTTAAACTGTAGATAGACCAGCGTTAATAGCCCAAGTGTTGATACACTGTTAAACTATAGATAGCCCAGCGTTAATAGCCCAAGTGTTGATACACTGTTAAACTATAGATAGCCCGGCGTTAATAGCCCAAGTGTTGATACACTGTTAAACTATAGATAGCCCGGCGTTAATAGCCCAAGTGTTGATACACTGTTAAACTATAGATAGCCCAGCGTTAATAGCCCAAGTGTTGATACACTGTTAAACTATAGATAGCCCAACGTTAATAGCCCAAGTGTTGATACACTGTTAAACTATAGATAGCCCGGCGTTAATAGCCCAAGTGTTGATACACTGTTAAACTATAGATAGCCCGGCGTTAATAGCCCAAGTGTTGATACACTGTTAAACTATAGATAGCCCAGCGTTAATAGCCCAAGTGTTGATACACTGTTAAACTATAGATAGCCCAGCGTTAATAGCCCAAGTGTTGATACACTGTTAAACTATAGATAGCCCAACGTTAATAGCCCAAGTGTTGATACACTGTTAAACTATAGATATCCCAGCGTTAATAGCCCAAGTGTTGATACACTGTTAAACTATAGATAGCCCGGCGTTAATAGCCCAAGTGTTGATACACTGTTAAACTATAGATAGCCCAACGTTAATAGCCCAAGTGTTGATACACTGTTAAACTATAGATAGCCCAGCGTTAATAGCCCAAGTGTTGATACACTGTTAAACTATAGATAGCCCAGCATTAATAGCCCAAGTGTTGATACACTGTTAAACTATAGATAGCCCAGCGTTAATAGCCCAAGTGTTGATACACTGTTAAACTATAGATAGCCCAGCATTAATAGCCCAAGTGTTGATACACTGTTAAACTATAGATAGCCCGGCATTAATAGCCCAAGTGTTGATACACTGTTAAACTATAGATAGCCCGGCGTTAATAGCCCAAGTGTTGATACACTGTTAAACTATAGATAGCCCGGCGTTAATAGCCCAAGTGTTGATACACTGTTAAACTATAGATAGCCCAGCGTTAATAGCCCAAGTGTTGATACACTGTTAAACTATAGATAGCCCAACGTTAATAGCCCAAGTGTTGATACACTGTTAAACTATAGATAGCCCGGCGTTAATAGCCCAAGTGTTGATACACTGTTAAACTATAGATAGCCCGGCGTTAATAGCCCAAGTGTTGATACACTGTTAAACTATAGATAGCCCAGCGTTAATAGCCCAAGTGTTGATACACTGTTAAACTATAGATAGCCCAGCGTTAATAGCCCAAGTGTTGATACACTGTTAAACTATAGATAGCCCAACGTTAATAGCCCAAGTGTTGATACACTGTTAAACTATAGATATCCCAGCGTTAATAGCCCAAGTGTTGATACACTGTTAAACTATAGATAGCCCGGCGTTAATAGCCCAAGTGTTGATACACTGTTAAACTATAGATAGCCCAACGTTAATAGCCCAAGTGTTGATACACTGTTAAACTATAGATAGCCCAGCGTTAATAGCCCAAGTGTTGATACACTGTTAAACTATAGATAGCCCAGCATTAATAGCCCAAGTGTTGATACACTGTTAAACTATAGATAGCCCAGCGTTAATAGCCCAAGTGTTGATACACTGTTAAACTATAGATAGCCCAGCATTAATAGCCCAAGTGTTGATACACTGTTAAACTATAGATAGCCCGGCATTAATAGCCCAAGTGTTGATACACTGTTAAACTATAGATAGCCCGGCGTTAATAGCCCAAGTGTTGATACACTGTTAAACTATAGATAGCCCGGCGTTAATAGCCCAAGTGTTGATACACTGTTAAACTATAGATAGCCCAGCGTTAATAGCCCAAGTGTTGATGCACTGTTAAACTATAGATAGCCCAGCATTAATAGCCGAAGTGTTGATACACTGTTAAACTATAGATAGACCAGCGTTAATAGCCCAAGTGTTGATACACTGTTAAACTATAGATAGCCCAGCGTTAATAGCCCAAGTGTTGATACACTGTTAAACTATAGATAGCCCAGCGTTAATAGCCCAAGTGTTGATACACTGTTAAACTATAGATAGCCCAACGTTAATAGCCCAAGTGTTGATACACTGTTAAACTATAGATAGCCCAACGTTAATAGCCCAAGTGTTGATACACTGTTAAACTATAGATAGCCCAGCGTTGATAGCCCAATTGTTGATACACTGTTAAACTATAGATAGCCCAGCGTTAATAGCCCAAGTGAGAGACCCCGATAGAGTATATTATTGCATAAAATATGTATGTAATAATAAACACCTTCCTAAACAAGAAAGGTATTCGGCTGAAAATTGGGGACATCTGAGGCGTGATTAAGTACCCTGTATGTAACATTTCTGAAAATAAATGTATATAGATATGAAAAAATAAACTAATGTATGCATTTACTTACAGTATAACACTAATAAACTAATGTATGCATTTACTTACAGTATAACACTAATAAACTAATGTATGCATTTACTTACAGTATAACACTAATAAACTAATGTATGCATTTACTTACAGTATAACACTAATAAACTAATGTATGCATTTACTTACAGTATAACACTAATAAACTAATGTATGCATTTACTTACAGTATAACACTAATAAACTAATGTATGCATTTACTTACAGTATAACACTAATAAACTAATGTATGCATTTACTTACAGTATAACACTAATAAACTAATGTATGCATTTACTTACAGTATAACACTAATAAACTAATGTATGCATTTACTTACAGTATAACACTAATAAACTAATGTATGCATTTACTTACAGTATAACACTAATAAACTAATGTATGCATTTACTTACAGTACAACACTAATAAACTAATGTATGCATTTACTTACAGTATAACACTAATAAACTAATGTATGCATTTACTTACAGTATAACACTAATAAACTAATGTATGCATTTACTTACAGTTTAACACTAATAAACTAATGTATGCATTTACTTACAGTATAACACTAATAAATCTACAGAACTCCTCTAGAGAATGGATTGATTTTGCTGGTTAACGAACGTGTGCCTTCATTTGATATGGGAGAAGAAGTCAAAACCAATGGTCAGTGTAGGTTTGACGCAATGATTTTATAGCTTTTAATGTGTTCCATTTCGCACACCCGTGGGTGCCATGTTATATGGGAGTATTGGGTAATGGACTACAGGATGATTGATGACGGTCATAATTAATGATATGGTAGTTCTTGCTAGGCTAAGGCTGGGACATTGGCAGAAGGACTCTCCCTTTTTCCGGAACACATTCCCTCACACTCCCTCAATTAAAATAAGTCCGACTCGCAGGAACTTCGTCATCTTAGCGCGGTACCGTTCATATCCTTTGTGTCATTAGCAAAGGAGTAGAAGCAGTTATTGGTAGGTTTTGATCTTATAAAAATATAAAATGACAACTGTTTAGGGTTGCCAACCTTAAAGATATTTTTCCCGAAGAGTACACCGACGGTGACGCTGCCTACATCAGCTGGATGAACTACCCCAGGCAAGTCCGCTGAGCAGACGAAAACGTCTCGCTGCAAAGAGCGCCTAAAGCTTTTCCTTTAGCCAGCTGTCCTAAATATTTTACAATGGCCGAGTAGTAACCTCAAACCACCGGGCAACGTAGGTGAAAGGATTCAACTGACCGAACATGAAGGAACAGTGAGAAATGCACCCTTTCAATCTACCAAGGCCCCTTTCAATCTAACAGGTACCTATTTAATATAATTCCATGGATCTCCATCAGCCCATCATCACCTCCAGACTTCAGCAGCTCATCATTATTTCCCAACCTCATCATCTCACAATACTTCAAAATTTATTAATACACTAACCTTTCATGTTTCTAATTTGACAATTTTCTCCCACTCTATCTTATAACCACATTAAATTATATATATTTCAATCATACAGTCCATTTAAATAACCCGCCCAAAATTTTCTTTCCATATCATACCATATTAAAAATGGTGATATGCCAACCAAAAGAAAGAAGATTTAACGCGCCACAAAAGGAAACTTATAGTATTCTAAGAGGAAATTACTCCCCCCCCCCCTTCTCAACGTTTGCCATGGGAAACACTATTACCAATACGTTTCTCATTTTTATACCTTATTTTATTAAATTAACTCATTTTCATTTAATGTTAAATACAATTAAAATAAGCAAAAACCAATTAAAACGTTAGGTAAACATATACAAAACCCCGTTAAAAAAAAAAAAAAAAAAAGAAAAAAAAAAAAAAAAACTAACAATTTCGAAGATTCAAGTCCTTATTTCTCGAAATGACATCGCCCCATCAAACATTACATTAGAACCTCCAGGGTAGAGAATTTAATAAGCTATCGAATGGTTACCTTCCTCTTACCAAGATTTTCCAACCATTTTCGAGATATTTTACAAAATATAACTTGTCATTCCTTTTAATGAAATATTTTATTTATAATACTATACGTCCTTAAATCCAAAAAGTCCGTCACGCAGGAGCTGCATAACTAAGCACTTTCCTCAGAATTTTGGAAGTATAGACTGCTTTCCAGAACAATTTGCTTAAAATATCCTACATGAATAGTTCTCTTTTAATTTTGTAATGAGTAACTGATCAATTATTAATTTGCTTCCAGAGTTATGTTTACACATGGTACCTACTACACTACGTAATAAATACAAAAAACCTCATATTATCGTATTTTGATCTAATGCAGGGACAGGATACAGTCCCTCTAGTGGTAGAAAGCGCTCCTTGCGGCGGCCTTGCGAACCTACGTCTGGCGGGCTTTTCTATTGAAATATATTACAAATTAAACCCCCGCTTTCCGATTGACCGATTCCACTCATTTTTACAACACTTCTTTCTCATGAGTCACCCACGAAGTATACCGCGTTTCGTTACAATACAGCAGAAATTACGACCGGTATGAGTATATTAGTAATTTGGGTCCGGAGTAAACCCCCCCTCCTAATTAACCGATTTAGTTTATTTTTACAACATATATTTACCTGTAGATTACCTCAACGAATACCGAGTTTCGTCGAAATATACCAAAAATCACGGCTGGTAGTGGCGAATTGGTACTGTGGGTCCAGAGTAACCCCCCCCCCCCCTGCTTATGAACCGATTTAGTTCATTCTTATATCTTATTTTTCTCTCTATATTACAACAACGAATACCAAGTTTCGTTGAAATATAACAAATATTACGGCTGACATGGTCAAATTAGTGTTTTGGGTTCGGGGTAACCCCCCCCCCCCTTCCGGTGGACCGATTTTGGTGGTTAAGGAACTCGTTCAATCGTTTGCTAATTGAGTGCTATATACCAAGTTTCGTGACGAAAAACAAAAACTCTCGCCGCTATCGTGTTAACAGACACACACATATATATATATATGCATATACATATATATATATATATATATATATATATATATATATAAATTTTAACGGGGGGTTTTTTTTCGGCGTCTACTAGGTAGGATCGATAAAGATTTGAAGAAATTTTTCAAAAATTCCGTCATGAGTCCAACCTCAATAGCTACTTTCCTTCGGAGGAAAGTGCTAAAAGGACCAAAATTTAACTATCTCAGATGAGATGATTTCAATAGTCTGGAATGAGGTTTTACTGAATCAATACCCTAACTGAAAATTAGTTTGGAAAAGTGTTTGTATCAATTTGCCTCGTAAACGGTTACAGATATCGCATTAAAAATGGTTCTATTCGTTTTCCTATGTTAAGGACCCTATTAAATGAATACCTGCAAGCAAATGAACTCGAAAATGGGTTGTGAAACGTGAAATTTCTAGTCGGCACTTGCGTCATGAGGTCATAAGCGGGGTTCCTCCCTTTAGAGTGAGGGAGAAGCCGCGCTAAAAGAACAGAAAAAACACCTTCGAAAATAAAATAAACCTTGATAAAAAAATAAGATTCCGACAAGAAGCAGGAGATGATCCGTGAAAGAGCAGCCGCCATCTTGGAGGTGGAAAGTGTTAGTGAAAGGTGATGTGATGGAGAAGCTAATGTGATTCGATTAGTGGCCACTGGAGTGCACTACTATCTCCTTTCATGGCTCCTTTTACCCGCCAAAACCTCTTCTCAACATCAGCTGGGATATAATAACACTCTTCCGTTTTTCTAGGTATGTACTCCAAGCAGTCTCAAATAAATAGCGAGAATTTTCCTTCACACATTTCCAATTAATCTAAAAGTCCCGGTAACCAAGCAGATCAATAGTAGCAGAAGCTAATTACGTTCGTTAATCTCTAATATTTTTTTATTTCGTTAACGCAAATTTAAATTAATCTCAATATCATTACTGTAGGCCCAGTGGCCGTGAGTGTTAAGGCGTGAGCACTTAACACACCGAGGCAATGGTCGTGGGTTCGATTCCCACTAGGGGTAGTGGCTTTTCTTTAGAGAAAATAAGAGACATCTGTCCTATCCTGGTTAGAAAAGGGTGTTAACCTATAGATAACCCGTCCAAATATTCGTAGTTAATAATGGACATTAAAATTTAAATAAATTTTCTTTCACACATTTCCTAGTAATCTAGAGGTCTCGGCATGGGCGTATATAGAAAATAATTTCAGGAGGGGCTGGGAAAATTTCGGGGGGGGGGGGGGGGGTGAGACCATTTCCGGGGTATGGAATACTAAAAATTTAGAGTTTCGAATAGTTTTATGCAACTAAAACGCTATTACACGTAAAATAAAATATTTTTTATGAACTAAGTGATCTTATTTAATTTATTTTTAAGGGTTTTACGACAAGTTTTTACCATCAAATCAAAATTTCTGGGGGGGGGGCTGGAGCCCCCTCAGCCCCCCCCCCCCTTATATACGCCCATGGGTCTCGGTGACCAAGCAGATCAATAGTAACAGAAACTAATTACTTTTGTTAATCTCTAATAGTCTTACCCTAGTAATTGGCTTCCCGAAATGGGGGTTCGAATCCAGCCTTGCTCTAATTTGAAAGAGAAGAACAATATATTATTAACAGACAGCTTTTTTTTCAAAATATATATCAAGATATTTCTAGATATAGAGAGCCCTATCCCTGAAAACATAGGGTGGAAAGGGAAGAGTGCTAAACAGAACCCGAGGCACTTCGCCGCTTTGCGGAAAATATAATTAAATAATCGCCGTACACCACCTGTTAATAAATTTGAAGATTTCTATTATTAGAAGAAAAAGGTGTTTAAAAGTGTAGGTTATTATCCTGTAACGTCTCCCGTTTCTTAGGGTTTTATTTATTTTTTTTATATTTCTCTTAGTATTAAATTAATTTGCCAATAAAACTAGAAAAGAGAAATGAAAGAGACTTGTTTATTGTTTCATGTTATTAAAGCTGAGTTTCGCTGAGATTCTGTTGTAGTCAACTTTCTTTACAATTATACCCATGGCTTTCAACAAAATTTCCATCAGGGCATAAGTCTTCCTTTTAGCACTTTCCTCCGAAGAAAAGTAGCTATTGAGGTTGCACTCATGACGGAGTTTTTGAAAAATTTCTTCGAATATTTATCGATCCTACCTAGTAGACACCGAAAATGACCCCAGTTAAAATTTATATATATATATATATATATATATATATATATATATATATATATATATATATATATACACACGATACAGGTCAGAGTTTTTGTTTTTTCGCCACGAAACTTGGTATGTAGTATTCCCCCATCAAACGATTGAACGAGTTCGTTAACCAACAAAATCAGTCCATCCGGAGGGGGGGGGGGGGTTTCCTCCGGAGCCAAAGTAGTTATTTGCCAATACCAGTCGTAATTTTTGTTATATTTCAACGAAACTCGGTATTCGTTCTGGTCAACTAAAGAGAAAAATGTGTTGTAAAAATAAACTAAATCGGTTCATTAGGAGGAGGGGTTTACTCCGGACCCAAATTACTAATTTGCTCATACCGGTCGTAATTTCTGCTGTATTGTAACGAAACGCGGTATACGTCCTGGGTATCGAATGAGAAAGAAGTGTTTTAAAAATGAACTAAATCGGTCTATCGGAAGGGGGGATTTACTTTGTACTATGTTTGAATTGAATGGAAACAGGTGTTCATAACAAATTCAAAAGAGCAGAACTATTTATGTTTTTATTTTATTTATCTATATAGGTTATTTCAACCAAGGAATGCACTCGACACTACCCAATTCTGAGGAAAGTGTTAGTTATGCAGCTCCTGCGTGACGGACTTTGTATAGATATTTTGGCAAACAAATAAGAAAATAAATAAGTTAAGAAAAATTTGAAATTATGAACTTTTAGTGGATTCATTACAATTTAGTTAAGTGTGAAATACGCCACTATAGCGGGGCCTTTTGGGCGGATTCGGGTTCATACGATACCAGACCCGCAAACCTAACCAGAAATAACGTAATGAGGTCCCAAACCTAATACGAAGGGTATAGGACAAGGCTCGGAGTAGTGGGGATAGAAAGAAAGCCAAGCTATCTGGTGACGCACACGCCACGATGCTGGGCTGCAGAACACATCTCTCTGACGCATAAGCTACGACGCTGGGCCCAAACCTAATACGAAGGGTATAGGACAAGGCTCGGAGTAGTGGGGATAGAAAGAAAGCCAAGCTATCTGCTGACGCACACGCCAAGATGCTGGGCTGCAGAACACATCTCTCTGACGCATAATCTACGACGCTGGGCCCAAACCTAATACGAAGGGTATAGGACAAGGCTCGGAGTAGTGGGGATAGAAAGAAAGCCAAGCTATCTGCTGACGTACACGCCACGATGCTGGGCTGCAGAAAACATCTCTCTGACGCATAATCTACGACGCTGGGCCCAAACCTAATACGAAGGGTATAGGACAAGGCTCGGAGTAGTGGGGATAGAAAGAAAGCCAAGCTATCTGCTGACGCACACGCCACGATGCTGGGCTGCAGAACACATCTCTCTGACGGATAATCTACGACGCTGGGCCCAAACCTAATACGAAGGGTATAGGACAAGGCTCGGAGTAGTGGGGATAGAAAGAAAGCCAAGCTATCTGCTGACGCACACGCCACGATGCTGGGCCGCAGAACACATCTCTCTGACGCATGATCTACGACGCTGGGCCCAAACTTTTTAAGCTTCTTAACAAATTTGCTTTTAACTTACATTTGTAAGTAAAGGTATTTAATTATGTTTAACAGTAAAATTCGTTTAACCAATGAAACATTTTCGCAAAAATAGCAACAATTTTGCAAAAAAGAATAATTAACAGATTCCTATTATCTTAATCACTGCAAATAATACAAGGTTTAAGAAAAATACAAATATGCACTAAGATGACGTAGTTCCTGATACTCATTTTTTTTTATGCGAGATCAGATTACGGACTATGTAAATGCCTTTGTCCCATCAATTCTGTTATCGGCTTATTAAACTCACTCATAGGACCCCCATAGCTCTCAGATCGCACACGCCACAACACCTATATATATATATATAGGTGTTGTCGCGTGTGCGATCTTGGCAAATTATATATATATATATTATATATATATATATATATATATATATATATATATATATATTATATATATATATATATATATATATAATATATATATATATATATAAGATAACCTAGAGATAACAAGTTATATTTAGGTTAATAGGAACAGTTTATTTCAGGCAGCAATGCATTAAAAACTAAGATCTCTAAATCAGCTGGAATCTGTAGCAACACTGAACTATTGCATCCCCACCATACTCTCACCATTCCACATTCGCAGATCTCAGCTGCTTCTGAAACCTCTCCCTCCCGTCTCCCGCCAACCCCTCCTTCTCCACCCGAAACAACCCTTTCATCTCTACCTCCTCCATCCCCTCCTCCTAAACATACAGCTCCTCTTTCTTCTACACCGCCTTCCGAATCAGTGGCGACAAACAGTCTCAGTTCACTTGAAATTGAAACTTCTCCCCTTTCCGACCCATTCGGCAAATTGCAGGAAACCCAGGAAAAGTCAAATGAAGAAAATAAAGACGGCTCTGGGCGTACCAGAAGAAAGAAAAGAGGCTGGCCTAAAGGAAGAACTCGCGATACTGACAAAACAAATACTAATACCTCCCAGATGGGAGAAACTAATACGTCTTTAAATGAATAATAATAACATATTTATGCAATGGAACCTACGCGGATTCTACAGGCGCCACGATGAAGTAAGATATCTTGTGAATAAACATAATCCACTAGTATTTGCCGTTCAAGAAACAAAGTTTCAGCAAGGCAATGCACATGACATAAATGGTTACGCTTGTCTACACATGGAACCTCAAATTGATGATAACGGAAGAAGCCACGGTGGTGTGGCTCTCTACATCAGACGAAACATAGCCCTTAATGAGATACAACTTCACACTAACTTGCAAGCTGTAGCCACAAAAATAAAAATACCTATAGACATGACGGTCTGCAGCTTGTATTTACCTTATGAGAGATACAATATCAATGATCTTAAAAACCTACTGGACCAATTGCCCCGCCCTCTTCTTCTTATGGGTGACTTCAATACTCACAATAGAGCATGGGGATCAGCTGCTACTTCATGCAAGGGTCGAGAACTTTATCAGTTACTTTAGGAAAAGGATCTAATCGTATTAAATGATGGAGCGCCTACACATTTCACTGTCCAATCTGGCGATTTTAGTGCCATTGACCTGAGTATTGCATCACCTACTATTGCCCCGCAGTTCGAATGGTCAGTACTGTCTGATTTGCATGGTTCGGACCATTATCCAATTGTAATTAGCCATAATAGTATTTTCCATGAATTCAAGAGGTCACCCAGGTGGAAGATAAGCGATGCAAACTGGCTACTTTTTGAAGAAAGTTTCAAAACCCCACAATTTAAGGATGATGCAAATCAAAATGTAAAAGAATTGACAAATGCAATCTTCTTAGCTGCAAGCGCTGTTCTCTCTTCGCTGACGATCTATCCTTATTTGTGAGCCATGATGCGTCGGATAATAATGTGAATTGTTTGCAGGACACAATAGACCTTATTGTTCGTAACGCTGAAGAAATAGGCTACACTTTCTCGGCAACGAAAACAGTTGCAATGCATTTCTGCAGATTGCGGAAAGCACATGACGCCCCTGAATTAAAAATTGGTATTACACCAATTACCATAAAGGCGAACCACAAGTTTCTCGGTGTTATCCTGGACTCACAGCTACGGTGGAAAGCTCACATTCAATATTTGGTTAAAAAGTGCAGTGGTGCTATCAATGTGATAAAATGTTTGTCAAAATTTAAATGGGGTGCAGAAAAGTCAATGCTATTAAGAATTTTTGATGCACTCATTAGATCAAGACTTGACTATGCATGCCCTGTATATGGTTCGGCGCGAAGATCTTGGTTGCTTCAGCTGGATAGAGTTTACAACCTCGGACTCCGCATTGCCATTGGGGCTTTCTGGACTAGCCCACTTGAAGCTATCTACGCGGAATCAGGCCATCTACCTCCTAACCTAAGACGGGAGCAAATAACACTTACCTACTTGACAAGTATTCGGACGAAGAGAGACCATTTCCTCAATCCCTGCATTGCTGATCATACTACAATAGAAACTTTTCAAAGATTAAGATCCAGAACGAGACCATTAGCAGTCCGTGATAAGGAAATATATGAAAAATATGAAAGCAGCGTTCAAGAAATATTAAAAACTCCAAAACAATCAATAAGCCCATGGACGTTAAAAAACCCAGATATTGACTTGTCATTAGGGGCGCTTAAAAAAAGTGATACGCCGCCACAAATTTACAAAGCACTCTTCCAAGAAAAAATACAAGATTTTGGAAGGTGTCATCAAGTATACACCGATGGCTCCAAGACAGAAAGGGGTGTTGGTTTTGGGATCCTCATGCCTGATGGAACCGGCATAAGGACTCCATTATCAACATGTACTAGTGTCTACCATGCCGAACTGATGGCGATAAAGGAGGCTATGAATCAGTGTATGAACCTCGAGGGAAATGTTGTAATCTGTAGTGATTCAAATAGTGCACTCTTGGCGATTCATGACAAGTTCACTAAGGACCCACTCCTTCGAGCTTTTCATGATTCGCTGGGGACATTACAGCTACTGGGGAAACAAGTTTCGTTCATATGGGTTCCAGGCCATGCAGGAATCCTAGGAAATGAAAAAGCAGACATCCTAGCTAAGGGAGCGCCAAATAAAAGAACTATTATGGGAACAGTGGCAAAGAAGATGGGAAACAAGCACAACCCACTTGAGGACTTTTTATCCCTCAGTTTGCTCTACAATAGTCTACGATGACCTTTGTAGACGAGACTCAGTGGTAATAACAAGGCTGCGTTCAGGGGTCTCCCGTAGTCTAGTGAGTGGCTAGCGCGCTGGATTCATAAGCGGGAGATGGTGGGTTCGATTTCCACCTCCGGCAGGAATTTCCTCATCTCAAGGCTCGCTGGGAAAATTCCTCGCTGCACCCTGGATGTCGGCGCTAATGACCTAGAAGTAGACGCGCCGTAAAAAAAAAAAAAAATAAATAAAAAAAAAAAAAAAAAAAAAAAAAAACAAGGCTGCGTATTGGACACACACGTCTAACACATGGCAATCATCTTGTTGGTAGGCGTCGTCCAACGTGTAATCATTGTGGTGATGTGCTTACCGTGGACCATATTTTAGCGGAATGCTCCCAGTTACAAAGAGCCAGGGATAGGTTTGATATTAACAGCAGAGACATTTTGAATAAAACAGAAAAATATCAGAATATTATTGATTACCTTAAATTTATTAAAGCACACAAACATATCTAAAAATGTAACATCCCTTGAAATAATATATATATATATATATATATATATATATATATATAGAAATTTGGATTAAAAAATAGTATTGTAAAATATAAACATTAGTAATGATTCTAACATTATATAATATTCGGCTAACTTAAACAGTAGGGTATTGTGCTAAAGGCCATTGTAGTATATAATTTGGAAAAACCCATTATATTTCTAGCATTACCATAAAGTGTTCTGACTGGGGATGCCGATGGGTGAGGAGACTGTGCAAGGGTTCGGGATGTTATTACCTCGGATGGACCATCACCAGGTATAGCGAAAACTCAACGAGTCACAAAATCACAGTTTATTTCTAGTAATTCAAGGTCTGTCATTATAGTTTAAATGAACCGCAAATAATGAATAATGAAATATTATTAAATAGATACAGTACGGCCACAGCTGACCTGTTATCGTCCTAGCAACGCATGCTGCCTAGGCTTGCCTGCTCTAACCCAAAACCCTCTAAAAAATACTTTTAATATAAATAAATCCTTTCTTAGCGAGTGTTTACATCCTAAGGGGAGTGTCCAAGTAAATTTTAAATGTTTTCTTTCAGTCAGTGAGTGAGAGGTATTTGAGAAATATATAGTAGACTAGCTGTTACCCGGTGCGCAATGCTACACCTAATTTATATTAAATATCTGTAGCCGGGCTTACCATGCTACACATGCTTCATATTAAATAGTTGTAACCCAGCTTCCATGGTATGCCTACTTTATATTTTATATTTTAAAAAATGATTGATTATATGATATTTGTCCAAATTATGAGAATATAAGATTATAAATTGAGAGCTCAGATGAAAAAAGTATTTTCCAATTTTTTTAGTGAAAGTGGGGTGGAAAATAAATTAACAATTATTTATTTTCCACCCCACAGGACAGTTGTGGTAGTTCTAGAAATAAAGCCACTTGCCTTACCTATACATTAAAGATTGTGAATAAAATACTATTTTTGTGAAATATTCTTTCCCCTATGGTCCAGGAAACACATATATGCCTTACCTTCCCACGAGATACAATACAGTAAAATTCCAAGGTGCATAAAATACTTCATGAAATTTGCGTTACCAGCTCTCCGACTAAATGGTGACAGTACAGTCAGAGGATATAACTATCTCAGACAAAAGAAAGCATATGTCAGAATATAATTTATTTATCTGCAAAAAAAAAAAAAAAAAAAAAAAAAAAAAAAAAAAAATACCATGAAAAGGAAATATTAATAATAATAATAAAATAATGTTTCAAAATGTGGTGAAAATTAATTAATTTATATACATTCATTTGTATGAATATAAACATTTATGAAATTTATTATGTACATCTATCTATGCGAATAAAAAAATAAGTTAATATAACAATTTGCATAGTTAACATAATTTTATTTTTTTTATTTATGTACACAATAAAAACAACCTTGCTCCGCTCACAGCACTACAAGGTATAAATAATTATTCGTAATAATAATTTAACATTCATAGTATGTATAACAAATTACGGATAATAAGCTATTTCTAATAACAATGTTAATAAATAAATAAACAATTTGCATATGTATGTAAGAGGATTAATTTTAAGTTCATAATTTTAAGTCCCTTACAAAATGACATTGTTTACAAAGGAGTTTTTAACAAAAAAAAAAAAATCTTTGTTTTTAGAGTTCTTTATGTATAAAACAAAAAGCTCTATCTTTTTGGAGAGTCTTGGAACTTTAAACTTCACTTAAAGCTACATATTCTGCATATGTAGACTCTTCTGTAACATCTTTTTGCTTTCTCGATTTCCAGTATAATATATTACTAAATAACCTAATAAGAAAACCAGTGGTGGATTTTCCTTCTAAATGATCATTTAAGAATATAGTCTCTACATTTTTTTCTACAAAAGCTTCTGCTAGTAAATAATGAGATGTATTCATTTCCTGTATTGTTCTAGTAAATCACACCGTTTAGTTCATGAACATATATGGGGCAGGGATTAATTTTTATACCCTTTTTTTTGTAAAGTCATAAATCTTACTATTTAAATATTCCTTACCAATGTCTCATCTCATAATACAAATTCTCTTATTTCCTAAGTTTTCAACCTCATTTACATATTGTACAAAGGAATTAAAAACTTCTGTTTTAGGTTTAATAGTTTAAATCCTAGCAATCTTACTATAATCAACTATAAATGAAACAAAATATTTTTCACCTTTCGAGACTCCTATTGTTTTCCTTCCTATTGTTTTCAAAAGGGACACGATTCAGTTTACAATACAAGTTTTATAAATTTATAACATGTCCAGATAAACTGATTCTTTACTGCCTTAAATGCACTTGAAGTTCTCCCAAAACTGTTACATTTCTTGATGTTTCATTTCAGTTGTTTGAATTTTATTTTTTTAACATAATCTGAAGTTACTACATACAATTTGCAATGCTGTTGATTCCTTTAGGTGTAAACTATCAAATTTCTGGATTATATATCACCAACTTTGGTACCCTTTGCCTTTTCAATGACATATACACACTTCATCAGTTTCAAAAACAAAGTTAAGCGTTTTTCCACATACTAAAACCCTCTCCATCTAATACCAGTACAAACATATTCATTTACTTTATATTATAACCGTCATTGCAACCTTCCTTCTTTACTAAAGAGATAAAAAACTACCTCTCAACAAAAGTATTGAAATATTAAACTTCTGAATAGAAACATGAATACTTAATTATATGATATTAGTCCAAATGATGATTAGATAAACACAGAACATTTTTATGATATTACTCCATATTCTGGTTAGAGACCAGTGTTGCTCTAGGCAATCAAATTAAAATTGATTTGATATGAAGAAAGTTGATCTGATATTAAGAAAATTGATTTTAAAAATTGATCTTGTCCAAACTCTGAGAATATAAACCTATTATTTAGATAAACAAACAAAGGTTAAAACTAAAAAGTTATTTTGCAAAAGAAAAACTTTTCGCAAAAAAAAGTTTTGTATTCCCCTTCTTCTTAGAAGAAGGGGCAACACTGGAACAAAAATGCCGATTTCTGACTATAAACTCTTCTGTATTTGACAGTTTCGACCTGCTAACTTCCAAACTGTGAATCCTAGAAAATTTTGTCCTAGCCTACGAGATTTCCCGGATCAAGACGTACCTATGTGCGAAGTTTGGTCAATATCAGTCAAACGGTGTGGATTTGTATAAAGAACAAACAAACATACAGACAATCAGACAGACACGTGATTTTTATATATATAGATAATATTCAGAAATTATTTTTATGTGCATGTTTAGGTTAATGTAATTTAGTTTGAATTAGGAGGAAATGTCATTTTTGAATTGCATGGTTAATGCCTGGAAATTAATTAATCTTTATATAGGAATTATTTGATTAAAGAAATGTATAGTTCAGATTAATTTGGATTAATATAATATATATCAGAGGTCTGAATAAAGCTGTTATCAACTATCAACATACAAACACACACACGTATATATATATATATATATATATATATATATATATATATATATATATATATTCTATTCCACGTATATTTATTTATTTTTTATATATATGGCGCAGGTCAAAAGAATACTACTCCATTTTCTATGTACTACTTTATTGTTGGCACGCCCTACATGTTTCGTGGACTTTATGCCACCTCCTCAGGGGCCATTAAATAATACGACATAATATGGGAATAAAATTTCAATTTAGGGGTTTTTCAATGTGCTAAAAACAAATCTGACATCCGTTTTTAAATAAAAAATTGTTTTATATACTCGACTCTGTAGTAGTCATTATTCTGCCCAAATATTCCATAAACCTACATTTAAAAAGTTATCGATTATGAAACATTTTTTAATTTAAAAACGGATGTCAGATTCGTTTTTAGCACATTGATAAGCCCCTAAATTGAAATTTTGGGAATATTACAAAAAAAAAAAATGTATTTTAAATTTCGCTGAGGGGGGACCCTTAAAATTTTGTTAAAGATTCAAGAATCCAGCCATATTTCAAAGAATATTTACCCGATCCAAACCAAACTTGGAGGGTCAATAAAAGCCATAATGTGACACATTTCCGTCCAATCGGGGTGTTTCTACGTGTTCTGGAATTGACGTTATATGCAAAAAAGTTTACATTCTATTTTTATTTTGAAAACCATTTTTCGCAAGTACCTTTTGAGATAATACAATAGTCAACAAATAATAATACAATAGTCAGTACAAAAAAAAAAGGAGTCTTTCTTCTTTCGAAAGATTTCAATGATGTAAAAATCGGATTATCTCAAGGGGAGATATTGAATTTCAAAACGTTACATTACCTTTTCGCTTACAAATGTTTAGTCTCTTCCAGACTAGGAAAAATCATTATTTTTTGTTTTCAATGATATTCAATAAATTAGGGTTTCTTGGGGTGCTGATTTTAAATCTGCTATTATTTTTGGTGTCAAAAAATGTACAATACTAGTTTACCTGAAAACGATAGCATATTTTTGAGGAAATATAAATTATTTTTTACATAAAAAATAAAGCACTTTCAACCTATTTTATTTTATTTCTCGGCTCCTGAAGCGCATTGGACGGAACGCTCGGACACGTGTCGACTATTTTTCGATGTAGAATCACCAGAAAAAAATTGGTTCAAATCGGTGACCCCATCGCTGTATACTCCCCTTGTGTATACTCCCCTCTTTCTTTGGAAGACAGATGAATCTCCTACTAGGAGTGATAAGTAGCCTGTGTGGTAGCAACTCATTGAAAACCATATATATATATATATATATATATATATATATATATATATATATATATATATAGATGTATATATATATATATATATATACATATTAATAGATTGAAGGTAAAGAGTAAACCCCAAGGAGGTGAAACCTAGTGACTATTTAATGAGGAAGCCCACTAGGAAGAGAATTCTGTTCTTTAAGATGAACAATGCATTATTCATTCTTTAAATAGTTCTTGGGCCTGATGTTGCTTCTTCAGAGACTATCAAGGCTGAAGGGAACTCATTAAAATTCAACAGATAATGGCGGGAGAAAGGTCCACTTTCCCCTTTTCTTTGTAATTCACTTTTATTCTATTAACACGACATTCCGCCTTTTCAAAAGCATAAGATTATCTCTGAATTTTTACACGCTCATATATTTTTAGGAAATCTGCTACATATAAAAATCACGTGTCCATCTGTTTGTTTCTTTTACAAATCTACACGGTTTGACCGATATTGACCAAACTTGGCACACAGGTACGTGTTGATACTAGAAATCTCCTAGGCTAGGTCAAAATAGTCAAATTTAAAAATTTGTTCATAAGGTCAAAAGTTTTGTTCAAGAAAAATTGGCTACACTGAACCGACCAGATTGTGACAGCCATTTTGAATCGACTACTACTGGCCTCTGACGGATGAAGTGCTGTTGTGCTAGCCTCTGCCGGTATCATTATGAACTAAAACAAATTCACACCGTTTGACCGATTTTCGTAACTGGGTATAGACAACTAGGTATCAAGTAGATCTTGATACGGGGAGAGTCATAGGCAGAGAGTAGGTGTACCATGGCACACTGGGTAACAGCTAGTATACTATATATTTGTGATACACCACTCACTCACTCAATGCCTCACTGACCTATCATCGCCCAGCCCAAACCACTCGACAGAAAAATTTGAAATTTTGCATGGACACTCCCTATATAACGTAAACACTCGCTAAGAAAGGATTTTTGGATATTCAAATTTTTATGTATTTTTAGAACAGCTGTTACCGTACTGTATCTATTTCATAATATTATTTTTATTTGAGGTTAAATGCAACTATGATGACAGACCTAGAATTACTAGAAATAAACTGTGATTTTGTCCCTCCATTTGATATTGATTTTGTCCCCCTGCTCATAGACTTTATGTTATAACTGGTGATGGTAACTGCTGTTACTGATAACCTATAGATAACGGTTTATCTCTAGGTTATCTGTTTCTTGACACCGGTCCGGAGCGACCCAATTTAAAGAAACATTATACTTTGATTACTTACCAATTGATGAATAACATATAGTATGACGGGAACAGTGCTATAATAAACTGCACAATATTATATAGTAGCGTTAATTTTGATGATACACTATTTAACGCAATAAAATAATTACCAACTTATCTGCCGTGACGAAGCACGGGTATTCAGCTAGTCACGAAATGAATGCAAATATATTAAGGTTACAGGGGGTCTCCCGTGGTCTAATGGCTAGCGCCTTGGATTCATAAGCGGGAGATGGTGGGTTCGATTCCCAACCTCCGGCAGGAATTTTATCATCCCAAGGCTCGCTGGTAAAATTCCTTGCTACACCCTGGATGTCGGCGCTAATGGCCTAGATGTAGATGCGCCGTAAAAAAAAAAAAAAAAAAAAAAAAAAAAAAAAAAAAAAATTAAGGTTACACTTATAAAAGTAAAATAATTGTATTCTAAAAGTGCCCAACGTATAGGAAAGATTCTGAAATGAAGAAGGTTACATTACTCCAAAAGATAAATTATTTTCAGGCCAAAAGGAGAATTAGTAAAAACAGATCTAAGGGTGAGTATACCCTTGATAGTTATTGCAGGATATCTATATCAGAGAGAAATTGCTAACCATGTAAAATGTATGTCTGCAATAAATTCTACATGGTAGAATTTATTGCAGACATCAATTTTACATGGTTTTCGTTAGTCGCAATTTCTCTCTGATATAAATACCCTGCAATAACTATCAAGTGTAAACCCACCCTAACACATATGCCGAGAAGGCAAAATCAGACGTCATTGAACATGCCATCAACAAAATTGTCAGCCCATCGAGGTAATATACAGGAGACTGGTGAATTTCAAAAATGTTTGGAAAACCAATGTTGCACCGAACGAGCCTCAATTTCTCAAGAGTTCCTCGGTAGTTGAAGAAGAAGTTCAGAAAAGGACAACTGAAGCTTGGAAAAGCAATGAAAAGCTCAAGACAAATGCATCAAATTCAAACTGTGATGAAGCTATACTGGGATATATATATATATATATATATATATATATATATATATATATATATATATATATATAACTTGTATCCCAGCTATTTACGGGTAGGGGAAGGTGGAAGCTCCTCTAACCAATTACGGCCTTGCTGGGTTGCCACTCCTCCCTCCCCTAGTCCCGCTCCTAGGTAGAGCAGGTGCTGTTAGGGTCTTAGTACTGGCAACGTCGAGCCCCCTCTATGCTTTCTCCTAGTGACAAGTTTTATCTCTCATACTATAGGTTTAGTCATGCTAAGTTATAGTTCGACATCTACATGCTAAGTTATAGTTCGACATCTACATGCTAAGTTATAGTTCGACATCTACATGCTAAGTTATAGTTCGACATCTACATGCTAAGTTATAGTTCGACATCTACATGCTAAGTTATAGTTCGACATCTACATGCTAAGTTATAGTTCGACATCTACATGCTAAGTTATAGTTCGACATCTACATGCTAAGTTATAGTTCGACATCTACATGCTAAGTTATAGTTCGACATCTATATGCTAAGTTATAGTTCGGCATCTACATGCTAAGTTATAGTTCGACATCTACATGCTAAGTTATAGTTCGACATCTACATGCTAAGTTATAGTTCGACATCTACATGCTAGTGCTTAATATTCTTTGTTTAGATCTTCTTGATGTTGTCAAGAATGTATTCTGGTTGACTATTAATGGCAATTTCTCTTGCAATCATTTTCGTGGTGTTTCCATAACAATGTTTTATATTGTTCCGACCGATCTTTCGTCGGACCAACAATGTTATCTAACATTAAACCGTCTTTTATCTCAGCTGAAAAATGAAATGATCTGACAGGCAATTAAAGTGTGATGCCGTGTAGACAGGACCGACCTAGGAAGGTGCTGGGGGAGGAGTATCTTGTGTTGAGGTACGGGGCGGAGGTACCTTAAAAACCACCCGCCTATTCCAATAGAACCACTGCTTCCGATGCAGGGTTAATTATAATAAACCTAGATAAAAGGCAAATAATCAAAATAAAAAATAATAATAAAAAATATATCCCCTTCCACCGAAACGTTTTCTATAATATGATATAATACCAAATAAAATCTATAATAAGAATAACCAAAACCAATATAGTCGCTCCATATAGTGATGTATAGATATATTGGATAGAGAAGTGACTCGCTAGATGTCGCTCCATATAGTGACGTATAGATATATTGGATAGAGAAGTGACTCGCTAGAAGTCGCTCCATATAGTGATGTATAGATATATTGGATAGTGAAGTGACCCGCTAGAAGTCACTGCCAATAGTGATGTATAGATATATTGGATAGTGAAGTGACTCGCTAGAAGTCGCTCCATATAGTGATGTATAGATATATTGGATAGAGAAGTGACTCGCTAGAAGTCGCTCCATATAGCGGTGTATAGATGTATTGGATAGAGAAGTGACTCGCTAGAAGTCGCTCCAAATAGTGATGTATAGATATATTGGATAGAGAAGTGACTCACTAGAAGTCGCTCCATATAGCGATGTATAGATATATTGGATAGAGAAGTGACTCGCTAGAAGTCGCTCCATATAGCGATGTATAGATATATTGGATAGAGAAGTGACTCGCTAGAAGTCGCTCCATATAGCGGTGTATAGATGTATTGGATAGAGAAGTGACTCGCTAGAAGTCGCTCCAAATAGTGATGTATAGATATATTGGATAGAGAAGTGACCCGCTAGAAGTCACTGCCAATAGTGATGTATAGATATATTGGATAGAGAAGTGACCCGCTAGAAGTCACTGCCAATAGTGATGTATAGATATATTGGATAGTGAAGTGACCCGCTAGAAGTCACTGCCAATAGTGATGTATAGATATATTGGATAGTGAAGTGACCCGCTAGAAGTCACTGCCAATAGTGATGTATAGATATATTGGATAGAGAAGTGACCCGCTAGTAGTCACTGCCAATAGTGATGTATAGATATATTGGATAGAGAAGTGACCCGCTAGAAGTCACTGCCAATAGTGATGTATAGATATATTGGATAGTGAAGTGACCCGCTAGAAGTCACTGCCAATAGTGATGTATAGATATATTGGATAGAGAAGTGACCCGCTAGAAGTCACTGCCAATAGTGATGTATAGATATATTGGATAGAGAAGTGACCCGCTAGAAGTCACTGCCAATAGTGATGTATAGATATATTGGATAGTGAAGTGACCCGCTAGAAGTCACTGCCAATAGTGATGTATAGATATATTGGATAGAGAAGTGACCCGCTAGAAGTCACTGCCAATAGTGATGTATAGATATATTGGATAGAGAAGTGACCCGCTAGAAGTCACTGCCAATAGTGATGTATAGATATATTGGATAGAGAAGTGACCCGCTAGAAGTCACTGCCAATAGTGATGTATAGATATATTGGATAGTGAAGTGACCCGCTAGAAGTCACTGCCAATAGTGATGTATAGATATATTGGATAGTGAAGTGACCCGCTAGAAGTCACTGCCAATAGTGATGTATAGATATATTGGATAGAGAAGTGACCCGCTAGAAGTCACTGCCAATAGTGATGTATAGATATATTGGATAGTGAAGTGACCCGCTAGAAGTCACTGCCAATAGTGATGTATAGATATATTGGATAGTGAAGTGACCCGCTAGAAGTCACTGCCAATAGTGATGTATAGATATATTGGATAGAGAAGTGACCCGCTAGAAGTCACTGCCAATAGTGATGTATAGATATATTGGATAGAGAAGTGACCCGCTAGAAGTCACTGCCAATAGTGATGTATAGATATATTGGATAGTGAAGTGACCCGCTAGAAGTCACTGCCAATAGTGATGTATAGATATATTGGATAGTGAAGTGACTCGCTAGAAGTCACTGCCAATAGTGATGTATAGATATATTGGATAGAGAAGTGACCCGCTAGAATAGAAGTCACTGCCAATAGTGATGTATAGATATATTGGATAGAGAAGTGACCCGCTAGAAGTCACTGCCAATAGTGATGTATAGATATATTGGATAGAGAAGTGACCCGCTAGAAGTCACTGCCAATAGTGATGTATAGATATATTGGATAGAGAAGTGACCCGCTAGAAGTCACTGCCAATAGTGATGTATAGATCAATTTGTTGGTAGAGAATTCCCCGCCCAAAGGTAGAGCAATATGGCGAAATGAAAGTCACGGTCTTGATAAAGATTTCCGTTCTCAATCAAAGCTGGATTGGTATTACCAGAGAGTTAGGGTTTCCCACAACCTCGCCGCATTTCCAATCACTTTCACTTTCCTACACCACACTTCCGGGCAATATTATATAAATACACTTCTCATATCACTAGAATACAAAAAATAAAGTCCGACTCGCAGGAACATTTAAATACGCTTCTGTTCATATTCTTGTGCCATTAGTAAAGAGAATCGAAGCAGTTATTGTTAGGTTTTCAACTTTCCTGAAATATATATATATATATATATATATATATATATATATATATATATATATATATACATATATATATATATATATATATATTGATAAAAAGGTGAAGGGTATTACTTAATAATACAATCCAAGGTGAGGAATAACCCTTCAAAGTTCAACGTATACTTTTATTATATAATTTCGACGTTTCGAACTACTGGTCCGCCTTCAGGAGTGCTAAAATAGTTAATTAATAATTAGGTACTGCAGGAATACCATGTTAACAACATTATATAAATTACCATTAACCGAGCTATTATAACATATATAAACAATTTATAAATTATAATTTCTTGATTTTTAACTCACCTTGTCCTTCCAATAAATAGTGTTACATTTAAACGTCATAATTAAAATAAAAATGATTCCTGAAAGGAACCAAGTCAATAAATACAAATTAATACATTATTACAAATTATCTCAGAGCCATAATGTTGTTTACATGGTATTCCTGCAGTATCCAATTATTAATATACTATTTTAGCACTCCTGAAGATGGACGAGTAGTCCGAATCGTCGAAATTATATAATAAAAGTATATGTTAAACTTTAAACGGTTATTTCTCACCTTGGATTGTATTATCTATAAATATAAATCAGCTGTTTGTCTGTCTGTCTGTCTGTTTGATCCTCATGCAAATCCACACCTTTTGACCGATTTTAACCACACTTGGCACGCAGGTATGTCATGATACGCGGAGTGTCATAGGCTAGGTCAAAATCGTCTATCAGCTGTTTGTCTGTCTGTTTGTTCCTTATACAAATCCACACATTTTGACCAATCTTGATCAAACATGGAACACAGGTAGCTCATTATCCGGGGAGTGTCATAGGCTGAGTCAAAATTGTCTAGGATTCACAGTTTGGAAGTCAGGGGTTCGAAATTGTGAAGAGTTACAGATTTTAATATCACTTATTTGGTTTCTAATTTTTTTTTTCTACTTTTCTAGATGCTGAAAGTATTTGCAGCATGGCACGCCGGGTCACAGCTAGTATAAAATAAAATCTCAAAAAAAAAAAAAAATTTAAGGCGCCACAACAGGAAACTGAAATTATCCTAAGCGGAAATGACTGCCCCGCCTTCTCAGAGTTTGCCCTAAGAAAACTCTATTACCGATACGTTTCTCATTTTCTTACCTTATTTTACTAAAATACTCATTGTACTATGAAAAGAACAAAACTAACAATTTCGAAGTTTTAGGCCCTTACTTCTCCGATTAAAATCGTCCCATCGATTATTACATCTGAACCGAATTTTGCCCACAAAGCCATGTTCCGATGGACGGTTGCTTCTGCTTAACAAACTCAACCTATCAAATTAGAGGCCAAATGTTTGTACCAAATTTTATGACAATTGGACCATATTTAGCCCGTTAGAGAACCAACAGACAAAAGTGTATATATATATACCTACTCACAAATTTGAACCACCATTATTTGCAAGATCGATGCGTTCTCAAACGCGAACTTACCTATTCGGGAGTTCCGGTGAGCGAGAGAGCAACCGCGCTAAAATGTAATATTGTTAGTTCTGTTATCAATATCTAATCCTTAGCGAGGGACGTGTCCCTCGTATTTTCTTCAACTCCCATATTGGCTTGATTACCGCTAAGTAGCGGAATAAGTATATCCTACTTTCGAATAAAGTCCACCCGACCGTTCTAAGTATTTCTCCGCCCTGTTGGAGCTCACTGGGTGTGTATAATCCAATTCTCCCTACGCCGCCAATCTCTGGCGAAATCTCGCCGAAATCCAGCCAATTCCCGTGGAATAGCCCTCTAGATGAACCTTGAGGTTATAGCAAGAAGGAAGGAGAGAAAGAAGGACTTGTTGAGAAGCCCCTGAAGTGAAATACGACCAAGTCCTTGTCTTGGACTTAGGATTGCTTGGACAAGGGGCTTAGCCAAGTCCTACTTATAATCTGAGGCCGCCCTCTTATTTCTTCTGCTAATTCCTGCTCTATTTCTCTTTCGTTTCACTCCACCATGGGGAAAATGTTTCTGGATTTGTCAATACAAATTCTCGTTTCGAGTAAATCCTAAATGGCCTCCTTTAGTACTCAATCTAACAAAAAATTGTGAAACTATTTTTTTTTTCTTTAATTTTTTACGGTAATTCAACCAGTAATGGGTCATTCATGCCTCATTTGGTGACTGGCTGCCAGGTCTATGACACATTGTGAAACACTAGACTTAGCTGTAATGAAATATTTAGGAAACTCACTTTATAAGTCAAAAGATAAAAAGTTCGTCACGCAGGAGCTGCATACCTAAGCACTTTCCTCAGAATTGTAGTAGTGTAGACTAAAGTACTGAATAATTTGCAGTAAATAACATCTATAATTAAAACAAAAACGTGAATAGTTCTGCTCATTAAAATTTCTTATGAGAACTGTTCAATTATTAATTTTGTAAATAATTTGCTTCCAAAATTATAATAATACATGATACTGTACGACTTAATAAATACACAAAAACTTCATTTTCCGTCTTTTGATCTGACGCAGGAACAGGATACAGTCCCCCTAGTGGGAGATAGCGCTCCTCGCGGCGGCTTTGGGAACCAACTTCTGACGGGCTAATTCTAATGAAACAGAGTTTAAAGTAAAACCTCCTTTCCAATAGACCGATTTACTTCATTTTTACAACACTTCTTTCTCATGAGATACCCAGGACGTATACCGCGTTTCGTTACAATACAGCAGAAATTACGGCCGGTATGAGTACATTAGTACTTCAGGTCCGGAGTAAACCCCCCCCCCCTTCAATTAACCCGATTTAGTTTATTTTTATAACCCATTTTCTACGGCTGGCATGGTCAAATTAGTTTTTTGGGTCCGGGGTAAACCCCTCTTTCGTTGAACGGATTTTGGTTTTTAATTGAACGCAATATACCAAGTTTCGTGACGAAAAAACAAAAACTCTGGTCGCTATCGTGTTAACAGTAATATATATAATATATATATATATACATATATATATATACATATATATATATGTATATATTATATAGATATATATAAATTTTAACGGGGGTCATTTTCGGCTTCGACTAGCCGATCGATAAAGATTCGAAGACATTTTTCAAAAAGTCCGCCATGAGTGCAACCTCAATAGCTACTTTCCTTCGGAGGAAAGTGCTAAAACGAAATTGCAGGTCCGATCCATGCATAGAGCATGCAATAATTGCCTAGAAGCACATATGCTGAAAAAGTCAATGCAACAAACTGTGACAAGGCAGCCTTGAAGATAAAGACGTGGAGTGCAATTCTCCTTAAGTGTGTGTAGCTTGCAACAATACCACACAGTGCAACTTGACATGCAACATCACTAGCCTTCAACATGTAATCGATCAAGAGACCGCTGAGTATGAAGGTCTATGTGATGCTAGATTCCGTAATCTTGGGGCTGTAATCCAAGGCTGATTGTCGCGTGACCGATACACGTGTCGTGCAAGTTAACCTTTAATATGGACATTTAACTCTTAATGTCAATTATCGCTGTTAATTCTGTAATGATGTTTTTGCATACCCATTTAATTTTATGTTAAAAATCTCATATTAAATAGATAAGAAAAAAATTAATTTAGATTGATATTATAATTAGATGTAGAGATATTGAACTAATATTTACATATATTCAGGAGGTTTTTATTGCCTTTGTTCTGTATTGCAAAATATTTCATATTTATTAATCTAATATTATCTTTCACCACTTTCGTGGCATGCCCCGTGTCCTGATAGCCACTTTCGTGTCATGTCCCGTGCCCTGATAGCCACTTTCGTGGCATGCCCCGTGTCCTGATAGCCACTTTCGTGGCATGTCCCGTGTCCTGATAGCCACTTTCGTGTCATGCCCCGTGTCCTGATAGCCACTTTCGCGTCATGCCCCGTGTCCTGATAGCCACTTTCGTGGCATGCCCCGTGTCCTGATAGCCACTTTCGTGGCATGCCCCGTGTCCTGATAGCCGCTTTTGTGACAAGTCCATTTCATCGCTTCGTGACAGAAAGCCACCGCTGTGACAGCTTTTATGTGATACCTAGCGATAAGGTTTGTAAGCCCTAGTGACTCATGTAGGCGGAGATATTTGACTTGATTTTATTTTTATTTTTTAATATTTTCGATAAATTAAAAAAAAAAGGTTCTAAACCTGCCGTTGACTGTTCCAAAGCTCAGAATCATAAGATAGTAACGGGCAACTTTAGGATTTATTAAGATTTGAAATGGTTCTTTAACATTCCTACCAATTCCTTTTTTGAGAAGTTTCAGAAAATATACAAAAATCCCAAAACTTTTCAAGACTGTTAATGACATTTTTCTTTCGAATATTTCCTTACCTTCAAGTGTAACCAAAATTTATATATTTTAGATTGGAAAAATTTCAAAAATGTAGAAAATATTTCAACTGAATCCAAAATTCTTAGTACCTAAGCCCAAATTAGCTAGAAAAACTAGTTTTATCCACTTTTCTCGAAAACAGATGTTACATTTTTTACACGCAAACTTTGATCATAAAACCGTTTTCCGGTACTTACATATATATATATATATATATATATATATATATATATATATATATATATATATGTTAACTTTCAAGCTGCTTCGCTGGGAATTACGTGTGTATTCTGCAACTCGGCTTCTTTCTCCAGCTGTCTTGCTCCTTCTTTCATCGCAATATTTCGCCGGATTCCTCTCCGGCTTCTTCTGGCAGTCACTCATCCTTGCTGGTTGGTAAGGGAATGAGCTCGTCAGCGGTTTGGGCCCTTCTCATCCTTCTTGGTCGGAGACTATGCGAGCCAATGAACTGGGGAGGCTCTGGGCCAATCGGGTTTCGTCTGTCTATGTTAGGTTCCTCGGTCGTCCGTTCGGGGCGCTGGTGGTCCTGTATGAGTTGGTTATCTCCACTCATACAGGACCAAAAAACATATATATATACTATACGAATGTGGCGGAAGTGAAATGATAACGGTAATCTACCATAGGTTTCATTACCCCGATGCCTGCGGAGTGCCTCCCCATCATCAAACTCCCATTACAGAAGCCATGTTCTTCCCTAACAGCCCCCCCCCCCTTCCCAACCAACCAAAAGAAGAAGTCTACACTAACTACCCAGGCCTATTCTTCTTTCGGTAGCTGTATTTCTAGCAAGGTATGAAGTATTAATACACTCACGAATGTTACTTACACATACCTCCATGTATCAGCCTTCGAAGAAAGGGGAACATTCATATGAGGAGAAATTCCCTTTCCACTTGCATAGAGAGTATATTTCATTTATTTATTCTTATTTATTATTGTTTATCTTTTCTCTTTATATTATTTTTTTTATTAGTTATTGGTTGTATCACAAGTTAATGACAATACTTCAGGTTGTGAACCTAGACAAAAAATTTACTTCAACGCCACCAACCACACATTTCTATCTCACTCCCTTCCAGACATATCCCGTTCTCAACGTTCTTTAGAAAGAAATCGTGATTTCTTTAGTACAACTCCAATTTTCTCTGCTTGTACAAATTTGTTTTCAGCCTTTCATTACATGTTTGAAATCAATTTTCACGAGTATCTCATTCAAACCTCAATATCAATAATTAACAAAAACTGCAGAATCTCGCAAAAGTTGTAGAATTCAATCAGTTTTTAAAGGTATACTCAGAAGTGAGAGGTATACCTAGGAGGAGAGGGGACATACCTAGGAGGAGAGGGGAGATAGCTAGGAGGAGGAGAGGCATAACTAGGAGGAGAGGGGACATACCTAGGAGGAGAGGGGACAAACCTAGGAGGAGAGGGGACATACCTAGGAGGAGAGGGGACAAACCTAGGAAGAGAGGGGAGATACCTAGGAGGAGAGGGGAGATAGCTAGGAGGAGGAGAGGCATACCTAGGAGGAGAGGGGACATGCCTGGGAGGAGAGGGGCCATAGCTAGGAGGAGAGGGGAGATACCTAAGAAGAGGAGAGGTATACCTAGGAGGAGAGGGGGCGTACCTAGGAGGACAGGGGACATACCTAGGAGGAGAGGGGACATACCTAGGAGGAGAGGGGACATACCTAGGAGGAGAGGGGACATACCTAGGAGGAGAGGGGACATACCTAGGAGGAGAGGGGACATACCTAGGAGGACAGGGGACAAACCTAGGAGGATAGGGGACATACATAGGAGGAGAGGGGACATACCTAGGAGAAGAGGGGACATACCTAGGAGGAGAGGGGACATTCCTAAGAGGAGAGGGGACAAACCTAGGAGGAGAGGGAACATACCTAGCAGGAGAGGGGACATACCTAGGAGGAGAGGAGACATACCTAGGAGGAGAGGGGACAAACCTAAGAGGAGAGGGGAGATACCTAGCAGGAGATGGGACATACCTAGGGGGAGAGGGGAGATACCTAGGAGGAGAGGGGAGATACCTAGGAGGAGAGGGGAGATACCTAGGAGGAGAGGGGACATACCTAGGAGAGAGAGGAGACATACCTAGGAGGAGAGGGGACAAACCTAGTAGGAGAGAGGACATACATGGAAGGAGAGGGGAGATACCTAGGAGGGGATGGGACATGCCTGAGAGTAGACGGGAGATACCTGAGAGGAGAGGGGAGATACCTAGGAGGAGAGGAAAGATACCTAGGAGGAGAGGAAAGATACCTAGGAGGAGAGGGGACATACCTGGGAGGAGAGGGGAGGTTTTGAACATGAAAGGAACCAAAGATTATACAGATCATAGGATACTCTTTGTATCTGAATTTCTGTTTGAATAGTTTTCATATCTTTGTTTAGTAGATCGAGTCTTTCAGCGCTGAATCTCCCGTGAAATATGGTTAGAATATTGGGGCATTAAACTGTTTGATTTATCTCCTGGTAGATTGAATGGAATCCTTTCCCACAATAAAACTCGCCCTTCTCTATTTTCCATATTTAATTTCCACTTCACTCCGGAGGATTCAAGATGAATTATTGAGGAATGAAAAGGAAGATTTGGTTCCCGAATGAATGGTGCCATATTGTCTGGAAATCCCTCTCTCTGTATATTTTATCAGCTCTTTATCACCTGCCATTCATTGCCAGCCTTAGCTTTTACACACAATCAACTATTCTACTATTTCACGATATTATCTTATATTTAAATGTTTGGTTTTCCCTTCGGTCTGCGAATAAAGCTATTATAATCTCTTATATTGGTTTTATTAAATGTTTTGAGTTTCATTCTGAGAGTTATGTTTCTGAATGAATGAATGAATGAAAAAAAAACTTTATTCTGGGACTTCGTCCCATAAGAATGAAAATAAGTACAAAATAAACAATAAACAAATTTAACCTAAAAATATAAATATGAATAAAGAAAAACAAAAGTATAAAAGAACAAAACAAAAAAAGCAACTAATACAAATATTATATGTGAAGCCTTAAATAATAAAATGAAATATAAGTAAATATGTACATTCATTGGAATGGGGCAATGATGATACAATGATCAGTGGGGGATGGGAATAAAATTAAAGAGTTTAAATAAACAAATAAATATTAAAAAGTTGAATAAATATTAAAGGAATGGGGGCTATAAAAAGATATAAACTAGGAAAATGCATAAACACGAGAAAAAAACAGCAATAGAATTTACAAAGGTAATCAGGTCTTCCTGGTGGTGAAATTTTAAGAAGCGTCTTCCTGGGAGGATAGGAGAAAAGCAAAGAGGCGGGATTTAAAGACAGGTAAGGAAGGAGAGTGTCGAATGGAAAGAGGGATAGAGTTCCAGAAGGAGGAGGCTCGGGAGATGAAGGAACGGTCGAAGAAGGCTGTTTTATGAGTGGGAGGATAGAGATCGGAGGGACGGGAGCGGGTACCACGGGAATGGACAGCCGATTTAAACTGCAGGAGGTTGTAAATATAGGAAGGAGATTTGGAAGAAATGGTTTGGTAAAGGAAGGAACCTAGAAAATATTGTCGTCGAATTGATGGAAATAGCCACTTCAACTCGGAATACCGGTGTGAAATATGGGCATCCCTGGGGGTATCGAGGATAAATCTGAGAAAACTGTTCATTAATCGCTTAAGACGAACCTCAAGCTCCCCAGTGAGCCCTCCATAAACCAGGCAACCATAGTCGAAGTGGGGGAACACTAGAGAAGATACAAGAAGCTGACGTGTAGGAGTAGGGAGGAGGTGACGGGAACGGTTAAATAGTTTAAGGGTGGCTATGGAGCGACGAGTGATTAGGGATAAGTGATTTTTCCAGGATAGGTTTTGATCGAAAACAAGGCCCAGGTTTCTGTGTGTGTTGTTTTATTGAATCAAGAAAAAAAGATAAATTATCTTTTTATGAGGTCAATGAATGCAAACTAAAGTGATTAAATTATATCAATTATTTTTCAAATGTATATTTCTGTAAGCGCACTCAAAGCACTTACAGACAGATACACAACCCATCCACTACTGACAGAAATTCTTAATAAAACACAAACTCTAAACAGGAACATGTACAGGGGTTTGAGTATCTGTCTGTAAGCGCACTCAAAGCACTTACAGACAGATACACAACCCATCCACTACTGACAGAAATTCTTAATAAAACACAAACTCTAAACAGGAACATGTACAGGGGGTTGAGTATCTGTCTGTAAGCGCACTCAAAGCACTTACAGACAGATACACAACCCATCCACTACTGACAGAAATTCTTAATAAAAAACAAACTCTAAACAGGAACATGTACAGGGGGTTGAGTATCTGTCTGTAAGCGCACTCAAAGCACTTACAGACAGATACACAACCCATCCACTACTGACAGAAATTCTTAATAAAACACAAACTCTAAACAGGAACATGTACAGGGGGTTGAGTATCTGTCTGTAAGCGCACTCAAAGCACTTACAGACAGATACACAACCCATCCACTACTGACAGAAATTCTTAATAAAACACAAACTCTAAACAGGAACATGTACAGGGGGTTGTGTATCTGTCTGTAAGCGCACTCAAAGCACTTACAGACAGATACACAACCCATCCACTACTGACAGAAATTCTTAGTAAAAAACAAACTCTAAACAGGAACATGTACAGGGTGTCACAAAAATAATGGTCATCCGTTGGCCACATGATTCTCCAATGCAAGATCGGAAAAAATAAGCCCCATATTAACCCCCGCAAAAGTTGACCTTGAAATGTTATTCAAGGTCAACTTTTTTTATTGCATGTTTTGAATCTACGAGTCATGAGGAAGAAAAACGCCAACGACACCATAGGTCAGAAATGACCATTAACACCATATACGTGGCCATTCCGTTCCAATTGACGAATGGTGGCCGATTTTGATATATATATATATATATATATATATATATATATTACATGTTCTACTAACATTGGCTTACGCAAAAATATAAGTATATTGAACAACGGCCCTCTCAGCGGCATTCATTAAAGAACCATAACTCACATTTTACAATTGACAGGAATTCCTTCATGAGTCTATTCTCGAAGCTTATCAAGAGCTCTTTGCCATAATCTTTCAATCAATCGTTGAAATTACACATTAGGGATTTCACAGGTCATGTAAGAATTTCATGAACCAGCCAGTCCCAGAGTCCCTCCCAGACTATAGGATAGAATAATTGCCCTGGCACGAATAGCAAATGTACCTCGCCATGAATATTTCGGGAAAAGTTCAATTGCTGATTATCAGGCAAAACATTTATTAATCCTTTCGTTGCTCTGAACGAGTTAACTCGTGTTCCACTGTCAGTGCCCCTCACGCTCCACACGAGTTAACTCGTGGCCGGTATTAGCCCCGTCTGTCGCTTCTCCGGCCTAGTTCTATTAACTCGTATAAGATCAGTGGGACCTAGCGATATTAAGTATGGTTCGTAGGTTCATTAAATCTACGGAATGGCTAGTGATTTAATTATTTACGAATGGAGCTACGAATAATTGCTAGTGATTCCATCATTTACGTATAGAGCTTCATCCGGTTCTTCACAAACTTTTCATCAAATCTTCTTCGTATAATAATTCAAATTTTTCATTGTGCAAGTCTATTAGTATCTGTAAAAAAAAAATGTAAAGTCCTACAATCTTCATTGTTATGGGTAATTGTCGAAGCTGGCGCACCTCGCCGCCTATTTGCAGTGCCGTACATAGATTTGTATCTCCAGCCATATTGTTGCTGTTTATATTTTTCAGTCACAATTTGGATCTTGTATAGTAGGGTTGGTATAGATAGCCTCCTTCGATATGAGTGACGATGCACCTCGTTTTCTGAGAGATAGGAAGGAGTCGAAAGGAGATGAGGAGAGATTGGCGAGCGTACGGGGGGAGTTAGACGGAAAAGCATCGAGCTTACCGGGCGCTGCGAGTCGCTTCATTCGTCAGCAAAGAAAGGGTTAAAAGATGTGACTTGTGACGTTCAACACAACTGACAAAGATCACACAAAACGTACAATAATACATTATTGGAACTTCACGTGGACGCAACTAGCTGACAATACACTCCGGGCTATAAAAAATACAATTGAGGAATGGCCTTCTAGTCATCAAGATAACAGACGTGAACAAATAATTTTTGCTAGACTAAGGGTGCGCTTACATCTGACACTTCTCGCAGTCAGGCGTCGGATATATGTATATTCTCTTCAGACAGTTCTGGATTTGTTCTAATTTGCGATGAATTCACCAAAAGCACAAATAATCAGTGTTTACATCTGTTGGTATAGTGTCGACAATACAGGTAGTAGCCAAGATATTTATCTCTGAAATTAAATTCTTCTCGTAAAAATCTGTGTTTACACCTGGTGGTATAGAAGTGTCGACACTTATAGTTCGTGATAGAAATATATATCTCAGACATAAATTGCTCATGGTTTACACTAGTCGCAATTTCTCTCTGATATAAATTTCCTGCAATAACTAGCAAGTGTAAAACCACCCTAAGAATTGGACACAACCACGTATATCTTATGACAAGACGAGATAAACCTATATGCAACAGGACTTACGATCAAACACTTACTGACTGCCAAAGACGATGCAATTTTAACATACCGAATGATATGCAGGAACTCCTAGGCAATGATAGCCAGTACATAGACACTACACTGACCTACCTCAAAAACCCAGGACTTTATCGTCGCTACAAATGCAAAGTATCGAATATGAAAATCGCCAGTTTTCAGAGTGGAAGAGCATTTATTCGTAACTTTTTTTTGGACAGTCAAATATTCGGCAGATTTGACCTTTAGATAGTGGAATACTTTCCCTTTAATAGAGTGATCTAAGATTCAAGAATTTGCCGTACATAAGTCCAGCAGAAATTAGTAAAGATTGACAATGATAGATGCATTTTTTCACATTCGTTACTTTGCATTTGTATCGACGAAATCGTCGATACAAAAGCAACAGCAAAAGAATTTACGGCAAATTCTTCAATCTGACTTCACTCTATTAAAGGTAAAGTATTCCACTATCAAAAGGTCAAATCTGCCGAATATTTGACTGTCCAAAAAAAAGTTATGAATAAATACTTTTGCACTCTGAAAACTGGCGATTTTCATATTCGTTACTTTGCATTTGTATGTATGATATAATCTTATTTGATGACTATAAACACTGTTGACTTAAAAACAACTATTATACTTCCATAGATACTAAGTACCACACCAATAATAATAATAATGAAATATTTTATTTCTAATATTTCCTTAACTCCAAACGGAACCAAAATTTATCTATCATAGACTAGATGAATATCAAACGTCTGGAACATGTTTCAACTGAGTTATACGTTTCTGAATACCTAAACTGAAAATTAGTTTGGAAAAGCAGGTGTTTCAATGTCTCTGGAAAACGATTGAAGATATCGCTTTAAAAATGGTTTCATTCGTTTTTCTACGTTAAGAAACCTATAAGACGAGTACCAGCCTGCATATAAACTCAAAAACGTAAGCGTTCCGATTATATTTATTTGCGCGCGAATTTCACTCCGAAAGTCATGTTCCGGTGGACTGCTTTCTTACAAATGCCACGTTTCTGAGAAACCAAACCTATAATTAGTTACAAAAACTGTCCGCGTTTCTTAAGAACGTTTTCAAGTATCGCCTTAAAAGTGCGTTCATTCGTCGGAAGCTAGAAAACAATTATCTGCAAGCACCTTAACTCGGAAACGTAGCCGTTAGGATTTTTTCGTGCGAATTCCTCTCCAAAAACCATGTTCCGGTGGACGGATTCTAATGGCTTTTGCACCAAATTTCATCAAAAGTAAAAGTTCCTAGTCCATGAACATCATAAGTGGGTTTCCTACTTATGGAGGGAGGGAGGATCCTTGCTGTGAGTTGTTTTTTTTTTATTTATTTTTTTTTTTAATTTTTTAAAGGTAATTCAACCACACAGGTCATTGTTGCCTATTTAATTTTATTGGAAAGTAATAATTACCCAAAACGAAAATTCAAGGAAGCAACCAGAACCTAAATATATTTATATACATAGACACACACACGAACATATATATACATACATACACATACACACACACACACATACGTATATACATACATATATACACACACACACATATATATACATATATACATATATACACACACACACATATATATATATATATATATATATATACATACACACATATGCACACACACACATGCATACACACATATACATATACATACACCCACACATAAATAGGTACATATAATTTAGACAGAAATGAAATAACTGTAGCAATAAAACTCATATACTTTCACACAGGCACACACATTCAAATATGCACAAGCAAAAAAATACAAATACTCAAGTATAGAAAACCGGGGATAAAAAACATTTCATGCGTCCAAATTACATTATTTGTTAATTAAATGAATTATATTTTATCATAGATATCTGTAGCTCTCAAGAAATTCAACGCTCGCTGGGTTGGTTAACTCATGGTCGTCTCCAAGTACATCACAGAGAGGACCATGAATCCCGAATTTGGTTCCGAGCGGTTTCGTAGGCTCTACATTCGGTGAATATATGTTTAATTGAAATATTTTCACCACAAACAGAACATTCAGGCCTGGGCTCTCTTTTAAATAAGTAAGCATGGGTAAGATTGGTGTGTCCAATTCTTATTCTCGACAGAACCACCTTATCTCGCCTTGCGTTTTCAGATGAGATTTTCCATGCCGAGATTGTGGATTTAATCTCCCTTAGCTTATTATCTCTGTCTCGAAACCATTCATATTGCCATTTTGAGAGCATTAGATATTTTGGTTGTGCTATAGCATCTGATGGTAGGATGTGCGAGTATGGAATGCCTACATTAATGGCTTGTTTTGCAGCAAAATCCGCTTTATCGCTGCCTTTTATACCATTGTGGCTAGGAATCCAGCAGAATATAACTTGGCTTATTTTGCAATGCAAATCTATTCCAATAATGAGGTCAGAGATGATCGCATTACGGGAATAAAAGTTCTGTAAAGAAAGGAGAGAAGATAATGAGTCACTCACTAACTTATTATTATTTTCAATGAAACTATTAACGGCTTTGCTTAGTGCGAGTAATTCTGCTGTGTATATGGAAGATATAGCCGGAAGGGATATCATCTGTGTTCTGGTATTAGAGACTATCGCACATCCTATGCCGTCATTAGTTTTAGGGCCATCCGTGAATATTGCTCCAGGATACTTCAACCTGATTCTATTGAATTCAGCCTGAAATATCGTAGGAACAGTCTCTCCTTTGATATATTTAGTCAATGAAAGATCAATTCTAGGACCTTGAAGAGTCCAAGGTTCGAAATTTGAGTATGTCAGCTGATGAAGTTTGCTTAGATCGAAATCTAAATCTGATAGTAAATTGAGTAATCTGAGTTGTTGTTTGAAGCCTTGAAGCTGAATATTCAATCAAGAAATAACCAAATGAAGCATAACTTGATTTATTCTTGACCTCTCGGGTTTAGGCCGATGTCAATTCTAAGAACAACAACAGAATCCTACAAAACATTCTTAATCTTAATCTATTCCATTCCCATTCGTGTGGGCGGCGAACGGACCACACGCAGGGATGTAATGGCCCCTGACGAGGTGGCATGTAGGCCACGAAACACGTAGGGCAAACAACTAATAAAGTGGTACAAAAGGAAAAAGGAAGTTCTATTTTTTTGACTACGCCACATAAATCCAAAATTTTAATTCTTAATCTTGTGAAGTATCATAAATCACAAGACAAAGCTATGTTTTTCCCATCACTCGTCTTCCATCCTACGCACGCGCAATAGACAAAGCAAAAAAGTCCGTCACGCATGAGCTGCATATCTATGCACTTTCCTCAGAATTTGGGTAGTTTAGACTGCTTTCCAGAACAATTTGCTTAAAATTTCCTACAAAAATAAAATAAAAACATGAATAGTTCTCTTTTAAATTTGTAATGAGTAACTGATCAATTATTAATTTGCTTCCAGAGTTATGTTTACACATGGTGCCTACTACACTACGTAATAAATACAAAAAACCTCATATTATCGTATTTTGATCTAACGCAGGAACAGGATGCACTCCCTCTAGTGGTAGAAAGCGCTCCTTGCGGCGGCTTTGTGAACCTACATCTGGCGGGCTTTTCTATTGAAATATATTACAAATTAAACCCCCGCTTTCCGATTGACCGATTCAGCTCATTTTTACAACACATCTTTCTCATGAGTTACCCACGACGTATACCGCGTTTCGTTACAATACAGCAGAAATTACGACCGGTATGAGTATATTAGGAATTTGGGTCCGGAGTAAACCCCCCCCCCCCTTCTAATGAACCGATTTTGGTAATTTTTACAACACATATTTACCTGTGGATTACCACTACGAATACCGAGTTTCGTCGAAATATACCAAAAATCACGGCTGGTAGTGGCGAATTGGTATTGTGGGTCCGGAGTAACCCCCCCCCCCCCCCCCTCCTAATGAACCGATTTAGTTCATTTTTATATCTCACTTTTCCCTCTATATTACCACTACGAATACCAAGTTTCGTTGAAATATAACAAATATTACGGCTGACATAGTGCTTTGGTGGTTAACGAACTCGTTCAATCGTTTGCTATTTGAATGCTATTTACCAAGTTTCGTGACGAAAAAACAAAAACTCTGGCCGCTATCGTGTTAACAGACATATATATATATATATATATATATATATATAAATTTTAACGGGGGTCATTTTCGGTGTCTACTAGGTAGGATCGATAAAGATTTGAAGAAATTTTTCAAAAATTCCGTCATGAGTCCAACCTCAATAGCTACTTTCCTTCGGAGGAAAGTGCTAAAAGCAAGCCATTTTGGTTCTCGTAGGGGGAAAAAGTGAATATAAAAAGTAAGGTCCCATTCAAAGGAAAAGAAAATACAAAAAGAATTCATCGACACATTTCTCCTTTATTTACACCGAATTCCCTGATAATGAAAGTCAGTGTTAATAAAATTCTCGGGTGTTTCAAAGAAAATTTAATGAGGCCGAAGCGAGACGGGACAAAGGCTTATCGCTCCAATTTTCTTTATAAGTTGTTACTTCTAAACAAGGGGAAATATTTCTCTTCAAAGGGATGGGAGCATCGATATTTTCACCTCTCTATTCTATAATCGTAACAAGATTATCGAACAGCTGTTCCTTTGGCGGGAATTCGATGCTAGTTTCCCGCCAAATTGGAGGGTCTAGGACGGAAGCAAAATCCTGCTAGTTATTTATTTATATATTTATTCAGAGTTTGCAAATTTTGGCGATTTAATCTATTCCTGAGTCTCAAATAGTGATAATACAAAATACCTTTTACAATTTGTGTATATAAATAGGTACATTATACAGATGATGAAATATGCTAACACATAATAGAAATCGTGATATTATAAACAGCTGTTAGACTTTTTTGACTTAGCCTATGACACTCATCGTATCAAGACCAACCTCTGTGCCAAGTTTGGTCAAAATGGGTCGAACGTTGTCGATTTCTATAAGAAAGAAGCACTTAAACAGAAGGATAAACAGACACGTGATATATATATATATATATATATATATATATATATATATATATATATATATATATATATATGTGTGTGTGTCTCCAGCGGTCTTGCTCCTCCTGTCATCGCAATATTTCGCCGGATTCCTCTCCGGCTTCTTCAGGCAGTCATTCATCCTTCCTGGTCGGTTAGGGAATGAGTCAAGGACGGACTCATTCCCTTACCGACCATGAAGGATGAATGACTAACAGAAGAAGCCGGAGAGGAATCCAGCGAAATATCGCGATGACAGGAGGAGCAAGACCGCTGGAGACAGATGCCGAATGAACAACACATTTAATTCCCAGCGAAGTAGCTTAAAAAACAACATATTTATATATATAAATCACGTATCTATTTGTTCCTTATACACATCCACACCGTTTGACCGATTTCGGCCAAACTTGGAAAACTGGTAGGTCATGATACGGGGAGTGTCATAGGCTAGATCAAAATCATCTACCAGCTGTCTGTGTGTTTGTTTGTTCCTTATATATTGGTGTTGATTAGGTTCAACCAATGTTAAGTCTTGGTAGAGTTATTCATGGTAAATCCATATAGGCTGCATGTCCGACGAATTGGCTTTGGCAGAACCGCTTATATTTTTCATTTTTATTATTATTATTTTTTTTGTTATAATACATAATGCACTTGTACGGTAACCCATTCAAGTAATGACCACGCTAACGTTCTTTAACTTTTATGAACGATAGGAACCTTTTTTATTATCTACAAATAAATAACTTTTATACCAAGAATAAAATATTTATTATTCCCGACATTTCGCGTGTTAGGGTCTCCCCGCGGTCTAGTGGCTAACGCCTTAGTTTCTCATGTGGGAGATAGTGGGTTCGATTCCCACCGGAGGCAGGAATCTTCTTATTTTCTTTTTCGGCAGTGTCTACAACCACTCGATGGCACACAATATTCGGAAAATTTAGAACGCACGAGTTGATTCGTTCATAAAAAAATCGAAACGTTATTTGTTTCCCGAGATAACTCGTTTGGTCATTAATCGTTCATACCATCTCAAAAATTACCTAAGTAAAAACATAAATAAAAGGCCGTCACGCAGGAGCTGCATAACTAAGCACTTTCCTCAGAATTGTTGTAGTGTAGACTACATTACTGAATAATTTGCTGTAAATAACCTATATAAATAAAATAAAAACGTGAATAGTTCTGCTCATTTAAATTTCTTATGAGAACTGTTCAATTATTAATTTTGTAAATAATTTGCTTCCAGAGTTATGTTAATACATGATACTGTACTACGTAGTAAATACACAAAAACTTCATTTTCCGTCTTTTGATCTGACGCAGGAACAGGATACAGTCCACCTTGTGGGAGATAGCACTCCTCGCGACGCCTTTAGGAACCTACGTCTGGCCGGCTAATTCTAATGAAACAGAGTTTAAAGTAAACCCTCCTTTCCAATAGACCGATTGACTTCATTTTTACAACACTTCTTTCTCATGAGATACTCACGACGTATACCGCGTTTCGTTTCAATACAGCAGAAATTACGACCGGTATGAGTATATTAGTACTTTATGTCCGGAATAACCCCCCCCCCCCTCCAAATAACCCGATTTAGTTTATTTTTACAACCGATTTTTCTCTGTTGATTACCACCAAGAATGCCGAGTTTCGTTAAAATATAACAAAAACTACGGCTCGCATGGTCAAATTAGTGTTTTGGGTCCGGGGTAAACCCCCCCTCCCGGTGGACCGATTTTGGTGGTTAACGAACTCGTTCAATCGTTTGCTAATTGAAAGCTATATACCACGTTTCGTGAAGAAAAATCAAAAACTCTGGCCGCTATCGTGTAAACAGACACACACGCGCATATATGGTATATATATATATATATATATATAAATATATATATATATATATATTTATATATATATATATATTTATATATATATATATATATATATATATATATATATATATATATATATATATATGTATATATATATTTATGTATATATATATTTATATATATATATATATATATATATATTATATATATATATATATATATATATGTATATATATAAATAAATTTTAACGGGGGTCATTTTCGGTCTCTACTAGGTAGGATCGATAAAGATTTGAAGAAATTTTTCAAAACTTCCGCCATGAGTGCAACCTCAATAGCTACTTTCCTTCGGAGGAACGAGCTAAAAGGCGAAAAAAAAGGAAATTGTTTTAAAAAATGATATTTTGTAAACTTAATGAAAATTAAGAAATATATTTTTATCAATCTCACGATATTTTACTTTCGTGTCAAACGAACATTTTCTTCATTATACAGTTCGATATATTTTTCTCGGGAATATTGTATTTATTAACTTATATATTTTCTACTTTTTGTTTATCTATTTCTTCGGAACAATAACTATAAGAATAAATCAATTTATTACAGTAAATATAATATGTGAAGGTAATACCTGTCTCATGATTTCATGTTAGAAGAGACACAATAACAAGAAAATACATACCTGTGCCATAACGTTATGTTAGGGGTGACTCAAAAACAGGATAAAGATGGCGGGATTCGAGAGTGCTGTAGGTTATATCTTCCTCTTTATTCTGATAAGGGATACACATTTCTAAGGACGTATGTTAATATACAGAATGTCCACAATGACACTATATTACAAACGTGCGGAGCCACGATAAATGCATCGGTTCCCGTTGATCAACGTTAAGCGATGTTGGGCGTGACCAATACCTGAATTCCACGATTATACATTGTGCCTGGAAGACTGGCAGATCCTGGAAACCACCATCGTCACCACGATTAGATATTGTACCTGAAAGACTAGCAGCAACTGGGAATCACCATCGTCACCACGATTATACATTGTGCCTGGAAGACTGGCAGAACCTAGAAATCACCATCGTTTCCAAGATTAGATATTGTGCCTGGAAGACTGGCAGAACCTAGAAATCACCATCGTCTCCACGATTAGATATTGTGTCTGGAAGAAATGCAGATCCTGGAAACCACCATCGTCTCCGCGATTATACATTGTGCCCGGAAGACTGGCAGAACCTGGAAATCACCATCGTCACCACGATTAGACATTGTACCTAAAAGACTGGAAGAACCTGGAAATCACCATCGTCACCACGATTAGACATTGTACCTGAAAGATTTGCAGGTCCTGAAAATCACCATCATCACCACCATTAGACATTGTACCTGAATGACTAGCAGCAACTGGGAATCACCATCGTCACCACGATTATACATTGTGCCTGGAAGACTGGCAAAACCTAGAAATCATCATCGTCACACGTGATTAGACGTTGCACGTGGAAGTCATGAAGAACCTGGGAATCAGATCGTCGCCACGATGAGCATTGTACCTGTAAGACAGGCAGAACATGGCAATCACCATCGTCACCATGATTAGGCATTGTACCTGGAAGACTGCAGAACCTAGAAATCACCATCGTCACACTGATTAGACATTGTACATGGAAGACTGGCAGAACCTAGAAATTACCATCGTCACACTGATTAGGCATTCTACCCGGAAGACTGGCAGAACCTAGAAATCACCATCGTCACACTGATTAGACATTGTACCTGGAAGACTGGCAGAACATGGAAATCACCATCGTCACCATGATTAGGCATTGTACCTGGAAGACTGCAGAACCTAGAAATCACCATCGTCACACTGATTAGACATTGTACATGGAAGACTGGCAGAACCTAGAAATTACCATCGTCACACTGATTAGACATTGTACCTGGAAGACTGGCAGAACCTGCTATCGACACAAGCCTATCTAAAGATCTGGATTTTAACATTAGAGCTAGGGTTGTTTTCTTCTGTATTTGTATCTAGGTATAACGTAATTGTCTGAAGCACAGACATCGACTTCACTTCATAAGTGCATGGTAGCCTATGTTTAAAGCTAACACGCACTATATTGAAGAAGCAATATAATGTATTTGAGTTCCTCCATGCTGCTTCGGATCCCAATAATACATGGTCTAGAAGTCCGACATTCCATCCTGCTATTAACGGAATGAAGGCACCCAAAGAATTGGAGGAATTTGATAAAGTTAACGGCAGCTCTACGCGACGAAGTATGCTTTTAGTCCAGAAAGGAGAAAATAATAATACTTCGTGCGAGAAAAATACCGCTTCTAGAGAGATGTCCATAACACTATCAACTCCTTCTTAGCATAAATATACTGTAAAACGAAGAATAGTCAATAATGCCGGCACCTTACTCAGCTATAGTAGAGTTCTGCTATAGTAAGGCTCCTAGCCTCTACTACTGTGGGGCGAAATGTTTTCTATGCGGGGGGCTCATAAATAAATTAAATTAATAATATGGTTACTAACCTGCAATAGTTCTATTATAGTAGGGCTGCAAGTATATAGAAGTTATGCTATAATTAGGCTCCTAGTCTATTATAGTTCTATTATAGTAGGGCTGCAAGTATATAGAAGTTTTGCTATAGTTAGGCTCCTAGTCTATTATAGTTCTATTATAGTAGGGCTGCTAGTATATAGAAGTTTTGCTATAGTAAGGCTCCTAGTCTATTATAGTTCTATTATAGTAGGGCTGCTAGTATATAGAAGTATTGGTATAATTAGGCTCCTAGTCTATTATAGTTCTATTATAGTAGAGCAGCTGGTATATAGGTGTTTTGCTATAATTAGGCTCCTAGTCTATTATAGTTCTATTATAGTAGGGCTGCTAGTATATAGAAGTTTTGGTATAATTAGGCTCCTAATCTATTATAGTTCTATTATAGTAGACCTGCAAGTATATAGAAGTTTTGGTATAATTAGGCTCCTAGTCTATTATAGTTCTATTATAGTAGACCTGCAAGTATATAGAAGTTTTGGTATAATTAGGCTCCTAGTCTATTATAGTTCTATTATAGTAGGACTGCTAGTATATAGAAGTTTTGCTATAATTAGGCTCCTAGTCTATTATAGTTCTATTATAGTAGGACTGCTAGTATATAGAAGTTTTGCTATAATTAGGCTCCTAGTCTATTGTAGTTCTATTATAGTAGGGCTGCTAGTAAATAGAAGTTTTGCTATAGTAAGGCTCCTAGTATATTATAGTTCTATTATAGTAGGGCTGCTAGTATATAGAAGTTTTGCTATAATTAGGCTCCTAGTCTATTATAGTTCTATTATAGTAGGGCTGCTAGTATATAGATGTTTTGCTATAATTAGGCTCCTAGTCTATTATAGTTCTATTATAGTAGGGCTGCTAGTATATAGAAGTTTTGGTATAATTAGGCTCCTAGTCTATTATAGTTCTATTATAGTAGGGCTGCTAGTATATAGATGTTTTGCTATAATTAGGCTCCTAGTCTATTATAGTTCTATTATAGTAGGGCTGCTAGTATATAGAAGTTTTGGTATAATTAGGCTCCTAGTCTATTACAGTTCTATTATAGTAGGGCTGCTAGTATATAGAAGTTTTGCTATAATTAGGCTCCTAGTCTATTATAGTTCTATTATAGTAGGGCTGCTAGTATATAGAAGTTTTGCTATAATTAGTCTCCTAGTCTATTATAGTTCTATTATAGTAGGACTGCTAGTATATAGAAGCTTTGCTATAATTAGTCTCATAGTCTATTATAGTTCTATTATAGTAGGACTGCTAGTATATAGAAGTTTTGCTATAATTAGTCTCCTAGTCTATTATAGTTCTATTATAGTAGGATTGCTAGTATATAGAAGTTTTGCTATAATTAGTCTCCTAGTCTATTATAGTTCTATTATAGTAGGGCTGCTAGTATATAGAAGTTTTCCTATAATTAGTCTCCTAGTCTATTATAGTTCTATTATAGTAGGGCTGCTAGTATATAGAAGTTTTGCTATAATTAGGCTCCTAGTCTATTATAGTTCTATTATAGTAGGGCTGCTAGTATATAGAAGTTTTGCTATAATTAGGCTCCTAGTCTATTATAGTTCTATTATAGTAGGGCTGCAAGTATATAGAAGTTTTGCTATAATTAGGCTCCTAGTCTATTATAGTCCTATTATAGTAGGGCTGCTAGTATATAGAAGTTTTGCTAAAATTAGGCTCCTAGTCTATTATAGTTCTATTATAGTAGGGCTGCTAGTATATAGAAGTTTTGCTATAATTAGGCTCCTAGTATATTATAGTTCTATTATAGTAGGGCTGCTAGTATATAGAAGTTTTGCTATAAAAAGGCTCCTAGTCTATTATAGTTCTATTATAGTAGGGCTGCTAGTATATAGAAGTTTTGGTATAGTAAGGCTCCTAGTCTATTATAATTCTATTATAGTAGGGCTGCTAGTATATAGAAGTTTTGCTATAATTAGGCTCCTAGTCTATTATAGTTCTATTATAGTAGGGCTGCTAGTATATAGAAGTTTTGCTATAGTAAGGCTCCTAGTCTATTATAGTTCTATTATAGTAGGGCTGCTAGTATATAGAAGTTTTGGTACAGTAAGGCTCCTAGTCTATTATAGTTCTATTATAGTAGGGCTGCTAGTATATAGAAGTTTTGCTATAATTAGGCTCCTAGTCTATTATAGTTCTATTATAGTAGGGATGCGAGTATATAGAAGTTTTGCTATAGTAAGGCTCCTAGTCTATTATAGTTCTATTATAGTAGGGCTGCGAGTACATAGAAGTTTTGCTATAGTAAGGGTCCTAGTCTATTATAGTTCTATTATAGTATGGCTGCTAGTATATAGAAGTTTTGCTATAATTAGGCTCCTAGTCTATTATAGTTCTATTATAGTAGGGCTGCAAGTATATAGAAGTTTTGCTATAGTAAGGCTCCTAGTCTATTATTGTTCTATTATAGTAGGGCTGCTAGTATATAGAAGTTTTGCTATAGTAAGGCTCCTAGTCTATTATAGTTCTATTATAGTAGGGCTGCTAGTATATAGAAGTTTTGCTATAGTAAGGCTCCTAGTCTATTATAGTTCTATTATAGTAGGGCTGCTAGTATATAGAAGTTTTGCTATAATTAGGCTCCTAGTCTATTATAGTTCTATTATAGTAGGGCTGCTAGTATATAGATGTTTTGCTATAATTAGGCTCCTAGTCTATTAAAGTTCTATTATAGTAGGGCTGCTAGTATATAGAAGTTTTGGTATAATCAGGCTCCTAGTCTATTATAGTTCTTTTATAGTAGACCTGCAAGTATATAGAAGTTTCGGTATAATTAGGCTCCTAGTCTATTATAGTTCTATTATAGTAGGGCTGCTAGTATATAGAAGTTTTCCTATAATTAGGCTCCCAGTCTATTATAGTTCTATTATAGTAGGGCTGCTAGTATATAGAAGTTTTGCTATAATTAGGCTCCTAGTCTACTATAGTTCTATTATAGTAGGGCTGCTAGTATATAGAAGTTTTGCTATAATTAGGCTCCTAGTCTATTATAGTTCTATTATAGTAGGGCTGCTAGTATATAGAATTTTTGCTATAATTAGGCTCCTAGTCTATTATAGTTCTATTATAGTAGGGCTGCAAGTATATAGAAGTTTTGCTATAATTAGGCTCCTAGTCTATTATAGATCTATTATAGTAGGGCTGCTAGTATATAGAAGTTTTGCTATAATTTGGCTCCTAGTCTATAATAGTTCTATTATAGTAGGGCTGCTAGTATATAGAAGTCTTACTATAATTAGTCTCCTAGTCTATTATAGTTCTATTATAGTAGGGCTGCTAGTATATAGAAGTTTTGCTATAATGAGGCTCCTAGTCTACTATAGTTCTATTATAGTAGGGCTGCTAGTATATAGAAGTTTTGGTATAGTAAGGCTCCTAGTCTATTATAGTTCTATTATAGTAGGGCTGCTAGTATATAGAAGTTTTTCTATAATTAGGGTCCTAGTCAATTATAGTTCTATTATAGTAGGGCCGCTAGTATATAGAAGTTTTGCTATAATTAGGCTCCTATTCTATTATAGTTCTATTGTAGTAGGGCTGCAAGTATATAGAAGTTTTGCTATAATTAGGCTCCTAGTCTATTATAGTTCTATTATAGTAGGGCTGCTTGTATATAGAAGTTTTGCTATAATTAGGCTCCTTGTCTATTATAGTTATATTATAGTAGGGCTGCTAGTATATAGAAGTTTTGCTATAATTAGGCTCCTAGTCTATTATAGTTCTATTATAGTAGGGCTGCTAGTATATAGAAGTTTTGCTATAATTAGGCTCCTAGTCTATTATAGTTCTATTAAGGTAGGGCTGTTGTATATAGAAGTTTTGGTATAGTAAGGCTCCTATTCTATTATAGTTCTACTATAGTAGGGCTGCTAGTATATAGAAGTTTTGGTATAGTAAGGCTCCTAGTCTATTATAGTTCTACTATAGTAGGGCTGCTAGTATATAGAAGTTTTGCTATAGTAAGGCTCCTAGTCTATTATAGTTCTACTATAGTAGGGCTGCTAGAATATAGAAGTTTTGCTATAGTAAGGCTCCTAGTCTATTATAGTTCTATTATAGTAGGGCTGCTAGTATATAGAAGTTTTGCTATAATTAGGCTCCTAGTCTATTATAGTAGGGCTGCTAGTATATAGAAGTTTTGCTATAATTAGGCTCCTAGTCTATTATAGTTCTATTATAGTAGGACTGCTAGTATATAGAAGTTTTGCTATAATTAGGCTCCTAGTCTATTATAGTTCTATTATAGTAGGCCTTCTATTATATAGAAGTTTTGCTATAATTAGGCTCCTAGTCTATTATAGTTCTATTATAGTAGGGCTGCAAGTATATAAAAGTTTTCTATAATTAGGCTCCTAGTCTATTATTGTTCTATTATAGTAGGGCTGCTAGTATATAGATGTTTTGCTATAGTAAGGCTCCTAGTCTATTATAGTTCTATTATAGTAGGGCTGCTAGTATATAGAAGTTTTGCTATAATTATGCTCCTAGTCTATTATAGTTCTATTATAGTAGGGCAGCTAGTATATAGATGTTTTGCTATAATTAGGCTCCTAGTCTATTATAGTAGGGCTGCTAGTATATAGAAGTTTTGGTATAATTAGGCTCCTAATCTATTATAGTTCTATTATAGTAGACCTGCAAGTATATAGAAGTTATGGTATAATTAGGCTCCTAGTCTATTATAGTTCTATTATAGTAGACCTGCAAGTATATAGAAGTTTTGGTATAATTAGGCTCCTAGTCTATTATAGTTCTATTATAGTAGGACTGCTAGTATATAGAAGTTTTGCTATAATTAGGCTCCTAGTCTATTGTAGTTCTATTATAGTAGGGCTGCTAGTAAATAGAAGTTTTCCTATAGTAAGGCTCCTAGTATATTATAGTTCTATTATAGTAGGGCTGCTAGTATATAGAAGTTTTGCTATAATTAGGCTCCTAGTCTATTATAGTTCTATTATAGTAGGGCTGCTAGTATATAGATGTTTTGCTATAATTAGGCTCCTAGTCTATTATAGTTCTATTATAGTAGGGCTGCTAGTACATAGAAGTTTTGGTATAATTAGGCTCCTAGTTTATTATAGTTCTATTATAGTAGGGCTGCTAGTATAAAGAAGTTTTGCTATAATTAGGCTCCTAGTCTATTATAGTTCTATTATAGTAGGGCTGCTAGTATATAGAAGTTTTGCTATAATTAGTCTCCTAGTCTATTATAGTTCTATTATAGTAGGACTGCTAGTATATAAAAGTTTGGGTATAATTAGTCTCCTAGACTATTATAGTTCTATTATAGTAGGGCTGCTAGTATATAGAAGTTTTGCTATAATTAGGCTCCTAGTCTATTATAGTTCTATTATAGTACGACTGCTAGTATATAGAAGTTTTGCTATAATTAGGCTCCTAGTCTATTATAGTTATACTATAGTAGGACTGGTAGTATATAGAAGTTTTGCTATAATTAGTCTCCTAGTCTATTATAGTTCTATTATAGTAGGGCTGCTAGTATATAGAAGTTTTGCTATAATTAGGCTCCTAGTCTATTATAGTTCTATTATAGTAGACCTGCAAGTATATAGAAGTTTTGCTATAATTAGGCTCCTAGTCTATTATAGTCCTATTATAGTAGGGCTGCTAGTATATAGAAGTTTTGCTATAATTAGGCTCCTAGTCTATTATAGTTCTATTATAGTAGGGCTGCTAGAATATAGAAGTTTTGCTATAATTAGGCTCCTAGTATATTATAGTTCTATTATAGTAGGGCTGCTAGTATATGGAAGTTTTGCTATAATTAGGCTCCTAGTCTATTATAGTTCTATTATAGTAGGGCTGCTAGTATATAGAAGTTTTGCTATAATTAGGCTCCTAGTCTATTATAGTTCTATTATAGTAGGGCTGCTAGTATATAGAAGTTTTGCTATAATTAGGCTCCTAGTCTATTATAGTTCTATTATAGTAGACCTGCAAGTATATAGAAGTTTTGCTATAATTAGGCTCCTAGTCTATTATAGTTCTATTATAGTAGGGCTGCTAGTATATAGAAGTTTTGCTATAATTAGGCTCTTAGTCTATTATAGTTCTATTATAGTAGGGCTGCTAGTATATAGAAGTTTTGCTATAATTAGGCTCCTAGTCTATTATAGTTCTATTATAGTAGGGCTGCTAGTATATAGAAGTTTTGCTATAATTAGGCTCCTAGTCTATTATAGTTCTATTATAGTAGGGCTGCTAGTATATAGAAGTTTTGCTATAATTAGGCTCCTAGTCTATTATAGTTCTATTATAGTAGGGCTGCTAGTATATAGAAGTTTTGCTATAATTAGGCTCCTAGTATATTATAGTTCTATTATAGTAGGGCTGCTAGTATATGGAAGTTTTGCTATAATTAGGCTCCTAGTCTATTATAGTTCTATTATAGTAGACCTGCAAGTATATAGAAGTTTTGGTATAATTAGGCTCCTAGTCTATTATAGTTCTATTATAGTAGGGCTGCTAGTATATAGATGTTTTGCTATAAATAGGCTCCTAGTCTATTATAGTTCTTTTATAGTAGGGCTGCTAGTATATAGAAGTTTTGGTATAATTAGGCACCTAGTCTATTATAGTTCTATTATAGTAGGGCTGCTAGTATATAGAAGTTTTGGTATAATTAGGCTCCTAGTCTATTATAGTTCTATTATAGTAGGACTGCTAGTATATAGAAGTTTTGCTACAGTAAGGCTCCTAGTCTATTATAGTTCTATTATAGTAGGGCTGCTAGTATATAGAAGTTTTCCTATAATTAGGCGCCTAGTCTATTATAGTTCTATTATAGTAGGACTGCTAGTATATAGAAGTTTTCCTATAATTAGGCGCCTAGTCTATTATAGTTCTATTATAGTAGGACTGCTAGTATATAGAAGTTTTGCTATAATTAGTCTCCTAGTCTATTATAGTTCTATTATAGTAGGACTGCTAGTATATAGAAGTTTTGCTATAATTAGGCTCCTAGTCTATTATAGTTCTATTATAGTAGGGCTGCTAGTATATTATAGTTCTATTATAGTAGGACTGCTAGTATATAGAAGTTTTGCTATAGTAAGGCTCCTAGTCTATTATAGTTCTATTATAGTAGGACTGCTAGAATATAGAAGTTTTGCTATAATTAGGCTCCTAGTCTATTATAGTTCTATTATAGTAGGACTGCTAGTATACAGAAGTTTTGCTATAGTAAGGCTCCTAGTCTATTATAGTTCTATTATAGTAGGGCTGCTAGTAAATACAAGTTTTGCTATAGTAAGGCTCCAAGTCTATTATAGTTCTATTATAGTAGGGCTGCTAGTATATAGAAGTTTTGCAATAGTAAGGCTCCTAGTCTATTATAGTTCTATTATAGTAGGGCTGCTAGTATATAGAAGTTTTGCTATAATTAGGCTCTTAGTCTATTATAGTTCTATTATAGTAGGGCTGCTAGTATATAGAAGTTTTGCTATAATTAGGCTCCTAGTCTATTATAGTTCTATTATAGTAGACCTGCAAGTATATAGAAGTTTTGGTATAATTAGGCTCCTAGTCTATTATAGTTCTATTATAGTAGACCTGCAAGTATATAGAAGTTTTGCTATAATTAGGCTCCTAGTCTATTATAGTTCTATTATAGTAGGGCTGCTAGTATATAGAAGTTTTGCTATAATTAGGCTCCTAGTCTATTATAGTTCTATTATAGTAGACCTGCAAGTATATAGAAGTTTTGGTATAATTAGGCTCCTAGTCTATTATAGTTCTATTATAGTAGACCTGCAAGTATATAGAAGTTTTGCTATAATTAGGCTCCTAGTCTATTATAGTTCTATTATAGTAGGGCTGCTAGTATATAGAAGTTTTGCTACAGTAAGGCTCCTAGTCTATTATAGTTCTATTATAGTAGGGCTGCTAGTATATAGAAGTTTTCCTATAATTAGGCGCCTAGTCTATTATAGTTCTATTATAGTAGGACTGCTAGTATATAGAAGTTTTCCTATAATTAGGCGCCTAGTCTATTATAGTTCTATTATAGTAGGACTGCTAGTATATAGAAGTTTTGCTATAATTAGTCTCCTAGTCTATTATAGTTCTATTATAGTAGGACTGCTAGTATATAGAAGTTTTGCTATAATTAGGCTCCTAGTCTATTATAGTTCTATTATAGTAGGGCTGCTAGTATATAGAAGTTTTGCTATGATTAGGCTCCTAGTCTATTATAGTTCTATTATAGTAGGGCTGCTAGTATATAGAAGTTTTGCTATAATTAGGCTCCTAGTCTATTATAGTTCTATTATAGTAGGGCAGCTAGTATATAGAAGTTTTGCTATAATTAGGATCCTAGTCTATTATAGTTCTATTTTAGTAGGGCTGCTAGTATATAGAAGTTTTGCTATAATTAGGCTCCTAGTCTATTATAGTTCTATTATAGTAGGACTGCTAGTATATAGAAGTTTTGCTATAATTAGGCTCCTAGTCTATTATAGTTCTCTTATAGTAGGACTGCTAGTATATGGAAGTTTTGCTATAGTAAGGCTCCTAGTCTATTATAGTTCTATTATAGTAGGGCTGCTAGTATATAGAAGTTTTGCTATAATTAGGCTCCTAGTCTATTATAGTTCTATTATAGTAGGACTGCTAGTATATAGAAGTTTTGCTATAGTAAGGCTCCTAGTCTATTATAGTTCTATTATAGTAGGACTGCTAGAATATAGAAGTTTTGCTATAATTAGGCTCCTAGTCTATTATAGTTCTATTATAGTAGGACTGCTAGTATACAGAAGTTTTGCTATAGTAAGGCTCCTAGTCTATTATAGTTCTATTATAGTAGGGCTGCTAGTAAATACAAGTTTTGCTATAGTAAGGCTCCAAGTCTATTATAGTTCTATTATAGTAGGGCTGCTAGTATATAGAAGTTTTGCAATAGTAAGGCTCCTAGTCTATTATAGTTCTATTATAGTAGGGCTGCTTGTATATAGAAGTTTTGCTATAATTAGGCTCTTAGTCTATTATAGTTCTATTATAGTAGGGCTGCTAGTATATAGAAGTTTTGCTATAATTAGGCTCCTAGTCTATTATAGTTCTATTATAGTAGACCTGCAAGTATATAGAAGTTTTGGTATAATTAGGCTCCTAGTCTATTATAGTTCTATTATAGTAGACCTGCAAGTATATAGAAGTTTTGCTATAATTAGGCTCCTAGTCTATTATAGTTCTATTATAGTAGGGCTGCTAGTATATAGAAGTTTTGCTATAATTAGGCTCCTAGTCTATTATAGTTCTATTATAGTAGGGCTGCTAGTATATAGAAGTTTTGCTATAATTAGGCTCCTAGTATATTATAGTTCTATTATAGTAGGGCTGCTAGTATATGGAAGTTTTGCTATAATTAGGCTCCTAGTCTATTATAGTTCTATTATAGTAGGGCTGCTAGTATATAGAAGTTTTGCTATAATTAGGCTCCTAGTCTATTATAGTTCTATTATAGTAGGGGTGCTAGTATATAGAAGTTTTGGTATAATTAGGCTCCTAGTCTATTATAGTTCTATTATAGTAGACCTGCAAATATAGAAGTTTTGGTATAATTAGGCTCCTAGTCTATTATAGTTCTATTATAGTAGGGCTGCTAGTATATAGAAGTTTTGCTATAATTAGGCTCCTAGTCTATTTTAGTACTATTATAGTAGACCTGCAAGTATATAGATGTTTTGGTATAATTAGTCTCTTAGTATATTATAGTTCTACTATAGTAGGACTGCTAGTATATAGAAGTTTTGCTATAATTAGGCTCCTAGTCTATTATAGTTCTATTATAGTAGGGCTGCTAGTATATAGAAGTTTTGCTATAATTAGGCTCCTAGTCTATTATAGTTCTATTATAGTAGGGCTGCTAGTATATAGATGTTTTGCTATAAATAGGCTCCTAGTCTATTATAGTTCTTCTATAGTAGGGCTGCTAGTATATAGAAGTTTTGGTATAATTAGGCACCTAGTCTATTATAGTTCTATTATAGTAGGGCTGCTAGTATATAGAAGTTTTGGTATAATTAGGCTCCTAGTCTATTATAGTTCTATTATAGTAGGACTGCTAGTATATAGAAGTTTTGCTACAGTAAGGCTCCTAGTCTATTATAGTTCTATTATAGTAGGGCTGCTAGTATATAGAAGTTTTCCTATAATTAGGCGCCTAGTCTATTATAGTTCTATTATAGTAGGACTGCTAGTATATAGAAGTTTTGCTATGATTAGGCTCCTAGTCTATTATAGTTCTATTATAGTAGGGCTGCTAGTATATAGAAGTTTTGCTATAATTAGGCTCCTAGTCTATTATAGTTCTATTATAGTAGGGCAGCTAGTATATAGAAGTTTTGCTATAATTAGGATCCTAGTCTATTATAGTTCTATTATAGTAGGGCTGCTAGTATATAGAAGTTTTGCTATAATTAGGCTCCTAGTCTATTATAGTTCTATTATAGTAGGACTGCTAGTATATAGAAGTTTTGCTATAATTTGGCTCCTAGTCTATTATAGTTCTCTTATAGTAGGACTGCTAGTATATGGAAGTTTTGCTATAGTAAGGCTCCTAGTCTATTATAGTTCTATTATAGTAGGGCTGCTAGTATATAGAAGTTTTGCTATAATTAGGCTCCTAGTCTATTATAGTTCTATTATAGTAGGGCTGCTAGTATATAGAAGTTTTGGTATAGTAAGGCTCCTAGTCTATTATAGTGCTACTATGGTTGGACTGCTAGTATATAGAAGTTTTGCTATAGTAAGGCTCCTAGTCTATTATAGTTCTATTATAGTAGGGCTGCTAGAATATAGAAGTTTTGCTATAATTAGGCTCCTAGTCTATTATAGTTTTATTATAGTAGGACTGCTAGTATACAGAAGTTTTGCTATAGTAAGGCTCCTAGTCTATTATAGTTCTATTATAGTAGGGCTGCTAGTAAATACGAGTTTTGCTATAGTAAGGCTCCAAGTCTATTATAGTTCTATTATAGTAGGGCTGCTAGTATATAGAAGTTTTGCAATAGTAAGGCTCCTAGTCTATTATAGTTCTATTATAGTAGGGCTGCTAGTATATAGAAGTTTTGCTATAATTAGGCTCTTAGTCTATTATAGTTCTATTATAGTAGGGCTGCTAGTATATAGAAGTTTTGCTATAATTAGGCTCCTAGTCTATTATAGTTCTATTATAGTAGGGCTGCTAGAATATAGAAGTTTTGCTATAATTAGGCTCCTAGTCTATTATAGTTCTATTATAGTAGGACTGCTAGTATACAGAAGTTTTGCTATAGTAAGGCTCCTAGTCTATTATAGTTCTATTATAGTAGGGCTGCTAGTAAATACAAGTTTTGCTATAGTAAGGCTCCAAGTCTATTATAGTTCTATTATAGTAGGGCTGCTAGTATATAGAAGTTTTGCAATAGTAAGGCTCCTAGTCTATTATAGTTCTATTATAGTAGGGCTGCTAGTATATAGAAGTTTTGCTATAATTAGGCTCTTAGTCTATTATAGTTCTATTATAGTAGGGCTGCTAGTATATAGAAGTTTTGCTATAATTAGGCTCCTAGTCTATTATAGTTCTATTATAGTAGGGGTGCTAGTATATAGAAGTTTTGGTATAATTAGGCTCCTAGTCTATTATAGTTCTATTATAGTAGACCTGCAAATATAGAAGTTTTGGTATAATTAGGCTCCTAGTCTATTATAGTTCTATTATAGTAGGGCTGCTAGTATATAGAAGTTTTGGTATAATTAGGCTCCTAGTCTATTATAGTTCTATTATAGTAGGGCTGCTAGTATATAGAAGTTTTGCTATAATTAGGCTCCTAGTCTATTATAGTTCTATTATAGTAGACCTGCAAGTATATAGAAGTTTTGGTATAATTAGGCTCCTAGTCTATTATAGTTCTATTATAGTAGGGCTGCTAGTATATAGAAGTTTTGCTATAATTAGGCTCCTAGTCTATTATAGTTCTATTATAGTAGGGCTGCTAGTATATAGATGTTTTGCTATAAATAGGCTCCTAGTCTATTATAGTTCTTTTATAGTAGGGCTGCTAGTATATAGAAGTTTTGGTATAATTAGGCTCCTAGTCTATTATAGTTCTATTATAGTAGGGCTGCTAGTATATAGAAGTTTTGGTATAATTAGGCTCCTAGTCTATTATAGTTCTATTATAGTAGGGCTGCTAGTATATAGAAGTTTTGCTACAGTAAGGCTCCTAGTCTATTATAGTTCTATTATAGTAGGGCTGCTAGTATATAGAAGTTTTCCTATAATTAGGCGCCTAGTCTATTATAGTTCTATTATAGTAGGACTGCTAGTATATAGAAGTTTTGCTATAATTAGTCTCCTAGTCTATTATAGTTCTATTATAGTAGGACTGCTAGTATATAGAAGTTTTGCTATAATTAGTCTCCTAGTCTATTATAGTTCTATTATAGTAGGGCTGCTAGTATATAGAAGTTTTGCTATAATTAGTCTCCTAGTCTATTATAGTTCTATTATAGTAGACCTGCTAGTATATAGAAGTTTTGCTATAATTAGGCTCCTAGTCTACTATAGTTCTATTATAGTAGGGCTGCTAGTATATAGAAGTTTTGGTATAGTAAGGCTCCTAGTCTATTATAGTTCTATTATAGTAGGGCTGCTAGTATATAGAAGTTTTGCTATAATTAGGCTCCTAGTCTATTATAGTTCTATTATAGTAGGGCTGCTAGTTTATAGAAGTTTCGCTATAATTAGGCTCCTAGTCTATTATAGTTCAATTATAGTAGGGCTGCTAGTATATAGAAGTTTTGCTATAATTAGGCTCCTAGTCTATTATAGTTCTATTATAGTAGGGCTGCTAGTATATAGAAGTTTTGCTATAATTAGGCTCCTAGTCTATTATAGTTCTATTATAGTAGGGATGCTAGTATATAGAAGTTTTGCTATAATTAGTCTCCTAGTCTATTATAGTTCTATTATAGTAGGGCTGCTAGTATATAGAAGTTTTGCTATAATTAGGCTCCTAGTCTATTATAGTTCTATTACAGTAGGGCTGCTAGTATATAGAAGTTTTGCTATAATTAGGCTCCTAGTCTATTATAGTTCTATTATAGTAGGGCTGCTAGTATATAGAAGTTTTGCTATGATTAGGCTCCTAGTCTATTATAGTTCTATTATAGTAGGACTGCTAGTATATAGAAGTTTTCCTATAATTAGGCGCCTAGTCTATTATAGTTCTATTATAGTAGGACTGCTAGTATATAGAAGTTTTGCTATAATTAGTCTCCTAGTCTATTATAGTTCTATTATAGTAGGGCTGCTAGTATATGGAAGTTTTGGTATAGTAAGGCTCCTAGTCTATTATAGTTCTACTATAGTAGGACTGCTAGTATATAGAAGTTTTGCTATAGTAAGGCTCCTAGTCTATTATAGTTCTATTATAGTAGGGCTGCTAGAATGTAGAAGTTTTGCTATAATTAGGCTCCTAGTCTATTATAGTTCTATTATAGTAGGACTGCTAGTATACAGAAGTTTTGCTATAGTAAGGCTCCTAGTCTATTATAGTTCTATTATAGTAGGGCTGCTAGTAAATACAAGTTTTGCTATAGTAAGGCTCCAAGTCTATTATAGTTCTAATATAGTAGGGCTGCTAGTATATAGAAGTTTTGCAATAGTAAGGCTCCTAGTCTATTATAGTTCTATTATAGTAGGACTGCTAGTAAATACAAGTTTTGCTATAGTAAGGCTCCAAGTCTATTATAGTTCTATTATAGTAGGGCTGCTAGTATATAGAAGTTTTGCAATAGTAAGGCTCCTAGTCTATTATAGTTCTATTATAGTAGGACTGCTAGTATATAGAAGTTTTGCTATAATTAGGCTCCTAGTCTATTATAGTTCTATTATAGTAGGACTGCTAGTATATGGAAGTTTTGCTATAGTAAGGCTCCTAGTCTATTATAGTTCTATTATAGTAGACCTGCTAGTATATAGAAGTTTTGCTATAATTAGGCTCCTAGTCTATTATAGTTCTATTATAGTAGGGCTGCTAGTATATAGAAGTTTTGCTATAATTAGGCTCCTAGTCTATTATAGTTCTATTATAGTAGGGCTGCTAGTATATAGAAGTTTTGGTATAATTAGGCTCCTAGTCTATTATAGTTCTATTATAGTAGGGCTGCTAGTATATAGAAGTTTTGCTATAATTAGGCTCCTAGTCTATTATAGTTCTATTATAGTAGGGCTGCTAGTATATAGAAGTTTCGCTATAATTAGGCTCTTAGTCTATTATAGTTCTATTATAGTAGGGCTGCTAGTATATAGAAGTTTTGGTATAGTAAGGCTCCTAGTCTATTATAGTTCTATTATAGTAGGGCTGCTAGTATATAGAAGTTTTTCTATAATTAGGGTCCTAGTCAATTATAGTTCTATTATAGTAGGGCCGCTAGTATATAGAAGTTTTGCTATAATTAGGCTCCTATTCTATTATAGTTCTATTGTAGTAGGGCTGCAAGTATATAGAAGTTTTGCTATAATTAGGCTCCTAGTCTATTATAGTTCTATTATAGTAGGGCTGCTTGTATATAGAAGTTTTGCTATAATTAGGCTCCTTGTCTATTATAGTTATATTATAGTAGGGCTGCTAGTATATAGAAGTTTTGCTATAATTAGGCTCCTAGTCTATTATAGTTCTATTATAGTAGGGCTGCTAGTATATAGAAGTTTTGCTATAATTAGGCTCCTAGTCTATTATAGTTCTATTAAGGTAGGGCTGTTGTATATAGAAGTTTTGGTATAGTAAGGCTCCTATTCTATTATAGTTCTACTATAGTAGGGCTGCTAGTATATAGAAGTTTTGGTATAGTAAGGCTCCTAGTCTATTATAGTTCTACTATAGTAGGGCTGCTAGTATATAGAAGTTTTGCTATAGTAAGGCTCCTAGTCTATTATAGTTCTACTATAGTAGGGCTGCTAGAATATAGAAGTTTTGCTATAGTAAGGCTCCTAGTCTATTATAGTTCTATTATAGTAGGGCTGCTAGTATATAGAAGTTTTGCTATAATTAGGCTCCTAGTCTATTATAGTAGGGCTGCTAGTATATAGAAGTTTTGCTATAATTAGGCTCCTAGTCTATTATAGTTCTATTATAGTAGGACTGCTAGTATATAGAAGTTTTGCTATAATTAGGCTCCTAGTCTATTATAGTTCTATTATAGTAGGCCTTCTATTATATAGAAGTTTTGCTATAATTAGGCTCCTAGTCTATTATAGTTCTATTATAGTAGGGCTGCAAGTATATAAAAGTTTTCTATAATTAGGCTCCTAGTCTATTATTGTTCTATTATAGTAGGGCTGCTAGTATATAGATGTTTTGCTATAGTAAGGCTCCTAGTCTATTATAGTTCTATTATAGTAGGGCTGCTAGTATATAGAAGTTTTGCTATAATTATGCTCCTAGTCTATTATAGTTCTATTATAGTAGGGCAGCTAGTATATAGATGTTTTGCTATAATTAGGCTCCTAGTCTATTATAGTAGGGCTGCTAGTATATAGAAGTTTTGGTATAATTAGGCTCCTAATCTATTATAGTTCTATTATAGTAGACCTGCAAGTATATAGAAGTTATGGTATAATTAGGCTCCTAGTCTATTATAGTTCTATTATAGTAGACCTGCAAGTATATAGAAGTTTTGGTATAATTAGGCTCCTAGTCTATTATAGTTCTATTATAGTAGGACTGCTAGTATATAGAAGTTTTGCTATAATTAGGCTCCTAGTCTATTGTAGTTCTATTATAGTAGGGCTGCTAGTAAATAGAAGTTTTCCTATAGTAAGGCTCCTAGTATATTATAGTTCTATTATAGTAGGGCTGCTAGTATATAGAAGTTTTGCTATAATTAGGCTCCTAGTCTATTATAGTTCTATTATAGTAGGGCTGCTAGTATATAGATGTTTTGCTATAATTAGGCTCCTAGTCTATTATAGTTCTATTATAGTAGGGCTGCTAGTACATAGAAGTTTTGGTATAATTAGGCTCCTAGTTTATTATAGTTCTATTATAGTAGGGCTGCTAGTATAAAGAAGTTTTGCTATAATTAGGCTCCTAGTCTATTATAGTTCTATTATAGTAGGGCTGCTAGTATATAGAAGTTTTGCTATAATTAGTCTCCTAGTCTATTATAGTTCTATTATAGTAGGACTGCTAGTATATAAAAGTTTGGGTATAATTAGTCTCCTAGACTATTATAGTTCTATTATAGTAGGGCTGCTAGTATATAGAAGTTTTGCTATAATTAGGCTCCTAGTCTATTATAGTTCTATTATAGTACGACTGCTAGTATATAGAAGTTTTGCTATAATTAGGCTCCTAGTCTATTATAGTTATACTATAGTAGGACTGGTAGTATATAGAAGTTTTGCTATAATTAGTCTCCTAGTCTATTATAGTTCTATTATAGTAGGGCTGCTAGTATATAGAAGTTTTGCTATAATTAGGCTCCTAGTCTATTATAGTTCTATTATAGTAGACCTGCAAGTATATAGAAGTTTTGCTATAATTAGGCTCCTAGTCTATTATAGTCCTATTATAGTAGGGCTGCTAGTATATAGAAGTTTTGCTATAATTAGGCTCCTAGTCTATTATAGTTCTATTATAGTAGGGCTGCTAGAATATAGAAGTTTTGCTATAATTAGGCTCCTAGTATATTATAGTTCTATTATAGTAGGGCTGCTAGTATATGGAAGTTTTGCTATAATTAGGCTCCTAGTCTATTATAGTTCTATTATAGTAGGGCTGCTAGTATATAGAAGTTTTGCTATAATTAGGCTCCTAGTCTATTATAGTTCTATTATAGTAGGGCTGCTAGTATATAGAAGTTTTGCTATAATTAGGCTCCTAGTCTATTATAGTTCTATTATAGTAGACCTGCAAGTATATAGAAGTTTTGCTATAATTAGGCTCCTAGTCTATTATAGTTCTATTATAGTAGGGCTGCTAGTATATAGATGTTTTGCTATAAATAGGCTCCTAGTCTATTATAGTTCTTTTATAGTAGGGCTGCTAGTATATAGAAGTTTTGGTATAATTAGGCTCCTAGTCTATTATAGTTCTATTATAGTAGGGCTGCTAGTATATAGAAGTTTTGGTATAATTAGGCTCCTAGTCTATTATAGTTCTATTATAGTAGGGCTGCTAGTATATAGAAGTTTTGCTATAATTAGGCTCCTAGTCTATTATAGTTCTATTATAGTAGGGCTGCTAGTATATAGAAGTTTTGCTATAATTAGGCTCCTAGTCTATTATAGTTCTATTATAGTAGGGCTGCTAGTATATAGAAGTTTTGCTATAATTAGGCTCTTAGTCTATTATAGTTCTATTATAGTAGGGCTGCTAGTATATAGAAGTTTTGCTATAATTAGGCTCCTAGTCTATTATAGTTCTATTATAGTAGGGCTGCTAGTATATAGAAGTTTTGCTATAATTAGGCTCCTAGTCTATTATAGTTCTATTATAGTAGGGCTGCTAGTATATAGAAGTTTTGCTATAATTAGGCTCCTAGTCTATTATAGTTCTATTATAGTAGGGCTGCTAGTATATAGAAGTTTTGCTATAATTAGGCTCCTAGTATATTATAGTTCTATTATAGTAGGGCTGCTAGTATATGGAAGTTTTGCTATAATTAGGCTCCTAGTCTATTATAGTTCTATTATAGTAGACCTGCAAGTATATAGAAGTTTTGGTATAATTAGGCTCCTAGTCTATTATAGTTCTATTATAGTAGGGCTGCTAGTATATAGATGTTTTGCTATAAATAGGCTCCTAGTCTATTATAGTTCTTTTATAGTAGGGCTGCTAGTATATAGAAGTTTTGGTATAATTAGGCACCTAGTCTATTATAGTTCTATTATAGTAGGGCTGCTAGTATATAGAAGTTTTGGTATAATTAGGCTCCTAGTCTATTATAGTTCTATTATAGTAGGACTGCTAGTATATAGAAGTTTTGCTACAGTAAGGCTCCTAGTCTATTATAGTTCTATTATAGTAGGGCTGCTAGTATATAGAAGTTTTCCTATAATTAGGCGCCTAGTCTATTATAGTTCTATTATAGTAGGACTGCTAGTATATAGAAGTTTTCCTATAATTAGGCGCCTAGTCTATTATAGTTCTATTATAGTAGGACTGCTAGTATATAGAAGTTTTGCTATAATTAGTCTCCTAGTCTATTATAGTTCTATTATAGTAGGACTGCTAGTATATAGAAGTTTTGCTATAATTAGGCTCCTAGTCTATTATAGTTCTATTATAGTAGGGCTGCTAGTATATTATAGTTCTATTATAGTAGGACTGCTAGTATATAGAAGTTTTGCTATAGTAAGGCTCCTAGTCTATTATAGTTCTATTATAGTAGGACTGCTAGAATATAGAAGTTTTGCTATAATTAGGCTCCTAGTCTATTATAGTTCTATTATAGTAGGACTGCTAGTATACAGAAGTTTTGCTATAGTAAGGCTCCTAGTCTATTATAGTTCTATTATAGTAGGGCTGCTAGTAAATACAAGTTTTGCTATAGTAAGGCTCCAAGTCTATTATAGTTCTATTATAGTAGGGCTGCTAGTATATAGAAGTTTTGCAATAGTAAGGCTCCTAGTCTATTATAGTTCTATTATAGTAGGGCTGCTAGTATATAGAAGTTTTGCTATAATTAGGCTCTTAGTCTATTATAGTTCTATTATAGTAGGGCTGCTAGTATATAGAAGTTTTGCTATAATTAGGCTCCTAGTCTATTATAGTTCTATTATAGTAGACCTGCAAGTATATAGAAGTTTTGGTATAATTAGGCTCCTAGTCTATTATAGTTCTATTATAGTAGACCTGCAAGTATATAGAAGTTTTGCTATAATTAGGCTCCTAGTCTATTATAGTTCTATTATAGTAGGGCTGCTAGTATATAGAAGTTTTGCTATAATTAGGCTCCTAGTCTATTATAGTTCTATTATAGTAGACCTGCAAGTATATAGAAGTTTTGGTATAATTAGGCTCCTAGTCTATTATAGTTCTATTATAGTAGACCTGCAAGTATATAGAAGTTTTGCTATAATTAGGCTCCTAGTCTATTATAGTTCTATTATAGTAGGGCTGCTAGTATATAGAAGTTTTGCTACAGTAAGGCTCCTAGTCTATTATAGTTCTATTATAGTAGGGCTGCTAGTATATAGAAGTTTTCCTATAATTAGGCGCCTAGTCTATTATAGTTCTATTATAGTAGGACTGCTAGTATATAGAAGTTTTCCTATAATTAGGCGCCTAGTCTATTATAGTTCTATTATAGTAGGACTGCTAGTATATAGAAGTTTTGCTATAATTAGTCTCCTAGTCTATTATAGTTCTATTATAGTAGGACTGCTAGTATATAGAAGTTTTGCTATAATTAGGCTCCTAGTCTATTATAGTTCTATTATAGTAGGGCTGCTAGTATATAGAAGTTTTGCTATGATTAGGCTCCTAGTCTATTATAGTTCTATTATAGTAGGGCTGCTAGTATATAGAAGTTTTGCTATAATTAGGCTCCTAGTCTATTATAGTTCTATTATAGTAGGGCAGCTAGTATATAGAAGTTTTGCTATAATTAGGATCCTAGTCTATTATAGTTCTATTTTAGTAGGGCTGCTAGTATATAGAAGTTTTGCTATAATTAGGCTCCTAGTCTATTATAGTTCTATTATAGTAGGACTGCTAGTATATAGAAGTTTTGCTATAATTAGGCTCCTAGTCTATTATAGTTCTCTTATAGTAGGACTGCTAGTATATGGAAGTTTTGCTATAGTAAGGCTCCTAGTCTATTATAGTTCTATTATAGTAGGGCTGCTAGTATATAGAAGTTTTGCTATAATTAGGCTCCTAGTCTATTATAGTTCTATTATAGTAGGACTGCTAGTATATAGAAGTTTTGCTATAGTAAGGCTCCTAGTCTATTATAGTTCTATTATAGTAGGACTGCTAGAATATAGAAGTTTTGCTATAATTAGGCTCCTAGTCTATTATAGTTCTATTATAGTAGGACTGCTAGTATACAGAAGTTTTGCTATAGTAAGGCTCCTAGTCTATTATAGTTCTATTATAGTAGGGCTGCTAGTAAATACAAGTTTTGCTATAGTAAGGCTCCAAGTCTATTATAGTTCTATTATAGTAGGGCTGCTAGTATATAGAAGTTTTGCAATAGTAAGGCTCCTAGTCTATTATAGTTCTATTATAGTAGGGCTGCTTGTATATAGAAGTTTTGCTATAATTAGGCTCTTAGTCTATTATAGTTCTATTATAGTAGGGCTGCTAGTATATAGAAGTTTTGCTATAATTAGGCTCCTAGTCTATTATAGTTCTATTATAGTAGACCTGCAAGTATATAGAAGTTTTGGTATAATTAGGCTCCTAGTCTATTATAGTTCTATTATAGTAGACCTGCAAGTATATAGAAGTTTTGCTATAATTAGGCTCCTAGTCTATTATAGTTCTATTATAGTAGGGCTGCTAGTATATAGAAGTTTTGCTATAATTAGGCTCCTAGTCTATTATAGTTCTATTATAGTAGGGCTGCTAGTATATAGAAGTTTTGCTATAATTAGGCTCCTAGTATATTATAGTTCTATTATAGTAGGGCTGCTAGTATATGGAAGTTTTGCTATAATTAGGCTCCTAGTCTATTATAGTTCTATTATAGTAGGGCTGCTAGTATATAGAAGTTTTGCTATAATTAGGCTCCTAGTCTATTATAGTTCTATTATAGTAGGGGTGCTAGTATATAGAAGTTTTGGTATAATTAGGCTCCTAGTCTATTATAGTTCTATTATAGTAGACCTGCAAATATAGAAGTTTTGGTATAATTAGGCTCCTAGTCTATTATAGTTCTATTATAGTAGGGCTGCTAGTATATAGAAGTTTTGCTATAATTAGGCTCCTAGTCTATTTTAGTACTATTATAGTAGACCTGCAAGTATATAGATGTTTTGGTATAATTAGTCTCTTAGTATATTATAGTTCTACTATAGTAGGACTGCTAGTATATAGAAGTTTTGCTATAATTAGGCTCCTAGTCTATTATAGTTCTATTATAGTAGGGCTGCTAGTATATAGAAGTTTTGCTATAATTAGGCTCCTAGTCTATTATAGTTCTATTATAGTAGGGCTGCTAGTATATAGATGTTTTGCTATAAATAGGCTCCTAGTCTATTATAGTTCTTCTATAGTAGGGCTGCTAGTATATAGAAGTTTTGGTATAATTAGGCACCTAGTCTATTATAGTTCTATTATAGTAGGGCTGCTAGTATATAGAAGTTTTGGTATAATTAGGCTCCTAGTCTATTATAGTTCTATTATAGTAGGACTGCTAGTATATAGAAGTTTTGCTACAGTAAGGCTCCTAGTCTATTATAGTTCTATTATAGTAGGGCTGCTAGTATATAGAAGTTTTCCTATAATTAGGCGCCTAGTCTATTATAGTTCTATTATAGTAGGACTGCTAGTATATAGAAGTTTTGCTATGATTAGGCTCCTAGTCTATTATAGTTCTATTATAGTAGGGCTGCTAGTATATAGAAGTTTTGCTATAATTAGGCTCCTAGTCTATTATAGTTCTATTATAGTAGGGCAGCTAGTATATAGAAGTTTTGCTATAATTAGGATCCTAGTCTATTATAGTTCTATTATAGTAGGGCTGCTAGTATATAGAAGTTTTGCTATAATTAGGCTCCTAGTCTATTATAGTTCTATTATAGTAGGACTGCTAGTATATAGAAGTTTTGCTATAATTTGGCTCCTAGTCTATTATAGTTCTCTTATAGTAGGACTGCTAGTATATGGAAGTTTTGCTATAGTAAGGCTCCTAGTCTATTATAGTTCTATTATAGTAGGGCTGCTAGTATATAGAAGTTTTGCTATAATTAGGCTCCTAGTCTATTATAGTTCTATTATAGTAGGGCTGCTAGTATATAGAAGTTTTGGTATAGTAAGGCTCCTAGTCTATTATAGTGCTACTATGGTTGGACTGCTAGTATATAGAAGTTTTGCTATAGTAAGGCTCCTAGTCTATTATAGTTCTATTATAGTAGGGCTGCTAGAATATAGAAGTTTTGCTATAATTAGGCTCCTAGTCTATTATAGTTTTATTATAGTAGGACTGCTAGTATACAGAAGTTTTGCTATAGTAAGGCTCCTAGTCTATTATAGTTCTATTATAGTAGGGCTGCTAGTAAATACGAGTTTTGCTATAGTAAGGCTCCAAGTCTATTATAGTTCTATTATAGTAGGGCTGCTAGTATATAGAAGTTTTGCAATAGTAAGGCTCCTAGTCTATTATAGTTCTATTATAGTAGGGCTGCTAGTATATAGAAGTTTTGCTATAATTAGGCTCTTAGTCTATTATAGTTCTATTATAGTAGGGCTGCTAGTATATAGAAGTTTTGCTATAATTAGGCTCCTAGTCTATTATAGTTCTATTATAGTAGGGCTGCTAGAATATAGAAGTTTTGCTATAATTAGGCTCCTAGTCTATTATAGTTCTATTATAGTAGGACTGCTAGTATACAGAAGTTTTGCTATAGTAAGGCTCCTAGTCTATTATAGTTCTATTATAGTAGGGCTGCTAGTAAATACAAGTTTTGCTATAGTAAGGCTCCAAGTCTATTATAGTTCTATTATAGTAGGGCTGCTAGTATATAGAAGTTTTGCAATAGTAAGGCTCCTAGTCTATTATAGTTCTATTATAGTAGGGCTGCTAGTATATAGAAGTTTTGCTATAATTAGGCTCTTAGTCTATTATAGTTCTATTATAGTAGGGCTGCTAGTATATAGAAGTTTTGCTATAATTAGGCTCCTAGTCTATTATAGTTCTATTATAGTAGGGGTGCTAGTATATAGAAGTTTTGGTATAATTAGGCTCCTAGTCTATTATAGTTCTATTATAGTAGACCTGCAAATATAGAAGTTTTGGTATAATTAGGCTCCTAGTCTATTATAGTTCTATTATAGTAGGGCTGCTAGTATATAGAAGTTTTGGTATAATTAGGCTCCTAGTCTATTATAGTTCTATTATAGTAGGGCTGCTAGTATATAGAAGTTTTGCTATAATTAGGCTCCTAGTCTATTATAGTTCTATTATAGTAGACCTGCAAGTATATAGAAGTTTTGGTATAATTAGGCTCCTAGTCTATTATAGTTCTATTATAGTAGGGCTGCTAGTATATAGAAGTTTTGCTATAATTAGGCTCCTAGTCTATTATAGTTCTATTATAGTAGGGCTGCTAGTATATAGATGTTTTGCTATAAATAGGCTCCTAGTCTATTATAGTTCTTTTATAGTAGGGCTGCTAGTATATAGAAGTTTTGGTATAATTAGGCTCCTAGTCTATTATAGTTCTATTATAGTAGGGCTGCTAGTATATAGAAGTTTTGGTATAATTAGGCTCCTAGTCTATTATAGTTCTATTATAGTAGGGCTGCTAGTATATAGAAGTTTTGCTACAGTAAGGCTCCTAGTCTATTATAGTTCTATTATAGTAGGGCTGCTAGTATATAGAAGTTTTCCTATAATTAGGCGCCTAGTCTATTATAGTTCTATTATAGTAGGACTGCTAGTATATAGAAGTTTTGCTATAATTAGTCTCCTAGTCTATTATAGTTCTATTATAGTAGGACTGCTAGTATATAGAAGTTTTGCTATAATTAGTCTCCTAGTCTATTATAGTTCTATTATAGTAGGGCTGCTAGTATATAGAAGTTTTGCTATAATTAGTCTCCTAGTCTATTATAGTTCTATTATAGTAGACCTGCTAGTATATAGAAGTTTTGCTATAATTAGGGTCCTAGTCTACTATAGTTCTATTATAGTAGGGCTGCTAGTATATAGAAGTTTTGGTATAGTAAGGCTCCTAGTCTATTATAGTTCTATTATAGTAGGGCTGCTAGTATATAGAAGTTTTGCTATAATTAGGCTCCTAGTCTATTATAGTTCTATTATAGTAGGGCTGCTAGTTTATAGAAGTTTCGCTATAATTAGGCTCCTAGTCTATTATAGTTCAATTATAGTAGGGCTGCTAGTATATAGAAGTTTTGCTATAATTAGGCTCCTAGTCTATTATAGTTCTATTATAGTAGGGCTGCTAGTATATAGAAGTTTTGCTATAATTAGGCTCCTAGTCTATTATAGTTCTATTATAGTAGGGATGCTAGTATATAGAAGTTTTGCTATAATTAGTCTCCTAGTCTATTATAGTTCTATTATAGTAGGGCTGCTAGTATATAGAAGTTTTGCTATAATTAGGCTCCTAGTCTATTATAGTTCTATTACAGTAGGGCTGCTAGTATATAGAAGTTTTGCTATAATTAGGCTCCTAGTCTATTATAGTTCTATTATAGTAGGGCTGCTAGTATATAGAAGTTTTGCTATGATTAGGCTCCTAGTCTATTATAGTTCTATTATAGTAGGACTGCTAGTATATAGAAGTTTTCCTATAATTAGGCGCCTAGTCTATTATAGTTCTATTATAGTAGGACTGCTAGTATATAGAAGTTTTGCTATAATTAGTCTCCTAGTCTATTATAGTTCTATTATAGTAGGGCTGCTAGTATATGGAAGTTTTGGTATAGTAAGGCTCCTAGTCTATTATAGTTCTACTATAGTAGGACTGCTAGTATATAGAAGTTTTGCTATAGTAAGGCTCCTAGTCTATTATAGTTCTATTATAGTAGGGCTGCTAGAATGTAGAAGTTTTGCTATAATTAGGCTCCTAGTCTATTATAGTTCTATTATAGTAGGACTGCTAGTATACAGAAGTTTTGCTATAGTAAGGCTCCTAGTCTATTATAGTTCTATTATAGTAGGGCTGCTAGTAAATACAAGTTTTGCTATAGTAAGGCTCCAAGTCTATTATAGTTCTATTATAGTAGGGCTGCTAGTATATAGAAGTTTTGCAATAGTAAGGCTCCTAGTCTATTATAGTTCTATTATAGTAGGACTGCTAGTATATAGAAGTTTTGCTATAATTAGGCTCCTAGTCTATTATAGTTCTATTATAGTAGGACTGCTAGTATATGGAAGTTTTGCTATAGTAAGGCTCCTAGTCTATTATAGTTCTATTATAGTAGACCTGCTAGTATATAGAAGTTTTGCTATAATTAGGCTCCTAGTCTATTATAGTTCTATTATAGTAGGGCTGCTAGTATATAGAAGTTTTGCTATAATTAGGCTCCTAGTCTATTATAGTTCTATTATAGTAGGGCTGCTAGTATATAGAAGTTTTGGTATAATTAGGCTCCTAGTCTATTATAGTTCTATTATAGTAGGGCTGCTAGTATATAGAAGTTTTGCTATAATTAGGCTCCTAGTCTATTATAGTTCTATTATAGTAGGGCTGCTAGTATATAGAAGTTTCGCTATAATTAGGCTCTTAGTCTATTATAGTTCTATTATAGTAGGGCTGCTAGTATATAGAAGTTTTGCTATAATTAGGCTCCTAGTCTATTATAGTTCTATTATAGTAGACCTGCAAGTATATAGAAGTTTTGGTATAATTAGGCTCCTAGTCTATTATAGTTCTATTATAGTACACCTGCAAGTATATAGAAGTTTTGCTATAATTAGGCTCCTAGTCTATTATAGTTCTATTATAGTAGGGCTGCTAGTATATAGAAGTTTTGCTATAATTAGGCTCCTAGTCTATTATAGTTCTATTATAGTAGACCTGCAAGTATATAGAAGTTTTGGTATAATTAGGCTCCTAGTCTATTATAGTTCTATTATAGTAGACCTGCAAGTATATGGAAGTTTTGCTATAATTAGGCTCCTAGTCTATTATAGTTCTATTATAGTAGGGCTGCTAGTATATAGAAGTTTTGCTATAATTAGGCTCCTAGTCTATTATAGTTCTATTATAGTAGGGCTGCTAGTATATAGAAGTTTTGCTATAATTAGGCTCCTAGTCTATTATAGTTCTATTATAGTAGACCTGCAAGTATATAGAAGTTTTGGTATAATTAGGCTCCTAGTCTATTATAGTTCTATTATAGTAGACCTGCAAGTATATAGAAGTTTTGCTATAATTAGGCTCCTAGTCTATTATAGTTCTATTATAGTAGGGCTGCTAGTATATAGAAGTTTTGCTACAGTAAGGCTCCTAGTCTATTATAGTTCTATTATAGTAGGGCTGCTAGTATATAGAAGTTTTCCTATAATTAGGCGCCTAGTCTATTATAGTAGGACTGCTAGTATATAGAAGTTTTGCTATAATTAGTCTCCTAGTCTATTATAGTTCTATTATAGTAGGACTGCTAGTATATAGAAGTTTTGCTATAATTAGTCTCCTAGTCTATTATAGTTCTATTATAGTAGGGCTGCTAGTATATAGAAGTTTTGCTATAATTAGTCTCCTAGTCTATTATAGTTCTATTATAGTAGACCTGCTAGTATATAGAAGTTTTGCTATAATTAGGCTCCTAGTCTACTATAGTTCTATTATAGTAGGGCTGCTAGTATATAGAAGTTTTGGTATAGTAAGGCTCCTAGTCTATTATAGTTCTATTATAGTAAGGCTGCTAGTATATAGAAGTTTTGCTATAATTAGGCTCCTAGTCTATTATAGTTCTATTATAGTAGGGCTGCTAGTTTATAGAAGTTTCGCTATAATTAGGCTCCTAGTCTATTATAGTTCAATTATAGTAGGGCTGCTAGTATATAGAAGTTTTGCTATAATTAGGCTCCTAGTCTATTATAGTTCTATTATAGTAGGGCTGCTAGTATATAGAAGTTTTGCTATAATTAGGCTCCTAGTCTATTATAGTTCTATTATAGTAGGGCTGCTAGTATATAGAAGTTTTGCTATAATTAGTCTCCTAGTCTATTATAGTTCTATTATAGTAGGGCTGCTAGTATATAGAAGTTTTGCTATAATTAGGCTCCTAGTCTATTATAGTTCTATTACAGTAGGGCAGCTAGTATATAGAAGTTTTGCTATAATTAGGCTCCTAGTCTATTATAGTTCTATTATAGTAGGGCTGCTAGTATATAGAAGTTTTGCTATGATTAGGCTCCTAGTCTATTATAGTTCTATTATAGTAGGGCTGCTAGTATATAGAAGTTTTGCTATAATTAGGCTCCTAGTCTATTATAGTTCTATTATAGTAGGGCAGCTAGTATATAGAAGTTTTGCTATAATTAGGATCCTAGTCTCTTATAGTTCTATTATAGTAGGGCTGCTAGTATATAGAAGTTTTGCTATAATTAGGCTCCTAGTCTATTATAGTTCTATTATAGTAGGACTGCTAGTATATAGAAGTTTTGCTATAATTAGGCTCCTAGTCTATTATAGTTCTCTTATAGTAGGACTGCTAGTATATGGAAGTTTTGCTATAGTAAGGCTCCTAGTCTATTATAGTTCTATTATAGTAGGGCTGCTAGTATATAGAAGTTTTGCTATAATAAGGCTCCTAGTCTATTATAGTTCTATTATAGTAGGGCTGCTAGTATATAGAAGTTTTGGTATAGTAAGGCTCCTAGTCTATTATAGTTCTACTATAGTAGGACTGCTAGTATATAGAAGTTTTGCTATAGTAAGGCTCCTAGTCTATTATAGTTCTATTATAGTAGGGCTGCTAGAATGTAGAAGTTTTGCTATAATTAGGCTCCTAGTCTATTATAGTTCTATTATAGTAGGACTGCTAGTATACAGAAGTTTTGCTATAGTAAGGCTCCTAGTCTATTATAGTTCTATTATAGTAGGGCTGCTAGTAAATACAAGTTTTGCTATAGTAAGGCTCCAAGTCTATTATAGTTCTATTATAGTAGGGCTGCTAGTATATAGAAGTTTTGCAATAGTAAGGCTCCTAGTCTATTATAGTTCTATTATAGTAGGACTGCTAGTATATAGAAGTTTTGCTATAATTAGGCTCCTAGTCTATTATAGTTCTATTATAGTAGGACTGCTAGTATATGGAAGTTTTGCTATAGTAAGGCTCCTAGTCTATTATAGTTCTATTATAGTAGGGCTGCTAGTATATAGAAGTTTTGCTATAATTAGGCTCCTAGTCTATTATAGTTCTATTATAGTAGGGCTGCTAGTATATAGAAGTTTTGCTATAATTAGGCTCCTAGTCTATTATAGTTCTATTATAGTAGGACTGCTAGTATATAGAAGTTTTGCTATAATTAGGCTCCTAGTCTATTATAGTTCTATTATAGTAGGACTGCTAGTATATGGAAGTTTTGCTATAGTAAGGCTCCTAGTCTATTATAGTTCTATTATAGTAGGGCTGCTAGTATATAGAAGTTTTGCTATAATTAGGCTCCTAGTCTATTATAGTTCTATTATAGTAGGGCTGCTAGTATATAGAAGTTTTGCTATAATTAGGCTCCTAGTCTATTATAGTTCTATTATAGTAGGACTGCTAGTATATAGAAGTTTTGCTATAATTAGGCTCCTAGTCTATTATAGTTCTATTATAGTAGGGCTGCTAGTATATAGAAGTTTTGCTATAATTAGGCTCCTAGTCTATTATAGTTCTATTATAGTAGGGCTGCTAGTATATAGAAGTTTTGCTATAATTAGGCTCCTAGTCTATTATAGTTCTATTATAGTAGACCTGCAAGTATATAGAAGTTTTGGTATAATTAGGCTCCTAGTCTATTATAGTTCTATTATAGTAGACCTGCAAGTATATAGAAGTTTTGCTATAATTAGGCTCCTAGTCTATTATAGTTCTATTATAGTAGGGCTGCTAGTATATAGAAGTTTTGCTATAATTAGGCTCCTAGTCTATTATAGTTCTATTATAGTAGACCTGCAAGTATATAGATGTTTTGGTATAATTAGTCTCTTAGTATATTATAGTTCTACTATAGTAGGACTGCTAGTATATAGAAGTTTTGCTATAATTAGGCTCCTAGTCTATTATAGTTCTATTATAGTAGGGCTGCTAGTATATAGAAGTTTTGCTATAATTAGGCTCCTAGTCTATTATAGTTCTATTATAGTAGGGCTGCTAGTATATAGATGTTTTGCTATAAATAGGCTCCTAGTCTATTATAGTTCTTTTATAGTAGGGCTGCTAGTATATAGAAGTTTTGGTATAATTAGGCTCCTAGTCTATTATAGTTCTATTATAGTAGGGCTGCTAGTATATAGAAGTTTTGGTATAATTAGGCTCCTAGTCTATTATAGTTCTATTATAGTAGGGCTGCTAGTATATAGAAGTTTTGCTACAGTAAGGCTCCTAGTCTATTATAGTTCTATTATAGTAGGGCTGCTAGTATATAGAAGTTTTCCTATAATTAGGCGCCTAGTCTATTATAGTTCTATTATAGTAGGACTGCTAGTATATAGAAGTTTTCCTATAATTAGGCGCCTAGTCTATTATAGTTCTATTATAGTAGGACTGCTAGTATATAGAAGTTTTGCTATAATTAGTCTCCTAGTCTATTATAGTTCTATTATAGTAGGACTGCTAGTATATAGAAGTTTTGCTATAATTAGTCTCCTAGTCTATTATAGTTCTATTATAGTAGGGCTGCTAGTATATAGAAGTTTTGCTATAATTAGTCTCCTAGTCTATTATAGTTCTATTATAGTAGGGCAGCTAGTATATAGAAGTTTTGCTATAATTAGGATCCTAGTCTATTATAGTTCTATTATAGTAGGGCTGCTAGTATATAGAAGTTTTGCTATAATTAGGCTCCTAGTCTATTATAGTTCTATTATAGTAGGACTGCTAGTATATAGAAGTTTTGCTATAATTAGGCTCCTAGTCTATTATAGTTCTATTATAGTAGGGCTGCTAGTATATAGAAGTTTTGCTATAATTAGGCTCCTAGTCTATTATAGTTCTATTATAGTAGGACTGCTAGTATATGGAAGTTTTGCTATAATTAGGCTCCTAGTCTATTATAGTTCTATTATAGTAGGGCTGCTAGTATATAGAAGTTTTGCTATAATTAGGCTCCTAGTCTATTATAGTTCTATTATAGTAGACCTGCAAGTATATAGAAGTTTTGGTATAATTAGGCTCCTAGTCTATTATAGTTCTATTATAGTAGACCTGCAAGTATATAGAAGTTTTGCTATAATTAGGCTCCTAGCTAAAGCAGAGCTGTTGGTCACTAGTAGCTCTTCTATAGCAGTACTATTCGTCTATAGTATTTCTTCTGTAGTAGGGAGGCTAGTCTATAGTAGTTCTGCTAGTCACTAGTATTTCTACTATAGTAGAACAGTCGTGTCTAGTAGCTCTTCTGTAGCAGTACTGTTCGTCTATAGTATTTCTGCTATATAAGGGCTGCTAGTCTCCAGTAGTTCTGCTAGTCGCTAGTATTTCTACTATAGTAGAACAGTCAGTGTCTAGTAGTTCTTCTATAATTATAGATTATTATAATTATTATACTAGCAGTCCTATTATAATAGGACTGCTAGTATATAGTAGTTCTGCAATATAAGGGCTGCTAGTCTCCAGTAGTTCTGCTAGTCGCTACTATTTCTACTATAGTAGATTAGTCAGTGTCTAGTAGTTCTTCTATAATTATAGATTATTATAATTATTATAATAGCACTCCTATTATAATAGGACTGCTAGTATATAGTTGTTCTGCTATCGTAGGTCCGCCGCTAGTGTATAGATGTTTTGCTATAGGAGTTCTGCTAGTCTGTAGTTTGCGAATTTTATTGTGAATAAATTTTTATTCACAAATTAGACTGTGAATAAATGCTTATTCGTATATTTTAATGTGATTTTTTTGGTAATCACTTGATTTTTATTAAATATTCACATTTTTTTGTGATTATTTACAATTTTTTCTGTGAATTTATTTTTATTCACAGAAAAATTTGCGAATAAAATTTTATTTGTATTTTTATATTTAATATATGTGAATAAAAATAAATTCGTATTCACACTTATGAATACGAATTATTTATATTCGTATTCAGAAATATATGAAGTACGAATTTATTTATATTCGTATTCACAAATATATGAAGTACGAATAAATTTGTATTTTTATTTATAAATAAAATTATGCCCATCTCTGTTCTGTACAATATCATCTTACTTCTGAAATATACAATGGCGTTGTGTAATTTCCATTACATAATTCGTCCTTACATTATGCTGGACATGAATTCCCACTTGAACTCGGACATTCCTTGTAAATAACGGACATTATATTCTGGAGGTTGTAATAACCTTGTAGATGGATCTATTAGAAATTACTGAATCTCCACGCTAGTGGCATTAGTCGCGTGCGTTCTATTACACCCTTGGCTTCATATCAGTAGTTCTGATAACACCTTTGCAGGTTCAGGGGGTCATTTAGAGTCGGCTCTTGCGTTTGAAGTCTTCCAGCTCGATATCGGGCCTATATTCGGATATTCGGGCGTATTCCATCAATCATGATTTCCCAGGAGATTTACAATCTGAAATGGTTCTCTAGAAGCTGTGAAATACACCTTCAGCCTATCACACGCAAATAATACACGCTGGTCAAAGTTATCGGGTCCACTCTGTAACAACTGTATACTGTAACATGCCTATCGTATCTAACAGGAAAATACAGCTGATATCCCTTCAAGAAAAACAGAGAGGTCGAATTCAACACCCTGGACGATAAACATGGATATGGAACCACTCGATGTGGGTGTATTCTACGAACTGTAACATGCCTATCGTATCTAACAGGAAAATACAGCTGATATCCCTTCAAGAAAAACATAGAGGTCGAATTCAACACCCTGGACGATAAACATGGATATGGAAACACTCGATGTGGGTGTATTCTATGAACTGTAACATGCCTATCGTATCAAACAGGAAAATACAGCTGATATCCCTTCAAGAAAAACATAGAGGTCGAATTCAACACCCTGGACGATAAACATGGATATGGAACCACTCGATGTGGGTGTATTCTATGAACTGTAACATGCCTATCGTATCAAACAGGAAAATACAGCTGATATCCCTTCAAGAAAAACATAGAGGTCGAATTCAACACCCTGGACGATAAACATGGATATGGAACCACTCGATGTGGGTGTATTCTACGACCTGTAACATGCCTATCGTATCTAACAGGAAAATACAGCTGATATCCCTTCAAGAAAAACATAGAGGTCGAATTCAACACCCTGGACGATAAACATGGATATGGAACCACTCGATCACTCAAGGTAACAAAACTTCAACAACCTTAACCCATTTGAGACGACTATTTTGTCGAACACGGTCCCCAGGAGCCAAACTTTTTTCCTCTTTATATTGTTCATCACCAAATCACCAAATTCGTAAGTGAATTCGCATATATAAGATCATTGCACGTGTGCAAACCGTTCTTCGAAAAATTGTTTTCGAATTTATTTATTTATGTTTTTTACAGCGGATTAGTCCAATATAAGGTAAAATAAAAATACAGATAATTTTGGTACACAGTAAAAAAAAAATAAAATAAAAAATAAATAAATAAAAAATTAAAAAAAAAAAAAAAAAAATCAGTCCCGTAACAGGCCACGAGGGCCCTGAGGGGCAGATACTTCAGGCCACGAGGGCCCTGAGGGGCAGATACTACTGAGGTATCTGATTCATGACCATACGGTACACTAGGGAGATTCTGTCTATGACTCTCCCCGTATCAAGATCCACTTGATACCTAGTTGTCTATACCCAGTTACGAGAATCGGTCAAATGATGTGAATTTTTTTTTGCCGGCAGAGACCACCACAACAGCACTTCATCTAACAGCCGACAGAGGCCAGTACCAGTCGATTCAAAATGGCCGTCACAATCTGAATGGTTCAGTGTAGCCAATTTTTCTTGAACAAAACTTTTGACCTTTTGGCCAAATTTTGAAAGTTGACTATTTTGACCTAGCCTAGAAGATTTCTCGTATCAAGTGTGTGCCAAGTTTATCCAAAATCTGTCAAACGGTGTAGATTTGTATAAGGAACAAACAAACAAATAAACAGAAAAACAGACAGATAAATGATTTTTATATATATAGAAGATATAAACATTAATGTTTATTTCTCGTTTGCTTAATTTATTCCTTGTTTCATCTTCGTTTCTGAGTATGTGTTAACGGCATTTGACTTATTAAGTGAGGATTAAGTGGCTTAAGTATTAATAAGTAACTATTGTGGTATTTACCAATGTAATATTTTTAATATTGCATTACGGTGTTTCTCTCTCCGAACCATGTACCATTATGAAACCCAAAAGGAAACACGCTTATCCGAAGCATCTGCTTTTGCAGCGAAAAGGGGACTTGATCGATGACTTACCCTCAGCCTCGGTAGACAGTAGCTAAGTCCATCAACTTGATAGTGATAAATTACAGGATTTTATTGCCTCTGGACAGAGTTCATCTCACTTCCTTCTTATCTAGGATTCCATCGTATGGAGAACTCTTGCGCTCTCCCAGCCTCCTCCCTCCCTCCCTCCCAGCTTCCTACCTCCATGCTTCCTCCCTCCCAACTTCCTATTTCCCAGCTTCCTCCCTCCCAACTTCCACCCTCCCAGCTTCCTCCCTCCCCACTTCCACCCTCCCAGCAACCTCCCTCCCATCTTCCACCCTCCCAACTACCTCCCTCCCATCTTCTTCCTTCCCATCCTCCTCCCTCCTAACTTCCTCCCTCCCAGCTTCCCCCTCCCAACTTCCTCCGGCCCATCTTCCACTCTCCCAACTACCTCCCTCCCAGCTTCCTCCCTCCCATCTTCTTCCTTCCCATCCTCCTCCCTCACAACTCCTACCTCCCAGCTTCCTCCCTCCCAGCTTCCCCCTCCCAACTTCCTCACTCCCAGCATCCTCCCTCCCACCATCCTCCCATCCAACTTCCTCCCGCCCATCTTCCTCCCTCCACACTACCTCCCTCCCAGCTTCCTCCCTCCCAGGCTCCTCTCTCCTAGCCTCCTCACTACTAGCCTCCTCCCTCTCATATGTTTCCCTCCCATCTTCCTCCTTCCCACCTTCCTCCCTCCCATATTTCTCCCTCCCATCCTCTTCCCTCCCATCTTCGTTCCACCTACGCTCCTCCCTCCCACCTTCCTCTCGCTCACTTTCCATCTTTCCCGCCTTCATCGTATGGAGAATTCTTGCTCTCTCCCAGCTTCCACCCTCCCATCGTCTTCCTTCCCATCCTCCTCCCTCCCAACTTTCTACCTCCGTGCTTCATCTCTCCCAGCTTCCTCCCTCTCATCTTCTTTCGTCCTAGCTTCCCCCGTTCTGGTTCTCCCTCGCATCTTCCTTCATCCCAGCACCCTCCTTACCAGCTTACATCCTCCTAGCCCATTCCTTCTCAGCGTACTCCCCATTCGCTTCCCCCCTCCCATCTTCTTCCCTTCAGCATCCTGCCATCTACCTCTCTCTCCCTATCTGGGTGCCATAAAGTATCCTCTTCTTTATGCGAGTTCCTTTAATCAGAATTTGCAAAGAAATATTCCATAGAAAGAAAACACCTTTTATCGATCATAATAAAACTAAAACGATGTAACTACGTTATGTAAGCGTGTCGCAATCTCGAACTCCATTCATCACTGTCAGAAATACTCCAACTCTCTCCCTCTTGGCTTTATATTCAAATGTAATAACTCCTGAGACAGAAGGGTTATGTATCATGCTGTCCTTGAAAACATTCAGATTAACCCAGTAATCTTCCTAAAGGGAAAAACCTTTACCTAAAGGATTATTCATGATGATATAACTACAGGACTTAGGATTGGCCATATTCTCCTCATACTGAGTTCCACTTAATAACAAACTATCATGTCCCGAAATTCACGCATCCTATATATTCATATATTTATTGAATAATACATACTGAGAGTAAAGAAAATGACAATATAACTTATCCGTTAAACACTCTTTTCAAAATGAGCAATATTTTTAAATTTTTAAAACGTATAACAAAATTAAATATATATATATATATATATATATATATATATATATATATATGACTTCAAACAAAAGCCGTTAACGGATGGTTATCTTGAAGCATCAGGTACACTTAAACATTTGTATATACTTTTGGAATTATTCCAAGGTCAACTAAGATATTTAATTGTTGGTTACGTTTGGAATTTAGGAAGCATTACAGATCAAGAATTATTAATAGACTTCATAAATCTTGAAAACGGGTTGGAAATCGAGGTAAGAGGAATGTATTAATTAAAAAGCTAACTAAAATATTTGCAAAATCATTTATGAAGTAATATGATAATGTTATTCGTAGAAATATGATTTATTATTCTTTCTGTGAACTGAGATTTGTCTATATTTTCATCCTTTATAACATTTGTTGATTTTTTTAATTGCATTTAGTGTAAAAAAAAGTGAGTAAAATAGTTAGATATTTGTAGTCTTCATTTATTAAATAATTTTAAGCGGATGTCTTGTAGGCGGAGAAAGCCATTTCCGCCTTGTATGCTTTCTTTTCAATTGCCTTTGAGGAATGGTTTTTATACAAAAATTTACAAAATATAAAAAAAAAATAAAATAAATAAATAAATCGTTTAGTTCAAGAACATAAATATGCTTTAGGTCCACCCGACAAACTACTGTACTGTATAACATACAGTCGTCTTTTTTGTAACATGTTTTTTCAGTTGAGTCATCGCTAAAGCATATTTATGCTAAAATACCCGTCTTTATTGTACGATTTCTAGATGACACTGTTAATAATGAAGTTATGGAAAAGTGGTATTTCATCCTTGGTACTTCATCCGTGTTACTTCATCCATGGTAGTTCATCCGTGATACCTGAAAGGAGAGGAAGTAGGGGGAGAAATTCGGGGAAGGAGACAAGAAAGTATGGGGAGTGGGAGTAAGTAGTAGGGGAAGGAAAGAAAGCAGAGGAAGGAGGAGGAGGAGGAATGGGGTGGGGGAAGAAATTCAGGTAGGAATTAGGATGGGAGGAGGAGGAAGTGAAGAGGGAGAAGAGGAAGTAAGGGGAGGAAGTCAGGGGAGGAAAGAAGGAGGGGGGGAGGGAAGAAGTTGGGAGGAGGGAAGAAGTTGGGAGGAGGGAAGAAGTAGGGAAGGGTGGGGAAGAAATAGGCGTGGTTGGGGGGATGAAGTAGGGGAAGAAGGGGAGGAAGTAAAGGGAAAGAGGGGAAGAAAATAGAGGGTGGGGGAAGACAGTAGATGAGGGAGGGGTAAGTAGGGGAAGGAATGGGAAGAAGAAGGGCTGGGAGGGGGGAAGAAGGGGGGAGTAATAAAGGAAAGAAGGGGGAGGAAGTAAAGGGTAGGAGAGGGAGGAAGTGAAGGGAAGGAGGGGGAGGATGTGAAGGAAAGGAGGGGGAGGAAGTAAAGGGAAAGAGGGGGAGGAAGTAAAGGGAAGGAGAGGAAGTGAAGGGAAGGAGGGGGAGGAAGTAAAGGGAAGGAGAGGGAGGAAGTGAAGGGAAGGGGGTTTAAGGCAAGGAGGGGAAGGAAGTGAAGGGAAGGAGGGGGAGGAAATAAAGGGAAGGAGAGGGAGGAAGTGAAGGGAAGGGGGGTTAAGGGAAGGAGGGGAAGGAGAGGGAGGAAGTGAAGGGAAGGGGGGGAAGGAGAGGGAGGAAGTGAAGGGAAGGGGGGTTAAGGGAAGGAGGGGAAGGAAGTGAAGGGAAGGAGGGGGAGGAAGTAAAGGGAAAGAGGGGGAGGAAGTAAAGGGAAGGAGAGGAAGTGAAGGGAAGGAGGGGGAGGAAGTAAAGGGAAGGAGACGAAGTGAAGGGAAGGAGGGGGAGGAAGTAAAGGGAAGGAGAGGGAGGAAGTGAAGGGAAGGGGGGTTAAGGGAAGGAGGGGAAGGAAGTGAAGGGAAGGAGGGGGAGGAAGTAAAGGGAAGGAGAGGGAGGAAGTGAAGGGAAGGAGGGGGAGGAAGTGAAGGGAAAGAGGGGGAGGAAGTAAAGGGAAAGAGGGGGTTAAGGGAAGGAGGGGGAGGAAGTGAAGGGAAGGAGGGGGAGGAAATAGCAGGTGGGAGGGGGAGGAAGTAGGGGAGGGAGGGAGATGATGCTGAATGCTGAACGGGCTGTCCCTATAAAACCAATTCACTCCAATACCACTCCTGCCCAAATATAAGAAATATTTCAATAGTTTGTGGGTGTTGCCACCATCCACTAGTGGAATTCTATCCGGATTTCATAGAATACCAATATGTGTGCTCGCTTGGAGCATCCAATATTTTCTCTCTCGGTTTATCAGCTCTTCGAACGGATCATCCCTTTACTGATAGAGGATAGATAAGCCACTGATAGCAACAAATAAAACCTCACGCTCCCCTTTATCATGATATGTCCGCTTTATTAAACCAGTCGCTATATCAAAATAAATGTCCTTTATTTTTTTTTTGTTGTTGGTTTATATTTTCCATCATATTAGATGTATAAGTTAATAAACCGGCGAATTGCCTCCTATTTATGTTTTTCTATTCTCATGTTCTGCAAGTGTATTATTGGTTATGTCCTCTATTATCTCTTATCTGTGAACAGATTTGAAGTTTAAGGAAGTTAAATTTTGAAGGTGAAAGTCAAAGTTGTAACGGCAATGGAACAGGAACAGAATTTCATAACTGGATCACAGCATATAACAGAATCCGAAATTTACAGAAACTACGATATGACTTTCCATTATACGAATTAGGTACCTAATAGTAAATAATCTAAAATTAATGTCAAATGTCCTTGTAATATAATAGGTTATAGTTTTATTGGTTATAATAATTTTTTTTTTTATAACCGCCAAAAACACAATTTTTATTTTTTGAACATAACTAGCTCATTGTTTGATCATTCTAGAGGGGGGGAAATGATGCATCTGGTAATTGTGATTTCTGAGATATGAGATATGACTTAGGTAGGTTCACCTAATGGAAAAGTATAGAAAATAACTTTGAGCGATTAGTGATTCTATTGCCTATAGTATCACTATTATAGCTTATTTTGATAGAGAAAAGCATTAGCTTTAATTTGATACCAAGAACCGACGGATTCGTTAGAAAAAACTAAAACACAAATGTTTTTCAAAACTATTTTCAGAAAGACAGTAACCGAAATCATACAAAAAAAGTCCGTCACGCAGGAGCTGCATAACTAAGCACTTTCCTCAGAATTTGGGTAGTGTAGACTGCTTTCCAGAACAATTTGCTTAAAATATCCTGCATAAATAAAATAAAAACATGAATAGTTCTCTTTTAATTTCGTAATGAGTAACTGATAAATTATTAATTTGCTTCCAGAGTTATGTTTACACATGGTACCTACTACACTACGTAATAAATACAAAAAACCTCGTATTATCGTATTTTGATCTAACGCAGGAACCGGATACAGTCCCTCTAGCGCTCCTTGCGGCGCCTTTGTGAACCTATATCTGGCTGGCTTTTCTATTGAAATATATTACAAAGTAAACCCCCCTTTCCGATTGACCGATTCAGCTCATTTTTACAACACTTCTTTCTCATGAGTTACCCACGACGTATACCGCGTTTCGTTACAATACAGCAGAAATTACGACCAGTATGAGTATATTAGTAATTTGGGTCCGGAGTAAACCCCCCCTCCTAATGAACCGATTTAGTTTATTTTTACAACACATATGTACCTGTAGATTACCACTACGAATACCGAGTTTCGTCGAAATATACCAAAAATCACGGTTGGTAGTGGCGAATTGGTATTGTGGGTCTGGAGTAAACCCCCCCCCCCCTCCTAATGAACCGATTTAGTTTATTTTTACAACACATATTTACCTGTAGATTACCACTATGAATACCGAGTTTCGTCGAAATATACCTAAAATCACGGCTGGTAGTGGCGAATTGGTATTGTCGGTCCGGAGTAAACCCCCCCTCCTCATGAACCGATTTACTTCATTTTTATATCTCACTTTTCTCTCTATATTAACACTACGAATACCAAGTTTTGTTCAAATATAACAAATATTACGGCTGAAATGGTCAAATTAGTGTTTTGGGTTCGGGGTAAACCCCCCCTTCCGGTGGACCGATTTTGGTGGTTAACGAACTCGTTCAATCGTTTGCTAATTGAATGCTTTATACCAAGTTTCGTGACGAAAAAACAAAAACTCTGGCCGCTATCGTGTTAACAGACACATATATATATATATATATATATATATATATATATATATATATAGATATATATAAATTTTAACGGGGGTCATTTTCGGTGTCTACTAGGTAGGATCGATAAAGATTTGAAGAAATTTTTCAAAAATTCCGTCATGAGTCCAACCTCAATAGCTACTTTCCTTCGGAGGAAAGTGCTAACAGGAACTTCAAAAAATTCCTCCTGGTTCAATTTTTGATAAAAAAAATCTGAAAAAATTAATTTGGGATTACCTCATACATCTCTATTCATGACAAATTTTTGAAAAATATCTGAGATATGATGGCACGGACGTATATTAAAATAGGGCGGTTTGACGTGAATTGAAGCTTTCATCGTAAAAAGTCCGTCACGCAGGAGCTGCATAACTAAGCACTTTCCTCAGAATTTTAGTAGTGTAGACTACATTACTGAATAATTTTCTGTAAATAACCTAGTATATAAATAAAATAAAAACGTGAACAGTTCTTCTCATTTACATTTCTTATGAGAACTGTTCAATTATTAATTTTGTAAATAATTTGCTTCCGGAGTTATGTTTATACATGATACTGTACTACTTAATAAATACACAAAAAACTTCATTTTCCGTCTTTTGATCTGACGCAGGAACAGGATACAATCCCCCTTGTGGGAGATAGCGATCCTCGCGGCGGCTTTGGGAACCTACGTCAGGCGGGCTAATTCCAATGAAAAAGAGTTTTATGTAAACCCTCCTTTCCAATAGACCGATTTACTTCATTTTTACAACACTTCTTTCTCCTGAGATACCCACGACGTATACCGCGTTTCGTTACAATACAGCAGAAATTACGACCGGTAGGAGTATATTAGTACTTTAGGTCCAGAGTAACCCCCCCCCCCTCCAAATAACCCGATTTACTTTTTTTTAACAACGCATTTTTCTCTCTTGATTACCACCACGAATACCGAGTTTCGTTGAAATATAACAAAAATTACGACTGGTAGTGGCAAATTGGTAATGTGGGTCCGGAGTAAACCCCCTCTCCTAATGAGCCGATTTAGTTTATTTTTACGAGGTATTTCGCTCTTTAGATCAACATAACGAATACCGAGTTTCGTTGAAATATAACAAAAACTACGGCTGGCATGGTCAAATTAGTGTTTTGGGTCCGGGGTAAACCCCCTCTCCCGGTGGACCGATTTTGGTGGTTAACGAACTCGTTCAATCGTTTGCTAATTGAACGCTATATACAACGTTTCGTGAAGAAAAAACAAAAACCCTGGCCGTTATCGTGTTAACAGACATATATATATATATATATATATATATATATATATATATATATATATATATATGTGTATATAAATTTTAACGGGGGTCATTTTCGGTGTCTACTAGGTAGGATCGATAAAGATTTGAAGAAGTTTTTCAAAAATTCCGTCATGAGTGCAACCTCAATAGCTACTTTCCTTCGACCCATGAGATAAAATTGTATGCACAGTCGGTGTCTTTGGATACCAGCTGAATTTTTCTTTATACCAGCCCAAAGTATTGCCACAATATTTTTCAAATTCTTCTACCTTGATGATGTTTCCACTAGAAAGAACAAATAATATAACTGGAAATCGTCTTATTAGCTCTTTGCCCACACCAGTCGCTTTAAGGGATCAGCAAAAAATCGTCTGGCAGTATTACCGTCTGTTGTCGAACCCAAACCCTCCTTGGGGCGACCCGGATTTAAGTGCATTGTTCTTTTAATGTTCTCTAGGATCCGTTCTTTCTGTTCCTGCACCTCAGGAATTTTCTTGTTATCGTTTATGCTTTCGTTTTTATTCCTGAAAAAAATAGCCCAAAATATATAAGTGAATCGAATAATAAGTCATCAATACATTATTAACTCTTTAAAAGATGTCTTACCTAATCGACATCTTGTCGACAAGATCTTGTAATCTTGTGTAATGGTGAAATACCATATTCTAGGACAGTCTCGTCAAATGGTTTGATTTCCACCAAGATGCGGAACCTTTTCCCGTTTGCTTGCAGAAGGGGCACTGCAGGGTGCTTGTTCCAGTGAGAGCACACAACGCTTTCCCATTGATCATCGTCAATTTCATTGCGAAAAGTATTTTCACCCCGTCTATTTGAAGTGGTTGAAGTTTTTCTATTTGTTTTTTAATACACTCTTCCTCGCACGTGATAATCTCTGATGATTCTTTTATGAATTGCAGTCTTATTGGGCGGCAAAATCGAGTGTAGTTCGGACGAGGGTTCACCCAAACTTCACTACCATCTTCTCTTGTTAATTTAAGGGGAACAAGTGAAGATAAGAAGACACTTTCGTCGACGGACCCTTCTTCTTCCCAAGTCTGTTTATACTGGGATTGTCCTGAAGAACCATGAAAGACCCACTTACAAATTAATGTGAATTTTCCCTCGACAGAATCTTTTATGGTTAACAAAATTCTAGTAGCCTTGTGATTTAACAGATCCTGGAGTGGGACCTGGCAGATTCTTTCTTCAGCCTTTATGTTTTTTGGATAAGTACGTTTTTTTGCTTCTAACAAGTTATGATAGTGTGGATAAATATTATGTCCATTTTCTTTACTGGCTGTTCTTAATAAATTGTCGAACATTTTGGACAATTTGCATTCTATTAAAAGAAATAAAGCCTCCTCGGCTGAAAACGAATTTATGATCCGCTCTTCACTTTTCAGTTTTGAATCCACGCCCTTGGAGGATTTAGGAGTTTCACTTCCAAAAACCTAAAGCTAGCTGAGCCGGCACGATTCCCCTTCCTTCCAAGTCTGGATGAGAGAACTCTAACCGCCTAAGGAGTGCTAAGCCTAACGCTAGCTGAGCCGACACGATTCCCATTCCTTCCAAGTCTGGATGAGAGAACTCTAACTGTCTGAGGAGTGCTAAGCCTAACGCTAGCTGAGCCGGCACGATTCCCATTCCTTCCAAGTCTGGATGAGAGAACTCTAACCGCCTAAGGAGTGCTAAGCCTAACGCTAGCTGAGCCGGCACGATTCCCCTTCCTTCCAAGTCTGGATGAGAGAACTCTAACCGCCTAAGGAGTGCTAAGCCTAACGCTAGCTGAGCCGACACGATTCCCATTCCTTCCAAGTGAGAATGAGAGAACTCTAACTGTCTGAGGAGTGCTAAGCCTAACGCTAGCTGAGCCGGCACGATTCCCCTTCCTTCCAAGTCTGGATGAGAGAACTCTAACCGTCTGAGGAGAGCTAAGCCTAACGCTAGCTGAGCCGGCACGATTCCCATTCCTTCCAAGTCTGGATGAGAGAACTCTAACTGTCTGAGGAGTGCTAAGCCTAACGCTAGCTGAGCCGGCACGATTCCCATTCCTTCCAAGTCTGGATGAGAGAACTCTAACTGTCTGAGGAGTGCTAAGCCTAACGCTAGCTGAGCCGGCACGATTCCCATTCCTTCCAAGTCTGGATGAGAGAACTCTAACTGTCTGAGGAGTGCTAAGCCTAACGCTAGCTGAGCCGGCACGATTCCCATTCCTTCCAAGTCTGGATGAGAGAACTCTAACTGTCTGAGGAGTGCTAAGCCTAACGCTAGCTGAGCCGGCACGATTCCCATTCCTTCCAAGTCTGGATGAGAGAACTCTAACTGTCTGAGGAGTGCTAAGCCTAACGCTAGCTGAGCCGGCACGATTCCCTTTCCTTCCAAGTCTGGATGAGAGAACTCTAACTGTCTGAGGAGTGCTAAGCCTAACGCTAGCTGAGCCGGCACGATTCCCATTCCTTCCAAGTCTGGATGAGAGAACTCTAACTGTCTGAGGAGTGCTAAGCCTAACGCTAGCTGAGCCGGCACGATTCCCATTCCTTCCAAGTCTGGATGAGAGAACTCTAACTGTCTGAGGAGTGCTAAGCCTAACGCTAGCTGAGCCGGCACGATTCCCATTCCTTCCAAGTCTGGATGAGAGAACTCTAACTGTCTGAGGAGTGCTAAGCCTAACGCTAGCTGAGCCGGCACGATTCCCATTCCTTCCAAGTCTGGATGAGAGAACTCTAACTGTCTGAGGAGTGCTAAGCCTAACGCTAGCTGAGCCGGCACGATTCCCATTCCTTCCAAGTCTGGATGAGAGAACTATAACCGCCTAAGGAGTGCTAAGCCTAACGCTAGCTGAGCCGACACGATTCCCATTCCTTCCAAGTCTGGATGAGAGAACTCTAACCGCCTAAGGAGTGCTAAGCCTAACGCTAGCTGAGCCGACACGATTCCCATTCCTTCCAAGTCTGGATGAGAGAACTCTAACTGTCTGAGGAGTGCTAAGCCTAACGCTAGCTGAGCCGGCACGATTCCCATTCCTTCCAAGTCTGGATGAGAGAACTCTAACTGTCTGAGGAGTGCTAAGCCTAACGCTAGCTGAGCCGGCACGATTCCCATTCCTTCCAAGTCTGGATGAGAGAACTCTAACTGTCTGAGGAGTGCTAAGCCTAACGCTAGCTGAGCCGGCACGATTCCCTTTCCTTCCAAGTCTGGATGAGAGAACTCTAACTGTCTGAGGAGTGCTAAGCCTAACGCTAGCTGAGCCGGCACGATTCCCATTCCTTCCAAGTCTGGATGAGAGAACTCTAACTGTCTGAGGAGTGCTAAGCCTAACGCTAGCTGAGCCGGCACGATTCCCATTCCTTCCAAGTCTGGATGAGAGAACTATAACCGCCTAAGGAGTGCTAAGCCTAACGCTAGCTGAGCCGACACGATTCCCATTCCTTCCAAGTCTGGATGAGAGAACTCTAACCGCCTAAGGAGTGCTAAGCCTAACGCTAGCTGAGCCGACACGATTCCCATTCCTTCCAAGTCTGGATGAGAGAACTCTAACTGTCTGAGGAGTGCTAAGCCTAACGCTAGCTGAGCCGGCACGATTCCCATTCCTTCCAAGTCTGGATGAGAGAACTCTAACTGTCTGAGGAGTGCTAAGCCTTACGCTAGCTGAGCCGGCACGATTCCCATTCCTTCCAAGTCTGGATGAGAGAACTCTAACTGCCTGAGGAGTGCTAAGCCTAACGCTAGCTGAGCCGGCACGATACCCCTTCCTTCCAAGTCTGGATGAGAGAACTCTAACTGTCTGAGGAGTGCTAAGCCTAACGCTAGCTGAGTCGACACGATTCCCCTTCCTTCCAAGTCTGAATGAGAGAACTCTAACTGCCTGAGTAGTGCTAAGCCTAACGCTAGCTGAGCCGACACGATTCCCCTTCCTTCCAAGTCTGAATGAGAGAACTCTAACTGCGTGAGTAGTGCTAAGCCTGTCCGCTTCCGTCTTTATTATCTTCTTCTTCGTTCTCTCCTTCGCATCCTCCAACGGTTTCTTTGGCCGACCCCTTTTCCCCGAGCTTCTTGAGAAGGTATGGCATCCACTTCGCCAGTAAGAAAAATAATTACTACTTCCAACCACGATGAAAACTTAGATTAAAATTTAGATTTATCCCTATTAGTCTTCCTCCATCTGGCCATATAATTTGAATATAAAATTTTGAGTGTTTTTCTAACACGGTCATCTTCTGTAAGACCAAATGCTTGGACCGCGCTTCTATAAAAAATTTCAAACGATTTCGAAGTAATTATGAGCTCTCCAAAATCTCCTCTACGTATCAACTCTCTTAAAAAAAAAATAATAAAGATAAATGTTTAAAAAAGGTGTCTTTTAAATTATTTTTTCGGTAATGGCACTTCTGTATTTGAAGATCAATCATCTATTTTGGTAACGGCACTTCTGTATTTGAAGATCAATCATCTATTTTGGTAATGGCACTTCTGTATTTGAAGATCAATCATCTATTTTGGACTAAGTTACAAAAAAACAGTTAACAATTTTTATAACGTTCAAAGTGCCAGTTTATACGTATAGAACCCCAGTGACAGACTTTCATACTTTTAAACAAAAATAAAAATGACACTCTATAATAATTTTAAATAATTATTCAGACTTTTTCATGGAAATATTTCACAAGATGTAGCAAATTATTGATGATTTGTCTTCATTTATAAACAGTGCAAATCAGAGTTTCATTTATTACAGCATAGTAAATGCCCAAGTTAGAAAAAAGGAATATACCAAAATCTGTCCTTTACTTCTCAGTAAAAATCGGTTCGCAGAAATCTATGTGCACTAGACCTTCACCCAAGAACAACACAAGGACTACTGACCCAAATTACTGCCAGCAGATGACCTATGGGTGGGGGGTCAGAGCTACCTGCTACCGCAGCAGGCAGCGCACCGAGCCTGGGTTTTCCCTGTAAAATTCCCACCCAATACCAAAGGGGCATCGAGGGGCATACAAACCTTACATATTCCGTTAGAGAAATGTAAAGGCTACAAGCTGACATAAATACCTCCGTGATTCCAAGTGATGCTGATGTTTAAAACCTTTCTAAATTTCACATAGGCGTGTTAAAAAATACTTAACTTTCAAAATCTGTTACCCAACTTCATATCAAGATATTTCGCTCGTTTTGTCATATTTATGTAGTACATCTATGGTACAATTATTACAGAAAAAATTATAAAAATAAAAAATTATTATGGCACATTAATTGACTAGTATCCTCGGGTTGCAAATGTTTGAGCACAACCGGCATCTTTGAACCGTCTCAGAGATGGACACAAAATTAAAATTTCTTTATTAATATAATATATGGTTACTATAGAACCTTCTAGCCATGTTTTGGTGTTTCTCAAAAAATGTTGGGTTTTTCGATTTTTTGCACCATGATGATGGGCGGATCTGAACCACTGTGCGCCGGATTAAGGGAGAGTTTACTGTATTTCAGTAGCCTTTGATTTTAGCGCGGTTCCTCCCCTCCTCCTTTTTACAGAAATTAAATAACCCTTATCAATATTCACTCTCTCCAGTGTTTCCATATTATTAAAAAAAGTCCGACTCGCAGGAACTGCGTCATCTTAGCACGGTTACATCTCGAAGAAATGGAATAGATTAGCATCACAAATCACAGGAAACTGACAGTAGTCAACTTACACAGAAGCGGATAATTCTTAATATGTATAAATCAATACAATTATGTACTGAATACGTACTTACTCTTTGGCTACTGCTGAGAAGGCTCTATTCTAAACAACCAAAAATTCCTTGTCATTTTAAGTATTTTAAGTCTTGTTTTACTAGCAAATTCGTTTTACTGTTATAATCAACTGTAAATATGTACTTCATGGCGAATTAAATTCCATTCTGTCGTGGGTTAAATCTTTCTATAAAATAAGAAATAACGGTAACTTCAGTTGGAGGCTATGAGGAAGGTTATATAGATGGAGAATTCAAAACAACCTACGTCATCATGATTAGCCACTGCCATCTTGAGTACCACAGCCACTCCAAACTTATTATGAATACCTTAGACCCTTTTTTAGCTTATTTTACTACAATACTAATTTTACTGATAAATGCAATTTAAAAGTAGAAACAACCAATTAAAAAGTGAGATAAAGAAAGAGAAAAACCATTTTAAAACAACAAAACAAACACTTTTTAAGTTTTAAGCGCTTATATCTCTCATTGACGTTGCCCCATCGAATATTGCTTTAGAACCTTTTTTGTAGAGAATTTAGTAAGCATTCGAATGGTCCCTTTCCACTTATTACGATTTCCCAACCGTTATCGAGTTATTTACGAAAAATGTATGAAGATCCGAAAACTTTTCATGTCTATTAATAAAATAAGTTTTTTCGCATACTTCCTTATATCCAAATATATAAGCAAAATTTAAACATCTTAAATTATGATTAGAATTATGATTGGAAATTAGTTGCGACTAATTTCCAAGATGTAGAAAATATTTCAATTGAATCCCGCGATTCTAAGTACTCACAAAAAAATAATGACTTACAAAAACATTGATTCCACTTATCTCAGAAACGGTTAAAGCTATCGCCATTAAAATGGTTTCATTCGTTTTCCTAGCCCTAGAAAACTATAAAACAAGTACCTGCAAGCATATGAACTCAAAAACGTAAGCGTTACGATTTTTTTTGCGCGAATTTCGCCCCAAACACTATCTTCTAGTGGGCGGATTCTGCTGGCTAACGAACTTGACCTTTCAAATTAGACGACAGATTTTTGTACCAAATTTCGTCAAAATCGGAACATTTTTGAGCTTGCTAGAGAGCGAACTGACAAGCATATATATAAATATATATATGATTGATTTGTGAGACGGCTTCCCTCTCCAGCGGTGATTTTCCTCTCCTTACTGTAATATTTCGTCGGGTTCATCTCCGACTTCTTCAGGCTGCTATGTGTCGTCCTCGGTGGTTGTCAAGGGAATGACAACCACCGAGGACATTCCCTTGACAACCACCGAGGACGACACATAGCAGCCTGAAGAAGTCGGAGATGAACCCGACGAAATATTGCAGTATATGCAGTTAAGGAGAGGAAAATCACCGCTGGAGAGAGAAGCCGTCACACAAATCAATCATTTCAACCCCAGCGAAGTAACTTAAAACAAAACAAATATATATATATATATATACTTTTTCTTCCATTGTTGACCTTAAACTTCAATATACTTGTTTTTATGACCTATTGGCTACAAAAAACAAGTATATATATATATATATATATATATATATATATATATATATATATATATTCGTGATCTATAGGGTCTGAAACGTGAAAGTTTCTAGTCGGCACTTCCGGATTGCGTCATGAGGTCAACCTCATAAGCGGGTCTCCCTATGGGTTTTTCGATTTTTTGCACCATGATAGGCGGATCTGAACCACTGTGCGCAAGATTAAGGGAGAGTTTACTGTATTTCAGTAGCCCTTGATTTTAGCGCGGTTCCTCCCCTCCTCCTTTTTACAGAAATTAAATAACCGTTATCAATATTAACTCTCTCCGCTGTTTCCATATTATTAAAAATACCTTTATAAATGAGTTACCAAAAGATTAATAAGTATACTGTTTGTCTAACAAACCAATTTCATTCTGCAGCGAAATCTCTTTCTATATGAAGAATATTACCTTTTCATGAGAGAAATTTAATGTTAGCTTTGAACAGAATATGATTTTCCCTTTTCCCAGTCCTAAGACAACATTTGGAATGAGTTTGTATGTAGGGGTAATGGATTCTGGGAATTCTTTACATTCTCTCAACCAATCTCTGAAGTACAGCTCTTTCATATAAAATTCAACTGAGTAAAGAACTTAATGAGTTCGGACTTATCATTTCATAATCTTCATTTATCTCTCAAGGTTCTCATGTTCTGCCCCTACAACTTGGCAAAACCTACACGGACATGAGTTATTCTCGTATATAAGGGGGGGTTGAGGGGTTGCAGCCCCCCCCCCCCCCGATATTTAGACTTGATTAGTAAAATGTGTCCTAAACCCCTTAAAAATAAATTAAGTAAGATCACTTAGTGTATAAAAAGTATTTTATTTTGGGTATAATACCGTTTTAGTTGTCTAAAGCTATTCCAAGTTCTAGATTGTTAGTATTCCATATCCCGGAAATGGTCCCAGCCCCCCCCCCCCCCGAAATTTTCCCAGCCCCTCCCGAAATTATTTCCTATATACGCCCATGTATTCTCCAACATATGCAAGAAACAAGAGAACTGGTCAAACAATCAAGCTACGTCGGAAGAGGTTATAGATTCGGATGGGTGACCGCCTTACGAAATCCAGTACTAATAAACTATTAGTTGAATAAAATATCTAAAGAATTTGTCAACAAATAAATCATTATTGCAACGATAATAACTAAATTCGATAACCCCCATAAACAATGTTAAATTTAATTGGGTATCGCAAAACAAAGATATATTTCTTTCATTGGACCTAATAGATGTCTGGTTAACTCAGAATCCAGTAATAATTAAAGGAAACAAACCTAATATCCAAGACGCTTATACAATTGCTGAAAAAATGAACAAAATCAATTTATTTGGTCCAATACAAGAAACGTATTTTACACATTTTTTTTTTTCAAGTGAAAAACTTTAATATTAAATTCTGTATTAAAAGCATCTATTAAATGATTAATCCAAAAAAAAGTTGAATGCCTCTGAAGATGTATATCATATAATGTTGTACTGTCCAATTTACTCGCCTATCAGTGAGCAATATCTAACGTTGAAACACACAGCAGATAACGCTCAATTCCATCAGATCCTAACAATTTACTCGCCTATCAGTGAGCAATATCTAACGTTGAAACACACAGCAGATAACGCTCAATTCCATCAGATCCTAACAATTTACTCGCCTATCAGTGAGCAATATCTAACGTTGAAACACACAGCAGATAACGCTCAATTCCATCAGATCCTAACAATTTACTCGCCTATCAGTGAGCAATATCTAACGTTGAAACACACAGCAGATAACGCTCAATTCCATCAGATCCTAACAATTTACTCGCCTATCAGTGAGCAATATCTAACGTTGAAACACACAGCAGATAACGCTCAATTCCATCAGATCCTAACAATTTACTCGCCTATCAGTGAGCAATATCTAACGTTGAAACACACAGCAGATAACGCTCAATTCCATTAGATCCTAACAATTTACTCGCCTATCAGTGAGCAATATCTAACGTTGAAACACACAGCTGATAACGCTCAATTCCATCAGATCCTAAAAATTTACTCGCCTATCAGAGAGCAATATCTAACGTTGAAACACACAGCAGATAACGCTCAATTCCATTAGATCCTAACAATTTACTCGCCTATCAGTGAGCAATATCTAACGTTGAAACACACAGCAGATAACGCTCAATTCCATCAGATCCTAACAATTTACTCGCCTATCAGTGAGCAATATCTAACGTTGAAACACACAGCAGATAACGCTCAATTCCATCAGATCCTAACAATTTACTCGCCTATCAGTGAGCAATATCTAACGTTGAAACACACAGCAGATAACGCTCAATTCCATCAGATCCTAACAATTTACTCGCCTATCAGTGAGCAATATCTAACGTTGAAACACACAGCAGATAACGCTCAATTCCATCAGATCCTAACAATTTACTCGCCTATCAGTGAGCAATATCTAACGTTGAAACACACAGCAGATAACGCTCAATTCCATCAGATCCTAACAATTTACTCGCCTATCAGTGAGCAATATCTAACGTTGAAACACACAGCAGATAACGCTCAATTCCATCAGATCCTAACAATTTACTCGCCTATGAGTGAGCAATATCTAACGTTGAAACACACAGCAGATAACGCTCAATTCCATCAGATCCTAACAATTTACTCGCCTATAAGTGAGCAATATCTAACGTTGAAACACACAGCAGATAACGCTCAATTCCATCAGATCCTAACAATTTACTCGCCTATCAGTGAGCAATATCTAACGTTGAAACACACAGCAGATAACGCTCAATTCCATCAGATCCTAACAATTTACTCGCCTATCAGTGAGCAATATCTAACGTTGAAACACACAGCCGATAACGCTCAATTCCATCAGATCCTAACGATTTACTCGCCTATCAGTGAGCAATATCTAACGTTGAAACACACAGCAGATAACGCTCAATTCCATTAGATCCTAACAATTTACTCGCCTATCAGTGAGCAATATCTAACGTTGAAACACACAGCAGATAACGCTCAATTCCATCAGATCCTAACAATTTACTCGCCTATCAGTGAGCAATATCTAACGTTGAAACACACAGCAGATAACGCTCAATTCCATCAGATCCTAACAATTTACTCGCCTATCAGTGAGCAATATCTAACGTTGAAACACACAGCAGATAACGCTCAATTCCATCAGATCCTAACAATTTACTCGCCTATCAGTGAGCAATATCTAACGTTGAAACACACAGCAGATAACGCTCAATTCCATCAGATCCTAACAATTTACTCGCCTATCAGTGAGCAATATCTAACGTTGAAACACACAGCAGATAGCGCTCAATTCCATCAGATCCTAACAATTTACTCGCCTATCAGTGAGCAATATCTAACGTTGAAACACACAGCAGATAACGCTCAATTCCATCAGATCCTAACAATTTACTCGCCTATCAGTGAGCAATATCTAACGTTGAAACACACAGCAGATAACGCTCAATTCCATCAGATCCTAACAATTTACTCGCCTATCAGTGAGCAATATCTAACGTTGAAACACACAGCCGATAACGCTCAATTCCATCAGATCCTAAAAATTTACTCGCCTATCAGAGAGCAATATCTAACGTTGAAACACACAGCCGATAACGCTCAATTCCATCAGATCCTAACAATTTACTCGCCTATCAGTGAGCAATATCTAACGTTGAAACACACAGCCGATAACGCTCAATTCCATCAGATCCTAACAATTTACTCGCCTATCAGTGAGCAATATCTAACGTTGAAACACACAGCCGATAACGCTCAATTCCATCAGATCCTATCAATTTACTCGCCTATCAGAGAGCAATATCTACGGTTGAAACACACAGCCGATAACGCTCAATTCCATCAGATCCTAACGATTTACTCGCCTATCAGAGAGCAATATCTAACGTTGAAACACTCAGCCGATAACGCTCAATTCCATCAGATCCTAACAATTTACTCGCCTATCAGTGAGCAATATCTAACGTTGAAACACACAGCCGATAACGCTCAATTCCATCAGATTCTAACAATTTACTCGCCTATCAGTGAGCAATATCTAACGTTGAAACACACAGCAGATAACGCTCAATTCCATCAGATCCTAACAATTTACTCGCCTATCAGAGAGCAATATCTAACGTTGAAACACACAGTAGATAACGCTCAATTCCATCAGATCCTAACAATTTACTCGCCTATCAGTGAGCAATATCTAAAGTTGAAACACACAGCCGATAACGCTCAATTCCATTAGATCCTAACAATTTACTCGCCTATCAGAGAGCAATATCTAACGTTGAAACACACAGTAGATAACGCTCAATTCCATCAGATCCTAACAATTTACTCGCCTATCAGTGAGCAATATCTAAAGTTGAAACACACAGCCGATAACGCTCAATTCCATCAGATCCTAATAATTTACTCGCCTATCAGAGAGCAATCAATATCTACCGTTGAAACACACAGTGAAATTTATAGGTTTAAAATATCTTGATATAGTCTGTGTTTAATTCGAGCCGTTTTTATTAGCGCGGTTCCTCCCTCCCCCATAGGGAGGAACCCCGCTTATAAGGTTGATACAATGAAACGATCCGGAAGTGCCGACTAGAAAATTTTGCGTTTCAGAACCCCTAGAAACCGAAAATAACGGTGGTTCAAATTTGTATATATATATATATGTATATATTTATTTATATATATATATATATATATATATATTTGTCTGTTCGCTCTCTAAATAGAAGACGAATGGTCCGATTTTGATGAAATTTGGTACAAAAATCTGTCGTCCAATTTGAAAGGTCAAGTTCGTTAACCAGCAAAATCCGCCCACTGGAAGATGGCGTTTGGGGCGAAATTCGCGCAGAAAAAATCGTAACGCTTACGTTTTTGAGTTTATAAGCTTGTAAGTACTCGTTTTATAGGCTTCTTGGGCTAGGAAAACGAATGAAACCATTTTCAAGGCGATAGCTTTAACCGTTGTTGAGAAAATTGGAAAAATAGTTTTTGAATACCGTTTTTGGTTTGGGTACTTAGAATAACGGGATTCAGTTGAAACATTATCTGCATGTTCTACTTTCATTAAAACTAGTATGTTGAAAGTTATGTTACGTTTGGAGTTAAGGAAGGGTTAGAATAAAATATTTTATGATCAGACATGAAAAGTTTTGGAAACTTCGTATACTTTCATTAATATCTCGAACACGGTTGGGAAATCGTGGTAAGTGGATTGAAACTATTTGAAAGCTTACTAAATTCTCTACAAAAATGATTCTAAAACTATTTTTGATTAGGTTATGTCAATCGGAGAAATAAGTGCTTAAAACTTCAAATATGTCTGTTTTGTTCTTATGAACGGGTTTTTGTCGTTCTTTTTGTCTCTTTCCCTTGGTTTTTTATTGCTTTTTATTTTTGTAATTTCTTATGTTGTATTTGTAAGGAAAATGTATGTGTGTGTAAAACAGGATAGGTAAAATGAGACCAATTTTCTGTTGTCAGAAATAATAAAAAGTTTTGGGAACTTCGTATAATTTCTTAATATCTCGAAAACGGTTGAAAATCTTGGGAAGCGAAAGGTTACCATTCGAAAGCTTACTAAATGGTCTACAAGAATGGTTTTAAAGAAAGTTTTGAATAAGCGATGTCAATCGGAGAAATAAGTGCTTAAAACTTTTAAGTAATTGATTTCGCTTATTCGAACTTTTCTTTTTGTCTGTTTTATTCCTTGTTATTTTTAAATTGCTTATAGTCAGATAATGTATTTGACAATAAAACAGATTAAGTAAAATAAGAAGATCAATTTATTGTTAGAAATGTAGCGTTTAAAGAGAGAGATCCCAAGGCTTTCCAAATGCCTCTGAGCGGAGGCCTTTCTGCCCGACTTATGGGAGAGCTGACCCATACAGGTATGATTGTAAATCAACAAAGACCTTTCAAGACTGGTTTGTTTGAGATTTCATTTGGATAGCTGTTTCGCTATTGATCTAAACAAAGTAATAACTTTTTCTATTCTATGCCTTCATAAACACTAGAGATAAGAACGGAACCGCGCTAAGATGACGCAGTTCCTGCGAATCGGACTTTTTTATTTGTCCCAGTTGATAAAAGACGCAACTCCTGGAGGCTGGAAGTGTTTGATGATATTTTCGCACCAGCTTTTCTATGTGAGTGAAAAATGGATCAACCTCCAATTCTCTATGGATCTTGCTGTTCCTTACGAACCAAGGAGCATTTGACACTATTCGGAGTACTTTGTTTTGAAAAGTTTGTAAACGTTTTAAGTGCGTGTTACTGGCACCAAACCAGACGGGGCATGCGTAAGTTAGTATGGGTAGTACTGTTCCTTACGAACCAAGGAGCATTTGACACTATTCGGAGTACTTTGTTTTGAAAAGTTTGTAAACGTTTTAAGTGTGTGTTACTGGCACCAAACCAGACTGGGCATGCGTACGTTAGTATGGGTAGTACTGTTCGATTTGTATTGAAAAAATAAATATCTCGATAAAATGACAAATTCAGGATATAGTCCGATATATAGATTTATTCAGGATATAGTCCAATATATAGATTTATTCAGGATATAGTCCAATATATAGATTTATTCAGGATATAGTCCAATATATAGATTTATTCAGGATATAGTCCAATATATAGATTTATTCACCCGTCCACAGGACTTCCTCATGACTTTTTAACACTAGATATACCAGAACCTGGTACTGCTATAAATGTCAAGAACAAAAATATATCTGTTACTAATATATATAAAGTAAGATTAAGTTCATTAAATGTATTCTCTACTTATAGCTACAAAAGTCATAACATCATGTAGGAAAGCAAATGTTATATGTAGTGGGAATTTTGAATTGAAATTGCACGAAGAGTCAAAATGACTGCTCTGGTAAATCTAGTGTTAACATTGAGATTACCTTTTGCAGTTCTCAAAATTATTGCACAACTCAGGACTCCTAAAAACTTTGATATTGAATTCTGCATTAAATGCATCTATTAAATGATTAATCCAAAAAAAAATTGAATGCCTCTGAAGATGTCTATCATATAATGTTGTACTGTACAATTTACTCGCCTATCAGAGAGCAATATCTAACGTTGAAACACACAGCAGATAACGCTCAATTCCATCAGATCCTAACAATTTACTCGCCTATCAGTGAGCAATATCTAACGTTGAAACACACAGCCGATAACGCTCAATTCCATCAGATCCTAACAATTTACTCGCCTAACAGAGAGCAATATCTAACGTTGAAACACACAGCCGATAACGCTCAATTCCATCAGATCCTAACAATTTACTCGCCTATCAGAGAGCAATATCTAACGTTGAAACACACAGCAGATAACGCTCAATTCCATCAGATCCTAACAATTTACTCGCCTATCAGTGAGCAATATCTAACGTTGAAACACACAGCAGATAACGCTCAATTCCATCAGATCCTAACAATTTACTCGCCTATCAGAGAACAATCAATATCTACCGTTGAAACACACAGTGAAATTTAAAGGCTTAAAATATCTTGATATAGTCTGTGTTTAATTCGAGCCATTTTTATTTGTCCCAGTTGATAAAAGACGCAACTCCTGGAGGCTGGAAGTGTTTGATGATATTTTCGCACCAGCTTTTCTATGTGAGTGAAAAATGGATCAACCTCCAATTCTCTATGGATCTTGCTGTTCCTTAAGAACCAAGGAGCATTTGACACTATTCGGAGTACTTTGTTTTGAAAAGTTTGTAAACGTTTTAAGTGTGTGTTACTGGCACCAAACCAGACTGGGCATGCGTAAGTTAGTATGGGTAGTACTGTTCCTTACGAACCAAGGAGCATTTGACACTATTCGGAGTACTTTGTTTTGAAGAGTTTGTAAACGTTTTAAGTGCGTGTTACTGGCACCAAACCAGACTGGGCATGCGTAAGTTAGTATGGGTAGTACTGTTCCTTACGAACCAAGGAGCATTTGACACTATTCGGAGTACTTTGTTTTGAAAAGTTTGTAAATGTTTTAAGTGTGTGTTACTGGCACCAAACCAGACGGGGCATGCGTAAGTTAGTATGGGTAGTAGTGTTCGATTTGTATTGAAAAAATAAATATCTCGATAAAATGGCAAATTCAGGATATAGTCCAATATATAGATTTATTCAGGATATAGTCCAATATATAGATTTATTCAGGATATAGTCCAATATATAGATTTATTCACCCGTCCACGGGACTTCCTCATGACTTTTTAACACTAGATATACCAGAACCTGGTACTGCTATAAATGTCAAGAACAAAAATATATTTGTTACTAATATATATAGAGTAAGATTAAGTTCATTAAATGTATTCTCTACTTATAACTACAATAGTCATAACATCATTTAGGAAAGCAAATGTTATATGTAGTAGGAATTTTGAATTTAAATTGCACGACCAGTCAAAATGACTGCTCTGGTAAATCTAGTGTTAACATTGAGATTACCTTTTGCAGTTCTGTATTAAAAGCATCTATTAAATGATTAATAAAAAAAAAAAATTGAATGCCTCTGAAGATGTCTATCATATAATGTTGTACTGTCCAATTTACTCGCCTATCAGAGAGCAATATCTAAAGTTGAAACACACAGCAGATAACGCTCAATTCCATCAGATCCTAAATAGTGCCTCAAAAGAGGATTATTTCAAAATATTTCAATATCTAACGTTGAAACACACAGCAGATAACGCTCAATTCCATCAGATCCTAAATAGAGCCTCAAAAGAGGATTATTTCAAAATATTTCAATATCTAACGTTGAAACACACAGCAGATAACGCTCAATTCCATCAGATCCTAACAATTTACTCGCCTATCAGTGAGCAATATCTAACGTTGAAACACACAGCCGATAACGCTCAATTCCATCAGATCCTAACAATTTACTCGCCTAACAGAGAGCAATATCTAACGTTGAAACACACAGCCGATAACGCTCAATTCCATCAGATCCTAACAATTTACTCGCCTATCAGAGAGCAATATCTAACGTTGAAACACACAGCAGATAACGCTCAATTCCATCAGATCCTAACAATATACTCGCCTATCAGAGAGCAATACCTAACGTTGAAACACACAGCAGATAACGCTCAATTCCATCAGATCCTAACAATTTCCTCGCCTATCAGAGAGCAATCAATATCTACCGTTGAAACACACAGTGAAATTTAAAGGCTTAAAATATCTTGATATAGTCTGTGTTTAATTCGAGCCATTTTTATTTGTCCCAGTTGATAAAAGACGCAACTCCTGGAGGCTGGAAGTGTTTGATGATATTTTCGCACCAGCTTTTCTATGTGAGTGAAAAATGGATCAACCTCCAATTCTCTATGGATCTTGCTGTTCCTTACGAACCAAGGAGCATTTGACACTATTCGGAGTACTTTGTTTTGAAAAGTTTGTAAACGTTTTAAGTGCGTGTTACTGGCACCAAACCAGACGGGGCATGCGTAAGTTAGTATGGGTAGTACTGTTCCTTACGAACCAAGGAGCATTTGACACTATTCGGAGTACTTTGTTTTGAAAAGTTTGTAAACGTTTTAAGTGTGTGTTACTGGCACCAAACCAGACGGGGCATGCGTAAGTTAGTATGGGTAGTAGTGTTCGGTTTGTATTGAAAAAATAAATATCTCGATAAAATGGCAAATTCAGGATATAGTCCAATATATAGATTTATTCAGGATATAGTCCAATATATAGATTTATTCAGGATATAGTCCAATATATAGATTTATTCACCCGTCCACGGGACTTCCTCATGACTTTTTAACACTAGATATACCAGAACCTGGTACTGCTATAAATGTGAAGAACAAAAATATATTTGTTACTAATATATATAGAGTAAGATTAAGTTCATTAAATGTATTCTCTACTTATAACTACAATAGTCATAACATCATTTAGGAAAGCAAATGTTATATGTAGTAGGAATTTTGAATTTAAATTGCACGACCAGTCAAAATGACTGCTCTGGTAAATCTAGTGTTAACATTGAGATTACCTTTTGCAGTTCTGTATTAAAAGCATCTATTAAATGATTAATAAAAAAAAAAAAATTGAATGCCTCTGAAGATGTCTATCATATAATGTTGTACTGTCCAATTTACTCGCCTATCAGAGAGCAATATCTAACGTTGAAACACACAGCAGATAACGCTCAATTCCATCAGATCCTAAATAGTGCCTCAAAAGAGGATTATTTCAAAATATTTCAATATCTAACGTTGAAACACACAGCAGATAACGCTCAATTCCATCAGATCCTAAATAGAGCCTCAAAAGAGGATTATTTCAAAATATTTCAATATCTAACGTTGAAACACACAGCAGATAACGCTCAATTCCATCAGATCCTAAATAGAGCCTCAAAAGAGGATTATTTCAGAATATTTCAATATCTAACGTTGAAACACACAGCAGATAACGCTCAATTCCATCAGATCCTAACACATTCGTTGCGGACCAGATAGATCTATCGTTGCGGACCAGATAGATCTATCCTAAATAGAGCCTCAAAAGAGGATTATTTCAAAATATTTCAATATCTAACGTTGAAACACACAGCAGATAACGCTTAATTCCATCAGATCCTAAATTGAGCCTCAAAAGAGGATTATTTCAAAATATTTCAATATCTAACGTTGAAACACACAGCAGATAACGCTCAATTCCATCAGATCCTAAATAGAGCCTCAAAAGAGGATTATTTCAAAATATTTCAATATCTAACGTTGAAACACACAGCAGATAACGCTCAATTCCATCAGATCCTAAATAGAGCCTCAAAAGAGGATTATTTCAAAATATTTCAATATCTAACGTTGAAACACACAGCAGATAACGCTCAATTCCATCAGATCCTAAATAGAGCCTCAAAAGAGGATTATTTCAAAATATTTCAATATCTAACGTTGAAACACACAGCAGATAACGCTCAATTCCATCAGATCCTAACACATTCGTTGCGGACCAGATAGATCTATCGTTGCGGACCAGATAGATCTATCCTAAATAGAGCCTCAAAAGAGGATTATTTCAAAATATTTCAATATCTAACGTTGAAACACACAGCAGATAACGCTCAATTCCATCAGATCCTAAATAGAGCCTCAAAAGAGGATTATTTCAAAATATTTCAATATCTAACGTTGAAACACACAGCAGATAACGCTCAATTCCATCAGATCCTAAATAGAGCCTCAAAAGAGGATTATTTCAAAATATTTCAATATCTAACGTTGAAACACACAGCAGATAACGCTCAATTCCATCAGATCCTAAATAGAGCCTCAAAAGAGGATTATTTCAAAATATTTCAATATCTAACGTTGAAACACACAGCAGATAACGCTCAATTCCATCAGATCCTAAATAGAGCCTCAAAAGAGGATTATTTCAAAATATTTCAATATCTAACGTTGAAACACACAGCAGATAACGCTCAATTCCACAAGATCCTAAATAGTGCCTCAAAAGAGGATTATTTCAAAATATTTCAATATCTAACGTTGAAACACACAGCAGATAACGCTCAATTCCATCAGATCCTAAATAGAGCCTCAAAAGAGGATTATTTCAAAATATTTCAATATCTAACGTTGAAACACACAGCAGATAACGCTCAATTCCATCAGATCCTAAATAGTGCCTCAAAAGAGGATTATTTCAAAATATTTCAATATCTAACGTTGAAACACACAGCAGATAACGCTCAATTCCATCAGATCCTAAATAGAGCCTCAAAAGAGGATTATTTCAGAATATTTCAATATCTAACGTTGAAACACACAGCAGATAACGCTCAATTCCATCAGATCCTAAATAGAGCTTCAAAAGAGGATTATTTCAGAATATTTCAATATCTAACGTTGAAACACACAGCAGATAACGCTCAATTCCATCAGATCCTAAATAGAGCCTCAAAAGAGGATTATTTCAAAATATTTTAATATCTAACGTTGAAACACACAGCAGATAACGCTCAATTCCATCAGATCCTAAATAGAGCCTCAAAAGAGGATTATTTCAAAATATTTCAATATCTAACGTTGAAACACACAGCAGATAACGCTCAATTCCATCAGATCCTAAATAGAGCCTCAAAAGAGGATTATTTCAAAATATTTCAATATCTAACGTTGAAACACACAGCAGATAACGCTCAATTCCACAAGATCCTAAATAGTGCCTCAAAAGAGGATTATTTCAAAATATTTCAATATCTAACGTTGAAACACACAGCAGATAACGCTCAATTCCATCAGATCCTAAATAGAGCCTCAAAAGAGGATTATTTCAAAATATTTCAATATCTAACGTTGAAACACACAGCAGATAACGCTCAATTCCATCAGATCCTAAATAGTGCCTCAAAAGAGGATTATTTCAAAATATTTCAATATCTAACGTTGAAACACACAGCAGATAACGCTCAATTCCATCAGATCCTAAATAGAGCCTCAAAAGAGGATTATTTCAGAATATTTCAATATCTAACGTTGAAACACACAGCAGATAACGCTCAATTCCATCAGATCCTAAATAGAGCTTCAAAAGAGGATTATTTCAGAATATTTCAATATCTAACGTTGAAACACACAGCAGATAACGCTCAATTCCATCAGATCCTAAATAGAGCCTCAAAAGAGGATTATTTCAAAATATTTTAATATCTAACGTTGAAACACACAGCAGATAACGCTCAATTCCATCAGATCCTAAATAGAGCCTCAAAAGAGGATTATTTCAAAATATTTCAATATCTAACGTTGAAACACACAGCAGATAACGCTCAATTCCATCAGATCCTAAAGGGAGCTTCAAAAGAGGATTATTTCAGAATATTTCAATATCTAACGTTGAAACACACAGCAGATAACGCTCAATTCCATCAGATCCTAAATAGAGCCTCAAAAGAGGTTTATTTCAAAATATTTCAATATCTAACGTTGAAACACACAGCAGATAACGCTCAATTCCATCAGATCCTAAATAGAGCCTCACAAGAGGATTATTTCAAAATATTTCAATATCTAACGTTGAAACACACAGCAGATAACGCTCAAAATATACACGATTCTAGATTTATAATAATGTTTATCTACTTTTATTACATGTAAATATATCATACTAGCTGAATACCCGTGCTTCGTCACGGCAGATAAGTACTTATTTTATTGCGTTAAATAATGTATCATCAAAATTAACGCTACTATATAATTTTGTGGAGATTATTATAGCACGGTTCCCGTAATATTATAAGTTATTCATCAATTGATAAGTAATCAAAGTATAATGATTCTTGACATTGGGGCGCTCCGGACCAGTGTCGAGAAACAGATGACGTAGAGATAACCCGTTATCTATAGGTTAGCAGTAACAGCAGTTTAGCCAGTACAGGTTCAAATTCTTTATCAATAATAAATGGACGTTAAAATTTAAAAATTTATGTTTGGAAACACCCAGTATATTTGCGAGCATTACCAAGAAGTGTTCTGACTGGGTATGCTGATGGGTGAGGAGGCTGTGCAAGGGTGTGGGATATAATTACCTCTGATGGACCGTGACCAGGTATAAAATATACTCTTTAAGGGACGAAATCACAGTTTATTTCTAGTAATTCAAGGTCTGCCATCATAGTTGAAATGAACCGCAAATAAAAATAATATTATGAAATAGATACAGTGCGGTAACAGCTGACCTGTTATCGTCCTAGCAACGCTTGCTGCCATGGCTTGCCTGCTCTAACCAACTAAAAATTCAAACCCCTCTAAAAATAATTAAACATTTTAATATAAAAAAAAATTTCTTAGCGTGTTTCAAAATTTCAAAATTTTCTGTCGAGTGGTTTGGATTTGGCGATGATAGGTCAGTGACTGAGTTACTGAGTGGTATTTGACAAATATATAGTAGATTGAATATAAATGTAAATAAAAAGACTATATACAATATTTTTTATGTATCATGATTTAAAAAATATTTAGTTAAATATATTATATTACATATATAAAAATAAGTTAATTTTGTAAATTACATATTAAAAGTTATAAATATTGATAAGATATTGTTTCAAGTTGCATTCCTCTAGTAATAATATCATTAGTTATACTATCACATGATACAAGGCCTACTCCTCGCTATGGGGAAACCTTTTAAGCAGTAAAAAAAAAAAAAAAAAAAAAAAAAAAAAAAAAAAAAAAAAAAAAAAAAAAAGAAAAAAATCGACAGGCAAAATAAAATACAAAGAAATGGCGAAATTATTTAAAACATAGTGCTTGTGTTAAAACAGATTATTGGAAATTGTCTCCAGAGCAAATAAAGTCCGAGTTGTCTATTACATTATAAGGAATTAAGATGTATCATCATTAAGAAATATGAAGAAATTTCAAAATATATCAGCGGCCAAATTGAATTATTACCAGTACAATGGTGTAGACATCAATAAATAATTACCTCCAAGAAACATATAGAAAAACAGATCATTGCAACAATAAATAAAAATAGTAATCCCTACTTAAATTATTGCTAGGTTTCGCCTTTATATTGTAAAACTCGACAAAAGTTGCTGAACTTTTTAGTTTTCTTTCTAGAAGTTTTTTTTTTCCGTATTTCCACTAACAAGCCGAATCCCGTTGAATAGCACAAACTAAAACGAATAAAACCCGATGAAAGGTGAACTCAGAAACTGGGAGAAAGTCTGGAATGGGAACTAAAGGCAGAAAATCCATAGCTAGGTTCCGAGAAACATTCAAAGCTTTTCCAAAGTGTTCAGTATTTATGGGGTATCTCAAAATCCACTAGGAGGGTATTACATTATTACATTATGTATTACGCAGGGACTATGAGGGAGAGGGAGTGAGTGACAGGGGAGGTGGGTGGGAGGTAGGGAGGGAGGGGGGTGGGAGGGGGAGAGAGTGTGAGAGAGAGAGAGAGTGAGAGGGAGGGAGAGAGTTGTGGAGAGTCCTCCACTAGTGGCTTCACCCCAGTTGCCTTTGTGGATGACCTAGCGATCCTGGTCCGTTTAAACCTAAACGGCACTTAAAGAAAACACCAAGCTGGCAATAATCGTAGTAACTAGGAAGAAGCTCAGATTGAATTCGGTCAAAACTAGGATATTGATGTTGAAAGGCCGAATTCGGCAAAGAAATGCTTTTAGACTGGAAATAGAAGGCACAAGTTTCCCTTTCTGTGGAGGTTTAAATATTTGAGAGTTACCTTTGGCGAAAAAAGGAATCTGAATGATACGGCTGATCCTATACAAGGCTCTTAATCTCCCTCTGGTGACTTATGTGGCTCCTGCCTGGTTTCCTAAAATAAATAAGGCGCAGACTGCAATGCTTATTCAGACCCAAAGGAAAGCACTCCTCATGTTAACTAGGAACTACAAAACAGTGTCTACTGACGCGTTACAGGTTCTCGCAGGACAGTTGCCGATTGATTTCGAACTTGGAATAAACGTTGCGAGATATAACATACCAAGAGGTATTCCAGCAAGGGTCGGCACAATTATCCAGGTTCGCGGAAGCGAAACCAATTTTGTACAGCGCGGCTGTATGTCAATGGCAGGACCGGTGGCAAATTTCAACTAAAGGTAGGACAACATACAGATTCATCCCAGATGTCAGGAAAAGATAAGACATGGATTGACTGGTTGGAAAAGATTAGATATGGAGTAATACTTCTACACAGCACAATGACTATCAGGCCACGGTGACATTAATGGTATATCACACGGAGAGAGAACAATGTTATGCCATTAATGTTATATCACACGTTCGCCGGGCCACGGTGACTCCACTACTTCAAGATCCGGGATAATCCTAACTGCAGATGCGGAGCTATAGAAACTGTAGACCATATAATCCTAGAATTCCCAAATTAATCCAGAAAAAGGCTCCTTCAGCTCGCGGGAGAATTCTCTATGCATGAATAGCCACCGACAAGTTTTAAAATTCTATAAATATTAAGTAAATTCAATAGTATTATTAAGTAGGAAATCACCCCGGCACATCCCTTCATATGTTTGCCGATGATACAGCTCTGTTCTCCTGCAGTCATGACCCAATCCTGACATCCAAGTCTCTTAGGAACACCTGGGACTGATCGAACCCTGGCTCATCCCTTCATATGTTCGCCGATGATACAGCTCTGTTCTCCTGCAGTCATGACCCAATCCTGACATCCAAGTCTCTTAGGAACACCTTGGACTGATCGAACCCTGGCTCATCAAATGGAGAATCAAAGTTAACCCCCAGAAATCCTGCCACTCAACCTTTACCCTCAGGCGATCATCCTGCCCTCCAGTGTTCCTCCATAGTTCTCTAACTCCGCAAACATTCCGCGGTCCCGTTCTTATCCCTAGTCTCATTTGGATAGATAAAAATAGGAACATTTATTATTTTGGTTCCACCTTTCTCGAAAGGTCTTGATTTATGATCTTGCCTGGATGGGTCCGCCAACCCTAGAAAGCCCCGCAGTTGAAAATTGCCACCATTTCTTCGATTCTTTATCTTTGAAAGCTATATTTCTAACAATAAATTGTTTTTCTTATTTTACTTAACCAATTTTATTGTCAAATAGATTATCCAAGTATAAGCAATTAAAAAATAACAAGGAATAAAAACAGACAAAAAGAACCGTTCGAATAAACTTTTTTTTTTTTTTATTTATTTATTTGAAATCTGTACAGATAACAGTACAATGATCAGATATTATATATGTTGATCCAGATATTATGTACAAGTTGATAAAACTGACAAAAGTAAAAAAAAATAAATAAAAAATACAAAATTTGGAAGAAGCCAACCATGTTGGCACTTCCAGAGGTGTCTCAGTAAATATTTTATTGATCATAAAAAGATCAGGCAAGTAAATTGTCTCGAGGCCACTGTCTCTTGAGCCGCCTGGGGGATTGTCTGGATGGGATTGGGATGATAAGGATTGACCTTCAGGATTAGGATGGTGAGACAATTTGGAGTGGAACGTTTGGAAACGGGTTTTAGCGAGGTCAAGGACAAATGGGATGTTTAGGTCATTGTGTAGGGTTTTGTTGGATACATAAAAGGGGGCATTTACAATTTTACGGAGGACTTTTAACTGGAATGCCTGTATTCTGTTGATGTTGGATGGTTTTGCAGATCCCCAGAGTTCAAGTCCGTATGTCCATATTGGCCGAATGATTGTTTTGTATATCGTTAGTTTGTTCTGTATTGATAATTTAGATGAGGGTCCAAGGAGTCGTCTAAGTAGTCCGTATCGTTTGTTCAGTGCTTGTCTTTTCAGTCTCGTGTGAGGGTTCCATGTCAGTCGGCTGTCAAGGTATAATCCTAGATATCGAACCTCGCTGGATACTGGTAGTGGAGTGTTTTTGAGGTAGACTGTAGGACATGATCTCCGGTTTAGAGTGAATGTAACCTGTTTACATTTTTCAGGGTTGATTTTAACTCTCCATCGGTCACTCCAATGCTGAATGGTGGTAAGATGTTCCTGCAGGTGTTGAGATGCTACTGAGGGATCAGGGGAAGTTGATAGGATGGCAGTATCATCTGCGTAGGTGGTCAGTAAGGTATGAGGGTGTGTAGGAATATCCGCAGTATAAAGGAGGAAAAGGAGAGGACCAATAATACTCCCTTGAGGGACACCAGCGTTTATGGGGCAGGTCGGGGAAAGACCTGTACCTTGTTTAACTTGAAAGGATCTGTTTGAAAGGTAGGATTTTAGGATAAGGAAATAGGTGTGAGGAAGTATAAGCTTTACTTTGTAAAGTAATCCCGGGTGCCAAACCCGATCGAATGCTTGAGCAACGTCGAGAAAGGCACTCGTGCAAAAACTCTTACGTTCAAGCGAGGAGGATATTGAGTCTACAACTCGTAAACACTGTTGTATGGTGGAATGCTGGGAGCGGACACCAAATTGGTGGTTGGGGATTTTCTTCGAGGATTCTATGATAGGAAGGATTCTTTTGTAAAGGAGTTTTTCAAATATTTTGGACATTAACGGCAGAAGGCTGATTGGTCGATAGGAAGAAGGGCAGTCGGGAGGTTTAAAAGGTTTGGGAATAACGATAATAACTGAGTGTTTCCAGGGGTTCGGGAAATGGGTTGTTCTAAGGATCGAGTACAGGTATGTAAGGAATATAATGGCCTTCTGGGGGAGGTTTTTGAGAATTGTGGAGGTTATGAGGTCGTAACCGGGAGATTTCCTAGGGAGGTGTTTGATGATGTATTTTACTTCGGAAGGATGGAAAGCTTTAGGAGGAAAAGACAAGGGTAAAGGAGAATTCAGGTATTCTACGATATCATCATCATGAGAGGGGTTCGTTAGAGGATTAGGGGAAAATGCTGAAGTAAGGTGTGTGGAGAGAAGGAGCGCCTTTTCTTCATCACTTCTGGCCCAGGACCCATCGCTGCGTTTGAGTGGGGAAGGAATTTGGTGAAACCTGAGGATTTTACGAGTGACTGTCCACAAAGAACAGTCTTGTGTAGAGAGGGATGAAAGGTATTCGTTAAAGGATTCTGAACGGAATTGAGATAGGGAAGATTTTAGTTGTCGCGTCAGTCTGTTGTATGCGTTTCTGTCGGAGGGATAGCGTGATCTTTGCCATAGAGCTCTGGCCCGACGCTTGGCTGCAAGAAGTTCTTGGATGTGGGTTGGAAGTTGCAGTTTGGGTGAAGGAGGTAACCTTGTCCTTGGTCGGCATGAATTGCGGGCACTGTCCTGAATGGCTTTAGTAAACAATTCAGTGGCTTTGTCTAGGTCTGAAGGGGTTTTTAGGGAAACGGTTAGGTCTATGGAGCGCTCTAGGTTGAGCTGAAATGATTGCCAGTTGATAGGACCGGGTGTAAGGGTTGGTTGTAGAGGACGGGGTACAGCGGATGAGAAGAGGGTTAGAAGGATCGCAGAATGGTCCGACGATAGGTCGAGGAGCGAATCAACAGAAGTCGCTATACCTCCCAAGCCAGAGGAGATGAAGAAATCGACTAGGTCAGGATTGCGGGATGGATCAGTTGGCCAGTATGTTGGTGTGTTTGGCGATATAGGGAGATAATTCTGGGAATTGAGGATATCATAAAGGATTCTGCCACGGGAGTTAGCTGAACGGCTTCCCCACATGGGGTGTTTCGCGTTGAAATCACCCCCGGTGAGGAAGCGGGGACCAAAGGATTGGAATATTGAGAGGAATTCAGGATGGTAAATGGTATGATTGAGAGAACAATACACTGCGGATAGTATGATGTCGAAAGGAGAAAGGGAAAGAGATATGGAAGTTACCTGCAGGCGTGCTGAAGCGATGCTGGACTCTTGATGGTGTTTGATCTGGTTCTTGATTAGAATCAGAATGCCATGCTGCGCCAGAGATGGATGGTCGGTTCGATAACAGGAGTAACCCTTGACACCGAACGACATTGATTTTTTCAGGTGTGTCTCCGTTATTAGTGCAATGTCAATGTTTTTGTCAGTTAGTAAAAGTGTCAGTTCTTGTCGTCTTGTAGTAAGTCCGTTGGCATTCCACAAAAGAATTGAGAGATGGGTATTATGGAAGTGTTGCATTCTGGGATTTAGGAAGGAAGTGTGCTATAAGGGTGGTCATCAGGTTAATTAGAGGAGTAAGGAGGGTTTCGAGTTTGTTTAGGAAAGAGGAGAAAAGGATCATAGGATCTTGTCCTTGATGCTGAGGGATTTGCTTAGGCGGGGCTGGAGTAGGTGGGAAGGTAGGCAAGGTTTGGGGTAACGGAGGAGCAGTAGAAGAGGTAGGAAGGGAAGATGGTTCTTGTGGTTTTGGTGCGGGGGTCTGAGCTGGTGTTGGAACCGGCGGCTTCTTTTTCTGCAGCGAAGTTAGTAGCGATGAGTAGGTCACATTCTGCCTGCGGAGGGATGTATCCTGTGCTGCTGGAACGGGTGGTAGGCTGGGGAAGTGGGATGGTCCGCTGGGTGGTGAAGACTTATTGACATCTTTTTGATGGGTGAGCTGGATTCTCTGCCTCTGCACTCGGATTGTTTTTAGCGCCTTATAATCTTCGCACCCTTTGTAGCTGGAGGTGTGATTCTCGCCGCAGTTTGCACAGCAAGGAGGTATGTCGAGTGGCTTGGGACAATCCTTAGAGGAGTGCTCAGCACCACATTTGACACATTTGGGTTTGTGATGACAGTATGTGCGGGAGTGGTTGTACTCCTGGCAGTTGAGGCATTGTATGACATCGCCACGACGACGTGGTTCCTCTACTTTTATTTTTGTATATAGTAAGTACTGCTCACGGAAAATTTCCTTACTTTTTTCATTTTTCTCTAAGTCTATGAAAAAGAGAGGTAGCTGCGCCTTTGTGACAGGGTGCCGTACGTTGTGCGCTCTTTTGACTGAGTATCCTTTCTTGGAGAGTTCACTGATGATGTCGGTGGGCGGAGCTGATAGTGCAGGTGGCGGATAACCACCCTGTAGGATTTATCCTCAGGGAGTTGATAACAGTGGAAGTCTGCTTCTTTACTTTCTAAGTGGTGAATTATTTTTCTGTAGGAGTCACTATCGGAAGGCTTTATGACGATATCATTAAATCTTGCACGGCATTCGAAGTTGTTTTCACCAACAAGACCTGAGAGAGAGCTGCAAAATTTTTTGAAGTCAGTCACTTTTCTGACGTAAATGTTGGGGGGGTTTGTAGGGTTATCTGCAGGTGTGAGAATTTGATTGGAAGAGTTGCCGTGTGTTTGAAATGATTTTTTTATTTTTATCTTGGGCGGCGTCAATACATCACTTGTTTTTTTTACGTAACCTTTTACGTCTACCGGTTGCAAAATTTTCAATGTCTTGTGCTGAAGTTGATTCGATCACTGTCATGTGTTGGTCACTGGCTTCAATTGATGACATGGTGAGCCAAAATAATTAATTAAAAAAATAAATAAAAAAAATAATTTTCCTGGGCAGCGTCGAACCCGTGAGGTTGCAGCCCGTAGAATCGAACGCTACCACTGAGCCAAGGAGGATGCTTGAATTAGTAACTGTAGCGCAGGGTGTAGTATCTGGATTACTGAAGGAGTGACGACAGCCTCTCCTTCAGGTGACTGCAGGAACACCCCCACCGCTAGCCTCAGCTAGGGTAAAGGCCTACAAACTGTAGGAAATGAGTGTTTTTACTCACTGTTTTAGCAGTGATCTGGTTGATGAAATTCCTTGAAACTTCACTGTAATGTTCACCAGCAGCACAGCTACCGCTGAGACAATTTTCATCAACGAAGAACACCTCGAACCACTTAAAAAACACTGGTTTAATAGAGCTAAATAAAAACGCTGTGACTTAGGCTACACCTGGGACACGACTATTCTCGAATAAACTAAATCAATTACTTTAAAGCTTTAAGCACTTATTTCTCCGATTGAAATCGCCTAATCAAAACTTTCTTCAGAATCTTTTTTGTAGAGCATTTAGTAAGCTTTCGAATGGTAACCTTCCGCTTAGCAAGATTTTTAATCGTTTTCGAGATATTAAAGAAAATATACAAAGTTACCAAAAGTTTTCATGTCTGTTGATAAAATATTATATTATAACCCTTCCTTAACTCCAGACGTAACCAAAACGTCAACATATTAGTTTTAATGAGATTTGAACATGCAGAAAATGTTTGATTCTAAGTACCCAAATCAAAAACGTTATTCAACAACTATTTTTCCAATTTTCTCGAAAACGGTTAAAGCTATCGCATTAAAAATGGTTTCATTCGTTTTCCTAGGCCCAGAAGCCTATAAAACGAGTAATTGCAAGCGTATGAAGTTAGCGGAACGATTTTTTTCGCGAGACATTCGCTCCAAAAACCATATTGCGGTGGGCGGATTCTGCTGGTTAATGAACTTGACCTTCAAATTGGACGAACGATTTTCTACCAAATTTCATCAAAATCGAACCATTCGTCTGGGACCTAGAGAGCGAACAGACAAATAAAATATATATATATATATATATATATATATATATATATATATATATATATATATATATATATATACAAATTTTAACCACCGTCATTTTCGGTCTCTAGGGGTTCTGAAACGCAAAATTTTCTAGTCGGCACATCCGGATTGTTTCATGAGATCAACCTTATAAGCGGGGTTCCTCCCTATGAAGGGAGGGAGGAACCGCGCTAAAAGAGAGAGAGAGAGAGAGGTTTTTATACGAATTTATAATAAGTTACTAGCCTAAAGTCTATATCTAGTGGTGAAAATAGGTGGTGTACTTCCACGGCTGGAGTGTTAGATTGGGGAAGGAGTGGGGATGGAGATAGGAGTGTGGAGGGGGTAGAGGTTGGTAGGGAGGGGGTAGAGGTAGGGAGGGAGGGGCTAGAGGTAGGAAGGGAGGGGGTAAAGGTAGGTAGGGAGGGGGGCCTATCTCGAAGCGAGAATTACTACCAGGAAATGAGAAAAACAAAAATATTATCTTTTGTATTTTCTCTTTTTTTTTAATCTTCATTTTTCTCATTTCCCACCTCTTGCCTTGAACCTCCCATCCCTACCAACAATCCATCTTCCATCCTTTGGCGCGCATCTGAAGCCCCCTTCTTGGCGTTTTGAAAACTACACAGTATCCTGGCCATTATTATGCTCTGGTTGCGCAATTTCTTCTCCAAAAATAATATTAAATATATAACTATATATATACGTGTTTTGTATGTGTAATGAACAGCGGAATCAATGTATAGCAGAAGCCTGATACAGGGTTCATTCTCAGCGCTCCTAGTGGTAGAAGCAACAACGCTATGAGCAAATTAGTAATTAGAGTCCTGAGCAAAACCTAATATGTAAATAGGTTTAGTTTATTTTTGCATTTTTCACTTTCGATTGCCACAACGATTACCGCGTTTAGTTGCAACACATCAAAAATTACGGCAGGTATGAATAATTTAGTACTTGAAGCCCAGAGTACCCTCCCCCCCTCCGGTAGACCGATTTTGGTGTTTAAAGAACTCATTCAATCGTTTGATAAGAGAAAGCTATATACCATGTTTCGGGACGAAAAACAAAAACTGGCGTGTTTTGAATGTTTTGAAAATTCTGTAATGAGTGGAACCTCAACAGCTTCCTTCGGAAAGTGCTGAAAGAACCTATCACAAGAAGGCAAAGGATTAAAATATTGGAAAAGATTAAAATCCTCCTACCAGTCTGGCATACTGTATCAGATGAAGTCTAAGGTAGCCTCCCCCACGATGGTAGATGAAGTCTAAGGTAGCCTCCCCCACGATGTTAGATGAAGTCTAAGGTAGCCTCCCCCACGATGTTAGATGAAGTCTAAGGTAGCCTCCCTAACGATGTTAGATGAAGTCTAAGGAAGCCTCCCCCACGATGTTAGATGAAGTCTAAGGTAGCCTCCCTAACGATGTTAGATGAAGTCTAAGGAAGCCTCCCCCACGATGTTAGATGAAGTCTAAGGTAGCCTCCCCCACGATGTTAGATAAATTCTAAGGTAGCCTCCCCCACGATGTTAGATGAAGTCTAAGGTAGCCTCCCCCAGGAGGCTACCTGTTAGATGAAGTGACCGGTGTGCATACAGAGGTCGAACCTAGCTCCTTTAGGACATGGAACATCTTGATAAAATTATCACCTAACATAATTGTTAAGTTATAAATATCATTCACGCATAAGAGAATTCCATAATTAACTCCAACAATTATTTAGATATTTTAATTAGTTCACGATTCAATTCCCGAAATACAGTTATTCGGCTAATTACACATCCGTTGAAGGTTTATCTTTGAGTCTTCGCTATATTGTCAATTTCAGATTTACTGATTGTTACTGCAGATGTAAATACACCGTTGAAATTATGGAAATTAAGTGAACTGTTTAAACAAGTTGAAAACCCAATAGCGTAAATATTCAACTCTAAAACAAATATTCAATTTGGAGATGAACTAAATTTCTGGGGGAGTTGTGTAAATCAAGTATTCCGCAAAGTAAATACTTCATTAATTGAAAGAGTTGGTATCGGAAGATTGGAAGTTTAGAAGGCAAACATCTCGACAAGATAAACACAACTAGGGATTAACACAATGATCGCTAGCAACAAAATACAGAACAAATAGGTTCCTGGTCAGTAGGAAAAAGTGGGGCAAGAGATTACGGTACGCGGAATAGGAATATGAGTCACATAGTGATCCTGGATAGTGACCATCGGTGCAATGTGTAGTGTCCCAGTATGACGAATAGTGACCGTGGCTACAATGTGTTGAATTCTAGTATGGTGAATAGTTACCGTGGCAACAAGTGGTTACCATGAAACGGTAGGCTGTGAATATGTTTGACCTAGTGACCCTGGATAGTGACCATCGGTGCAATGTGTAGTGTCCTAGTAAGATGAATAGTTACCGTGGCTACAAGTGGTTACCATCAAACGGTAGGCTGTGAATGTGAGTGACCTAGTGACCCTGGATAGTGACCATCGGAGCGATGTGTAGTGTCCTAGTATGGTGAATAGTTACCGTGGCTACAAGTGGTTACTATGAAACGGTAGGCTGTGAATGTGAGTGACCTAGTGACCCTGGATAGTGACCTTCGGTGCGATGTGTAGTGTCCTAGTAAGGTGAATAGTTACCGTGGCTACAAGTGGTTACCATCAAACGGTAGGCTGTGAATATGAGTGACCTAGTGACCCTGGATAGTGACCATCGGTGCGATGTGTAGTGTCCTAGTAAGGTGAATAGTTACCGTGGCTACAAGTGATTACCATCAAACGGTAGGCTGTGAATATGAGTGACCTAGTGACCCTGGATAGTGACCATCGGTGCGATGTGTAGTGTCCTAGTAAGGTGAATAGTTACCGTGGCTACAAGTGGTTACCATCAAACGGTAGGCTGTGAATATGAGTGACCTAGTGAACCTGGATAGTGACCATCGGTGCGATGTGTAGTGTCCCAGTATGGTGTAAAGTTAACGTGCCTTCAAGTGTTACCATCAAACGGTAGGCTGTGAATATGAGTGACCTAGTGACCCAGGAGAGTGATTTTTTTTGTTATGATATCGTTAGGTATCGTGTGAGTATACCGAAACCAAGTTTTCGACCTCGAAAGCCGGAGAGAGGCGAAAAACCAAGACTTTCCCCCGTAACCCGTTAATTGTTGGTAAAAAAAAATCAAATTGGGAATAAAGAACGAACATTCTGCGTCAAATGAACTGGTCGAAGTCAATATTTGGCCTGGTGAAATTGTCACAATCACCTGCCAAAAAAACAACAATGTTTTCAAATTTCGCGAAAAACTGTGGTGATCCCACTTTTAAAAAGTTACAGCTTGGCCTCATCAATTCCTTTCATACTCCCTCCTCCCTGTAAGTTGAAGAGCATCAATAACTGTGGTGATCCCACTTTTAACAAGTTACAGCTTGGCCTCATCAATTCCTTTTATACTCCCTCCTCCTTGTAAGTTGAAGAGCATCAATAACTGTGGTGATCCCACTTTTAACCAGTTACAGCTTGGCCTCATCAATTCCTTTCATACTCCCTCCTCCCTGTAAGTTGAAGAGCATCAATAACTGTGGTGATCCCACTTTTAACCAGTTACAGCTTGGCCTCATCAATTCCTTTCATACTCCCTCCTCCCTTTAAGTTGAAGAGCATCAATAACTGTGGTGATCCCACTTTTAACAAGTTACAGCTTGGCCTCATCAATTCCTTTCATACTCCCTCCTCCCTGTAAGTTGAAGAGCATCAATAACTGTGGTGATCCCACTTTTAACAAGTTACAGCTTGGCCTCATCAATTCCTTTATGCCTAATAAAGCCTTTCTAGTGGATACAGAACGATCAAGAAGATGTACAAGAAAGATTGAGTAGAATAACTTGCCTAATATAGCCTATAAAGAATAATATGCCGAATAAAGCCTTTCTAGTAGATACAGAAGGACAAATAACAAGTCTTGACGAATAACAAGTCAAGATATAGAATAATATACCTAATTAAGTCTAAGAAGTAGATACAAGTGGACCAAAAACAAGTCTTGAGACATTTTCTTTTCTTTTTTAATGATTTATTTCTTTATTTTCTTATTCATTTTCATTTCTTTTCATTTATTTATTTCATTTACTTAATTTATAATATGAATTGTTAACACTTTCTTTATTAATATTATTATTTTTATTATTATTTATAATTTTGACATTCTTACTAGTTTCTTTATTATTTTTATAGTTGCTATCATTTCTCTATCTTAATTGTATTATTGTCATACTTTTAAAATTCAGGAAAAAATGTAATTATAAAATAATATATATTACTTTAATTGTAATACAGGCAGTATCGACAGATGGCACCTGCAGAATGTAAATAAAGTCCCACAGTATAGGGTACTATATTGTGGGAAAAAAAAAAAAAAAAAAAAAAAAAAAAAGTCTTGAGGAATCTTGTTTTTTTTTTTTTTTAAATTAAATACATTTTATCAATATTTAGTATATAACCTGTGATGAAAACTATTGATTGCTAATTGATGAATCGGGTTACAACTAAGTAGTCTTTATGAATATTTAGTATATAACCTATGTTTGGAACTGTGTTATTTCAGAATCTAGTATAGTTTAAGAAATTTTGGTGAATGATATCATTAAGTTGCTCTCTGTACCGTAGCTAGGCTTTGTATTTGTGTCGGCAGAAACCTGGGGTATATTTACAACTCTTGAGGATCTAACTCCAAGCAGGTAAATTATACGTATCCTGTTTTATTGCCAAATACATTTGACTACTATAAGAAATTGCAAACACTAGGGAATATGCCAAAGAACTCGGGTTAGGAGCCTCGACAGTTTCAAGACATTTGAAGGAAATCGGCAAATCCAAAACTGACATTTCATACGGTACAGCCTGATATATTTCTAACAATGAATTGTTTTTCTTATTTTAACTAATCTGTTTTATTGTCAAATGCATTATCCAACTATAAGCAATGAAAAAATAGGAATAAAAACAGACAAAAAGAACCGTTCGAATAAACGAAATCAATTACTTCAAAGTTTAAGCACTTATTTCTCCGATTGACATCGCTTATTCAAAACTTTCTTCAGGACCTTTTTTGTAGACCATTTAGTAAGCTTTCCAATGGTAACCTTTCGCTTTGCAAGATTATCAACCGTTTTCGAGATAATAATGAAAGTATACGAAGTTCCCAATATTTTCATTATTTCTAGCAACGGAAAATTGGTCTCATTTTTCCTATCCTGTTTTACACACAAATACATTTTCCCGACATAAGAAATTACAAAAATAAAAAGCAATAAAAAACCAAGGGAAAGAGACAAAAATTACAAAAAGAAGACAAAAACCCGTTCATAAGATTCGATTGACATAACCTTATCAAAAATAGTTTTAGAATTGTTTTTGTAGAGAATTTAGTAAGCTTTCAAATAGTTCCTACCTTCTTACCACGATTTCCCAAACGTGTTCGATATATTAATGAAAGTATACGAAGTTCCCAAAACGTTTCATGTCTGTTCATAAAATATTTTATTCTAACCCTTCCTTAACTCCAAACGTAACAAAACTTTCAACATATTAGTTTTGACGAAAGTTGAACATGCAGATAATGTTTCAACTGAATCCCATGATTCTAAGTGCACAAACCAAAAACGGTATTCAAAAACTATTTTTTCAATTTTCTGGAAAACGTTTAAAGCTATCGCCTTGAAAATGGTTTCATTCGTTTTACTAGCCCAAGAAGCCTATAAAAAGAGTACTTACAAGCTTATGAACTCAAAAACGTAAGCGTTACGATTTTTTTGCGCGAATTTCGCCCCAAACGCCATCTTCCAGTGGGCGGATTTTGCTGGTTAACGAACTTGAGCTTTCAAATTGGACGACAGATTGTTGTACCAAATTTCATCAAAATCGGACCAGAACAGACAAACATATATATATATATATATATATATATATATATATATATATATATATATATATATATTCCAGAGGGTGAATCAAAATTCAGTCTTCCCACAAATTTTCTCTTTATTTTGCACTAGGCCTTTCAACACAAATGTGCCATCATCAGGTGCTAACAACAAATAAATAACTCAAGACTGAATTTTGATTCACCCTTGGGAATTAAGCAACCCCACTACCGGAAAACATCAATAAAAAAAATATATATATATATATACATATATATATACATAAATATATATATATATATATATATATATATATATATATATATATATATAAATATATACATATAAATATATATATATATAAATATATACATATAAATATATATATATATATATACATAAATATATATATATATATATATATATATATATATATGTATATATATATATATATATATATATATATATATATATGTATATATATACAAATTCTAACCACCGTTATTTTCGGTCTCTAGGGGTTCTGAAACGCGAAATTTTCTAGTCGACACTTCCGGATTGTTGATCAACCTTATAAGCGGGGTTCCTCCCTATGGGGGAGGGAGGAACCCCGCTAAAAAAAAAACAAAAAAAAAAACGCTATGATTACTTTATCGTCGAAATAATATTTCGAAAGGTTCCCACCTTAATTCCGTTCCAGGAGTCAAGTGTATAGGTTTATAAATAATATTCTGTGATACATGTTTATGTGATTTTAATATTGGAGTATAGAGTATTTGTATGGACTACTCTCTGTAAGAAGTTCTTGTAGGTCGTGTGGAATGTTAAGTTTGTCACGTCTTTTACATTCAGTGAGTATATGTTTAATTGTCAATGTTATGTCGGTTTGTCTTTTTTCTCTATGAGGTAATTATGTTTGTGCAACAAGTGTCCAATGCGAAGTCTGGTCATTACTACTTGGTCTCTTCTTGACAAGGCATATTGTTCGTTAATCCATGATTTTACTGTTCTCTTAATTTGTGATAATTTGTTGTTTGTTGGTCAGTGTGGCCAATAGTCACCGTGGCTCCAATGTGTAGTAGGGACCTAGTGTGGTCAATAGTGACCGTGGCTTCAATGTGTTATGACCTAGTGTGACCAATAGTGACCGTGGCTGCAATGTGTACTGACATAGTGTTGTGAATAGTGACCGTGGCTGCAATGAGTACTGACCTAGTGTGGTCAATAGTGACCGTGCCTGCAACGACGACAGCGTGATTACATCGTACCCTTGCTTCCTAAATCTACATTTCAGGTTCTGGAATCACGAGATGATGCCTCGGGGTGTTCTAGCATTATCCTGTAACTGGATCGAAGGGTAGCGAATTCCCGAGATAGGACTCTTTTTACTAGAACAAACAAGGAACCTTGGTAAATCTCCTTGTCTCGTCTTGTTTGTAAAATCCAAAGGAAAATATTGTCTCAGGATTCTTCCAAGGAAATCGTATCACGGAAGGCTTTGATCTTATCAAGAGTAGCCGCCAGCCTCGTCTCTTCAAACTCCATGTGAAAGCTGGGGATTTACAGCTGAAAAGGTTCTATATCGGGAATTCGCTACCCTTCGATTCAGTTATGTGTATAAAATTTCTGTTAAAATCAGCCTGTATAAAATACTTTATGGACGGTTCTCTGATAAACAAATATATACAAAAAAATCCAAAACAGAAGCCACTACTCATAAGAAACATGCAACATCACACTGATAGAGATACACTACACACACCCAAATACACAAACACACCGTTAACATTCCCTCCATTGAGCGTAAAAAACTACAAAATTGACTTAACACTAGCACAATTTTAAAAAAATCATCCACCATCCAACAAAATTTACAAAACCATATTAACCTCACTTTTGGCAGATAAACTTAACCATATCCACATCTACACAGACGGATCGAAAACACCATCTGGAACTGCAGCAGCAGCCATTAACCAAAACCAAACACATTCAATCAAATTACATGACAACACAAGTATCTACACAGCCGAATTACACGCCATACACTTAGCCCTTACAAAACTACATAACACTGAAAACACAAACATACTCCTATGTACAGACTCACACAGTTCTTTACGCTCCCTCGATAATATTTATACTAACCACCCAATAATTAAACAGATATACGAACAATTACACAGACTCAGCAATCACACACTTACACTATTATGGCTACCCGGACACGAGGATATCGGACTAAGTACATCAGCAGACAAACATGCGAAAGACGCAACTAATAAACAGATCGTAGACATTGAAAACATAACGTTAGATGATTTATTTCACACATTACGCACACATACATTAAACGACTGGTTGCAACACTGGCTACAAACAAACAACAAATTATCACAAATTAAAAGCATGGAGTAACGAACAACATACCTTGACAAGAAGAGACCAAGTAGTACTGACCAGACTTCGCATTGGACACTCGTTGCTCACACATGACTACCTAATGGAGAAAAAAGACAAACCGATATGCAGAGTTTGTAACATACCTTTGACCATTAAACACATACTCACTGAATGTAAAAGACGCGACAAACTTAACACTCCACACGACCTACAAGAACTTACAGAGGGTAGTCCATACATACACTCTATACTCCAATATTTAAATCACATAAACTTGTATCACAGAATCTGAAGAAACAAAAGAATTTTTTTTTTCTTTTCTATTGTGTAATTATTATTATTATTTTTATTTTCTATTATGTAATTATTACTCAATTTCACTTGGTCATTAATGGAAAAACACAACATGTAGCACCCATCATGACCTAATAAAAAATTTTTGTTAGTTTTAGTGATAAGTTATGTAAATATATTAACTATATTTCAAAAAGCAAGGCTCTAAATAATGTTTAGCACATAATTCTTAACACAAACCTCCTAACTTTTGTCTTATGCTCTTTTCAAACTTTTGTTGTATTTAGTACTATAAGTTAGTGATAATTGTGAACATATAAATTTGTATTTTTTACTGTATCTTAAAAAAAAAAAAAGAGCAAGTCGCCGTCGTTGCGAAGCTCGTAAAAAAAAAAAAATAAATGAAAAGGTTTCGGGCCACTGAATTGGCAGCGCAATGGTTGCTCGCTCTACAAGATTATTACTAAACCATTCCATTTTCAGGATTTGATTAAAACAAGTTATAGGAATCAAGCAAGCATTCCCAAACTACTGTAGTCGATAGACTCCTACTTATTAGAGGGTAAAAGTCACATCCCCATCATTTATAGCTTACGCAGAAATCATAATCTTTTTCAGTAGCACGAAACCAAAACATCTCAAATATTATCTTGGCTTTCTTGGACGTTTTCGGAAATTCACCTGAACCTAATTAGCAGGAAATTCATTAGGCCGTCGCTGGGCACTTTCACTAACCCCGATTTCTATATCTCAGTTTTTGAGGAATTTAAATCAGTTAAAATATATTTTTTTAAAAATCAATTATCTTGAAATTTCAGAAATTAAAATTCCAATTTGATCCACCATTTTTAAAAACGATTAAAAATGTCATCTTCAATTTTTTTATTGTTTTCTTCGAACATTTCAAGAAATGAAAATTTTAGCGGCTTATTCAGCGGCTTATTCAGCGGCTTATGGGATGACACGTTTTGTTTTAAATAAAGTATTTTTGTGCCTAATTTTATTAATTATACAAAATAATATATAATATAATAATAATAATAAAGATCAATTTTCTTACCCACCAGAATATTCCACTGAAACATGGTTTTCGCTTTTGGAGCGAAAGTCACGCAAAAAAAAATAGGAACGTTTACGTTTTCGAGTTCATATGCATGCTGGTACTCGACTTATAGATTTCTTAATGTAGAAAAGTCCGTCACGCAGGAGCTGCATAACTAAGCACTTTCCTCAGAATTTGGGTAGTGTAGACTGCTTTCCAGAACAATTTGCTTAAAATATCCTACATAAATAAAATAAAAACATGAATAGTTCTCTTTTAATTTTATAATGAGTAACTGATAAATTATTAATTTGCTTCCAGAGTTATGTTTACACATGGTACCTATTACACTACGTAATAAATACAAAAAACCTCATATTATCGTATTTTGATCTAACGCAGGAACCGGATACAGTCCCTCTAGCGCTCCTTGCGGCGCCTTTGTGGACCTATGTCTGGCTGCCTTTTCTATTGAAATATATTACAAAGTAAACCCCCCGATTCATCTCATTTTTACAACACTTCATTCTCATGAGTTACCCACGACGTATACCGCGTTTCGTTACAATAAAGCAGAAATTACGACCAGTATGAGTATATTAGTAATTTGAGTCTGGAGTAAACCCCCCCTCTTAATGAACCGATTTATTTTATTTTTACAACACATATTTACCTGTAGATTACCACTATGAAAACCGAGTTTCGTCGAAATATACCAAAAATCATGGCTGGTAGTGGCGAATTGGTATTGTCGGTCCGGAGTAAACCCCCCCCCCCCTCCTTATGAACCGATTTAGTTCATTTTTATATCTCACTTTTCTCTATATATTGCTACTACGAATACCAAGTTTCGTTGAAATATAACAAATATTACGGCTGAAATGGTCAAATTAGTGTTTTGGGCTCGGGGTAAACCCCCCCCTTCCGGTGGACCGATTTTGTTGGTTAACGAACTCGTTCAATCGTTTGCTAATTGAATGCTATATACCAAGTTTCGTGACGAAAAAAAAACTCTGGCCGCTATCGTGTTAACAGACACATATATATATATACATATATATATATATATATATATATATATATATATATATATATATATATATATATATATATATATATAAATTTTAACGGGGGTCATTTTCGCTGTCTACTAGGTAGGATCGATAAAGATTTGAAGAAATTTTTCAAAAATTCCGTCATGAGTCCAACCTCAATAGCTACTTTCCTTCGGAGGAAAGTGCTAAAACCAATGCAACCATTTTTAAGGCGATATCTGTAACCGTTTTCCAGAAACATTGAAACACTTATTTTTCCAAACTAATTTTCAGTTTGAATATTCAGAAATGATTAATTCAGTTGGAACTTCTTCCAGACGTTTGATATTTATCTAATCTAAGATAGATAAATCGTTGTTCCGTTTGGAGTTAAGGAAGTACTAGAAATAAAATATTTCGCTAAAAAGCATGAAATGTTTTTGGGATTTTCGTATATTTTCTAACGTATCTCGAAACCGGTCGGGAATCGTGGTAAGTGGAAGGTGACCACTCCAAAGCTTACTCAATTCCCTACAAGAAAGAGTCTGAAATATACGAACAATACAAGATACGTTAGAAAATATACGAAAATCCCAAAAACATTTCATGCTTTATAGCGAAATATTTTTGGGATTTTCGTATATTTTCTAACGTATCTCGAAAACGGTCTGGAATCGTGGTAAGTGGAAGGTGACCACTCCAAAGCTTACTCAATTACCTACAAGAAAGAGTCTGATGTAATTTTCGATGGAGTGATGTCAATCAGAGAAATAAGTACTTAAAACTTCAAAATTGTAAGTTTTATTGTTTTCAACTGGGTTTTGCCGCTGTTTAAGTAAAATTTTAATTGGTTATTGGTTTATTAATTGCATTTAATAGTAAAATTAGTATTTTAATAAAATGAGGTATGAAAATGTGAAACGTATTGGTAATAGTGTTTCCCATGCGAACGTTGAGAATGTGGGGGGAGTAATTTCCGCTCAGAATATTATCAGTTTCCTGTTGTGGCGCCTTCAACCTTCCTACTTTTTAAGTTTTCCTTTTATATTTTTCCATCAAACCTACCAATAACTGCTTCTAATCCTTAGCCAATGACACTAGGGAACGGGGCTATGATGACCCGGGTTGGAATTTTTATGTTCATAATACATCTCTCTATCGAACGTAGCTATATTTGTTTTCTGTTGCCTTGAATAGAGCTTTCGAATGGTCACCTTCAACTTACCACGATTTCCCAACCGTTTTCGAGATATTCACGAACATATAGGAAGATCCAAAACTTTTCATGTCTTTTAAGAAAATATTTCTTTCAAACATTTATTTAACTCCAAATATGTATTTAACTCCAAACATGTATTTAACTCCAAACATGTATTTAACTCCAAAATTTAAACATCTTAGTTTAGATGAATTTCAAACATTTAGAAAATATTTCAATAGAATCACAAAATTCAAAATCAAATCACAAAATGAGTCACAAAAACATGTTTGTCCACTTTTCTCGAAAACAGTTACAGATATCGCCTTAAAAACGGTTTCATTCGTATTTCTATGTTAAGGGACATATAAAACGAGTACCTGCAAGAATATGAACTCGAAAACGTAAGGGTTAGGATTGACGCATTGTGATATATATATATATATATATATATATATATATGTATGTGTGTGTGTGTGTGTGTGTGTGTGTGTGTGTGAATACAAATTTGAACCACCGTTCTTTTCGATATTTACGGGTTCTGAAATGTAAAATGTTCATCATGATGATTAGATAGTTAGCCGTCGAGGTGATAAGTAAAGATGGAATGGTTGGGATTCGGCTAAAGAAACCTCAACATGATTTTTGTTTTAAAAAATCTATATTTTGGACGTTTCGGCTACACATTGGTAGCCTTCGTCAGCTATGGAAATGCCTGGAGGCATTTCACAATGGTTACTTAACTGTCAACATTGGTCTTCCTCTGCCTCCAGGCATTTCCATAGCTGACGAAGGCTACCAATGAGTAGCCGAAACGTCCAAAATATAGATTTTTATTAAACAAAAATCATATTGAGGTTTCTTTACTTGTAAAATGTTCTAGTCGGAACTTCCGGACAACGTCATGACGTCAACCTTATAAATTCTCCCTATGGAGGGAGGGAGGAACCGCGCTAAAATGAGTTGAGAATGATCCCAGAGCTGAGAATAAAACGGGCTTTAATCTCCTGAAACCACTTGAAGACAATCCTCTCAGAGAGAGTTTTCTGCCCGCTTAAGCAGCTAATTCAACGAGCCGTCGAGTGTGAATTTATCACATCCCTTTTGTTGAGGAATGAATCTTAGTTTAATTTGGTTTTGAATCCTGAAAGGCACACTGCTTTGTCTGTTCGTAGAGGTTATGTCGGACGAATAAAAGGCCGTCTGATACTATTTTGAAGTACGTTTGTCAAGGGTCGTGTGTTCAAAACCCACTGAGAGCGGTGACTTAACGTGCGATTAAGGATTGGAGTTGATATATTTTCTTGCTAGGCGGAAGGTCAAATAATAAAAACCTCACTATACAGTTTCACAAACTTTATTCCGTCCCTACATGTTTCACACCTTTATTGGTGCCTCTTCAGGGGAAAAGTTACATATATAAAACTTACAGCCCCAATCTGAGGAGGATAACCTTCCACCAGTACGGCCACGTCTAGAATGATCATGGTCTGAACCAATCCAACACGGCGAAATATAATCAGCTGATCGATAATCAATATGCCATACGTAAAACTCTCTTCCCAGCCTCTAATTAAAACATATCCATATCATAAAAAATAGAAAGAAAGTGGTAAATAAAAAAACTGAAATGCTACATTTGAATACTATTTTTGGTTTTTAATTTTTAAGGCTATATTTCTTCTGGAAATTAATTTTAAACTTATGACGTATCGATTATCGATCAGATGATTATATTTCGCCATGCTGGATTTGGCCATACGTGGCCGTACTGGTGGAAGGTTTTCCCCCTTAAGTTAAGGCTGTATGTTTCATATTTGTGATTTTTTCCCCTGAAGAGGCACCAAAAATGTGTGAAACATGTAGGGACGTAATAAAGTTGGTGAAACTGTATAGTGAGGTTTTTATTATTTCACCTTCCGCCCAGCACGAAAATACGAAGATTAAGAAAAGGGTCAGTTGAATAATAATTATATATATATATATATATATATATATATATATATATATATATATATATATATATAAAGTTTTACTGCTTTGTATGGGACTTATACCAACAACAACAACAAATGTCATTATTGTTACTAACCGTAGCTTTGCTGAAGACTGCGCTTGGTTTAGACAGGATTTGCATGAAGGACTTGTTAACCCCCCCCCCCCTCCGTAATTCCGCATATCCTACCCGTGGATGATGAGATCCACGTGGAGCCTGGAAATTGCCTCCGATTATATTAAATCTGGAATAAGGATAGGAGTTGAACCCCCATCCAGGTTAATCCTCCTCCAGAACCTCTATCCTGGAATGAGATATCCACCGATAGAAATATCCTTCCAATCCTGCAATCTAGATACCGCCCGTAAATAAATCTATTCTCAAAGGGTCCTGCCTTATCAGCAGCTTATAAAAACCTCCGAGCAACAGCCCTTTCAGATTCATTTCGAGTTTCATTTACAAAACACTCCTTCCACAGATTCTCATAACGGAGGCACATATTCAAGAAACTCAATTCTAACGGCAATTAAGAATTATCGATGAAATGACAATTGTGCTAACTCGCTAATATTTTCTAAAATCATTAATTTTAATAGTAATTTGTAATTGAAAATTCTAACACATACAACAAATTAATAGTAATATCTTTATTAGCATAAATATGCTTTATATGGGGAACATGGGCGTCGCGCATGCCCAGTGGCCATGTACGAAAAAGAAGACTGTATGTTGTAGAGCACATTACATATGTTTGTCGGGTGGACCTAAGCGTTAGAAAAAAGTTTCCGCTTGCGTTCACGCATGCTCAGGGGCCATGTACGAAAAAAAAAGACTGTATGTTATAGAGTACATTACATAGGTTTTTCGGGTGAGCCTAAGCGTTACAAAAAAGTATCACAACAAGGTATCCGCTGGCGTTCTCGCATGCGCGGTGGCCATGTACGAAAAAGAAGAATATATCGTCGCTACAAATGCAAAGTATCGAATGTGAAAATTACCGCTTTTCAGAGTGGAAAAGCATTTATTCATAACTTTTTTTTTTTGGACAGTCAAATATTCGGCAGATTTGTCCTTTTGATAGTGGAATACTTTCTCTTTAATAGAGTGATCTAAGATTCAAGAATTTGCCGTACATAAGTCCAGCAGAAATTAGTAAAGATTGACAATGAAAGATGCATTTTTTCACATTCATAACTTTACATTTGTATCGATGATATGTTATACAGTACATTACATAGGTTTGTCTGGTGGACCTAAATCATATTTAGCCGTTGTTGCGTGAGGCTAACATAACAGGAACAAGATCCATAGCGCAACGGAGTCGTATGCACGTGGTCACTGCCTGTAGCAACTCCAGTGTTGCCACCAAATAAAAATGAGAAGTTAGGGGGGCGCCGCTACGCATATTTATGTGCCTGAATTTGAGCACTAAACGAAATATTTATTTTTATCGAAATTCACTCCAAATTATATGGTTGAAAAGAGACATATCCCGTTCACTATGCACGTTTTAAAAACAGATGTCATTCAATTAGATAGGTCTTGATACGGGGAGTGTCATAAGCTAGGTCAATCCCTGTAGGTAATTGGTTGTATCATGGATATGTCTAAAGATGGAATAATGAGTTATCCACACAATATCTTATTCATCTGGAAGAGGGGCCATTATTTATTGATTTATTAGTAATGCTTAATATTACCCTGTAACTAACTCCACCGATTTAATCTACAATGATTTTTCGTAATAACCTATGAAAGTTTGACGGTTTCGATAGTACGGTAACCACGTGGGATAGTCGCCAAAGGAACGAAACCCTCGTGTACCATCTTCCGGGCGCAGCCGAAGCTATGTTACAGGTTTAACGTCACACTATGACATAGCTAAGTCAAATCCATGTAAAAAAAAATCATAAACTTCTGAGTAAAATATCAGCCCCAAGGCGCTGTACTGTGGAATGTTGGGAACGGAGACCAAACTGGAGCAGGGACAGGATGTTGTGGCTAATGGAGATGATTCGTTTGAGGAATAATTTTTCTAATATTCCAGATAAGATAGGAAGTAGGCATGGTACTTACGTGCTAGCGTCAACGCAGGCTAAAGATGTGGGTCTCGTTCAGAGAGCTGGATCATGGATAACGCATTTTATTGGTCTATTACTGTGAGCAATTCCATTGGCCATTGTGTTTACAGTAGCCATCTTGTTCCCTTTCTATTTATAACGCAATTCATTTGTACATTGGTAACCCACGCAATTGTTTCTTTTTTGTTTGTTACCCGAGTTTGTTTGTGCGCTTGTTTGTGTTCTATTCATATATCAGTCCACTATCAAGCGAAAAACCATCCTTGATCTATATTATCAACGAGTTGGATTGACTAGAGTTTCGATATAACCTTTGCCCGCCATAAAAAGCCCGCGAGACCTTTCCGCGCCTATTTCACCGACCATATGCGTGAAGGTAAAGAGGAAGGTAGGATATAAAGAGAATGGTATTGGCGCCCATAAAGCCTGTGGGTCAGCAGTTACTCTCGTTTCCCGTCTTGAAAACAGCTGTTCATGGAAAGCTACACGGCCCTTTGGATCTCTACTGCTTCTAGATAGACTCCTGGAAATGTTCCATTTCCATCAAACAGCACTCTACGCCCCATTTCCAGTCTATTAATTTCAATAATAAATACCTACCGGTTCATAATTTTTCAAAATCAAGACCATTTTTAGCGAAATTACCGTTTTTTAGGTAAAATTCTCACCAGAAGAACGCAATTTTCGCGATTTTGCATTGAAAAGATTCCCGATTTACTTTTTATTAACAATTTACCGCGAAGAACCCTTCAATGTGATATAATTTAGCATTATTAAGCAAAAGTGATTGGTTTCGGGTACTCAAAAATGACGGATATGCAATCTCCGGTAAATAGTAAGTGACCTAATTAGTGTGCTTAAATAATTGTAATTAATAATTACAAGACAACCCACTATGTGAGGCATGGAACGTACCTTTAACTGTAAAACACTTACTAACAGACTGCCTTAAAAGAGACAACTTACAGATTCCTCGAAGTCTCAGTGCACTGTTATCTGATAGGATATTGATACCATACTGACATACTTCCAGTATGACAAAGACATAAGTATAAGACGACAAAGACATATAATAAAATATATATAACTGGCGAATAAGGCGGAAGGTCAATAAAATATCGCCACACACTTTTTATTTATCTTCCCTACATGTTTCGCACCCTTTTTGGCGCCTCTTCAGGGGAACACTCTTAAACATTAAATTCAGCCTCAACCTGAGGAATGGAACCTTCCACTAGCAGGGCCTCGTCTAGACTGGCCATTGACTGAACGAATCCAATATGGTGTCAAATAGTCAGCTGATCGATAATCGATCCGTCATAAATTTGAAATTGATTTTAATTTCCAGATGAAATATAGTCCTATAATACCAATTTTCCTATTTAATTTCCGGATGAAATATAGTCCTATAATACCAATTTTCCTATTTAATTTCCAGATGAAATATAGTCCTATAATTATACAAAACTGCTGCCTCCGAATAATCAACAACTATCCAAGATACACAAAGATCACACACATGCACGAAGAACTAGAAATAGCTACAATAACAGACTACATATACAAACTTACTGACAAGTTTTTTGGACAAGTAACACATTCCATTAATCCACACATGGCAAACATAGGTGACTACGACAAAAAATCACTAACTAGATACTGGGTTTTTTGAAATTTTTCCCAAAAAATTACAAAACTATAAAAATCAAATAATTTCCTATAAATTAGCAAGAACATGTTTATTGTACATGTTATAAACACTTATGTATGATACTATGTAAATATTGTAAATAAAGCTTTATTATATATTATATATAGTCCTATAATACCAATTTTCCTATTTAATTTCAAGATGAAATATAGTCCTATAATACCAATTTTCCTATTTAATTTCCAGATGAAATATCGTCCTATAATACCAATTTTTAATTTATGACACATCGATTATCAATCAGCTGACTATTTGACACCATATTGGATTCGTTCAGTCAATGACCAGTCTAGACGAGGCCCTGCTAGTGGAAGGTTCCATTCCTCAGGTTGAGGCTAAATTTAATGTTCAAGAGTGTTCCCCTGAAGAGGCACCAAAAAGGGTGCGAAACATGTAGGGAAGATAAATATAAAAGTGTGTGGCGATATTTTATTGACCTTCCGCCTTATTCGCCAGTTATATATATTTGAGCTAAGGGTCATTTAATGAATAATAATAAAATATAGTTATACCACACATAACTCCCAAGTCAAAGTTTCTTATTTCAGGATAATATACCTGAGAATATTTAAGATTTCAACTCCACAAATATCATTATAATTACTATTTATTATTACCATTAAAATTATATAGTTTGAGCTTGCTGGATGGTGGAAAATTGATGTTCCAAGGATGAAATAATGCTCCTAGAGGAAGGCTCGGCTGAATAAGAACCATTGCATGTGCACTGAAAATGGGGCTTAGTCCCTGAAAACGTTTTGCCAATAAAACACCTGTGGGAATTTTCGACCATTATTTCATCCTTGGATTAAAATTATACCTTTAATTCTGTATTTATTGATTTTATTAATTGCTTATATATTTCTTTATTATTTTTTATTATTGTTCTTTTCTTTATTTTTCTTTTATTATTTATTCTCTATACCCTTTATTTCTTAACTTTGTTACTGATCCTTGGACTATAATTTATTATTTTATTTATTATATTCTATATAAATTCTTTTAGGGCAGATAACCATTGCTGTGCAGCTCTTAAAGTAAAATAAATAAATAAATAAAAATAATGGGAATTAAATTTCCATAAGAATGATTGCCTACAAAGAATTTCGATTGGCCGAACTCGGATAAATCATTACTTAACTTCTTGTAGACTTTCAAGGTCTTTATATTTAAAGTTTTAAAGTCTTCTGGATATTTCCGCGTCGAATCGGTAATATGACGTTTTGCCAGATATTCTGCCGCAGGTTCCATTTTTTTTTTTTTTTTTTTTTTAGATTTTCTAATTAGTCAAACGAAAACCCCGTTTTCAAGAAAAATTGATGAAATTCATTTTTCTAACTAATTTTCGGTTTGGGTAATTAGGATCATGGGCGTGTAAATGAAATCATTTTGGTATGAAATACTAACAATCTGGAAGTTGGAATTTTCAGCCAACTAAAACGCTTGTAAAATTATTTTTTCCGAACTAAGTGATCTTATTTAATTTATTTTTAAGTTTTTTATTACACATTTTCACCGATTAAATCAAAATTTCCTTGGGGGCTGCAGCCCCCTTAGCCCCCCCCCCCCCCCATGATTAGGATTCATCCCGGTTTGTCAATCCTCCAAGCTAAGATATGGATATTTTGGTTTCTTTAGGAGTTTACAAAATTTATTAACAGACATAAATAAAAACTTTTAATAAATACCAGCCATGCCAATCTACTATATATTTGTCAAATACCACTCACTCACTCACTGACCTATCATCGCCCAGCCCAAACCGCTTGACAGAAAACTTTGAAATTTTGCATGGACACTCCCTATAGAACGTTGACGCTCGCAAAGAAAGGATTTTTTGATATTCGAATTTTCAAGTATTTTTAGAGGATCGTTGCTAGGACGATAACAGAACAACTGTTACCGTACACTATCTATTTCATAGTATTATTTTTAATTGAGGTTAATTTCCACTACGATGGCAGTCCTTGAATTACTAGAAATAAACTGTCACTCATAGAGTTTTAATTGCGTTTCTTTTCTCCCTGTTCCCGTCAAATAGGCTTGCCATATTTTTGGAGAGTTAAACCGAGATACATTAATATGGGATGGGCATACCAGGGGAAATAAAAACAGTACAAATTATAAGCATAATGGTGAGTTTTAAGCCTAGCAAGTAACGGGAATGAGGGGGGGGGGGGGGTCCTGAACTGTTAGTCTACCCAAACCTTAAAAATAAGAACGGAACTTTTTTGCTACTTGATTTTCTTAAAAAAATCTCTCAGCCAAATAGTAGTGTCTGGCAGCTGGCAGCGCTATGCAGGTAGTTCCAGCGTTTTACAGTTATTACTTCTCTTATCTTTGACACTGTGAGCAGTAGTAAAAATGTTAATTGTAGAAAAGTAACCGATTTATAAAAGATTCTTATAAACATGAATTCATTACTTTTTACATCTTACAGCCTTTTCCGGGACATTGATAAAACCGGGCGGGACACCGAAACAATTGCAAAATACCGGGACAGTCCCGGTCAAACCGTGATGTATGGTAAGCCTATCCTTAGAGTTTTCTAGGTGAGGCAATAATATCCGGAACCCTTGCACAGCCTCCTCGCCTATAACCTTGGTAATGCTCGAAAATATAATGGGTGTTTCCAAACCACTCTTTGGAAACATAAACTTTTAAATTTTAACGCCCATTGAATAACATATAGTATGACGGGAACCGTGCTGTAATAAACTGCACAGAATTGTATAGTAACGTAATTTTAATGTAACATTATTTAACGGAATAAAATAACTACTTATCTGCCGTGACGAAGCACGGGTATTCAGCTAGTCTACTATATATTTGTCAAATACCACTCACTCACTGATTCACTCACTCACTCACTGACCTATCATTGCCCAGCCCAAACCACTTGACAGAAGACTTTGAAATTTTGCATGGACAGACGCTCGCTAAGAAAGGATTTTTTGATATTCGAATTTTTAAGGATTTTTGAGGGGTTTAAAGTTTTAGTTGGTTAGAGCAGGCAAGCCTAGGCAGCATGCGTTGCTAGGACGAAAACAGAACAGCTGTTACCGCACATAATCAATTTCATAGTATTACTTTTAATTGAGGTTAATTTCCACTATGATGGCAGTCCTTGAATTACTAGAAATAAAATGTGATTTTTTTTTTTTTTTGGTTGAGTTTAAGGCGTGTCAAAAATGTGATTTTATCCCGCATAGAGTTTACGCCCTGGTGATGGCCCATCCAAGGTAATAATATCCCGAACCACTTGACACAAAAATTTGCAATTTTTCCCGGACAATACGTTTAGAGTGTAAACACTCGCTAAGAAAGGTTTTTTTTGATATTCAAATGTTTAAGTACTTTGGGGACGGGGTTGAATTATTAAGAAGTTCCTCATCGGCTCGATTTTGATAACATTTGGTACAAAAATCCGTTTACTGGAAAATTGTTTTTGGAGCAAAATTTGTGCGAAAGATTCCTTAACGGTGGAAAACGAATGAAACCATTTTTAAAGCGAGTTCTGTTGCCATTTACCAGAAAAATTGATAGAAATACTTTTCAAAACTAATTTTCTGTTTGGGTATTCAGAAACTGAACTATATGTAAAACAAATTGTATGAATGGTGATACAAAGTTTTCGGATCTCAGTATATTTTCGAAAATATCTCGAAAACGGTTGGGAACTCGTAGTAAGTGGAAGTCGGCTATTCGAAAGGTTACTAAATTCTCTACAATGAGATTCTGTTGTAATGTTCGGTGGGGCGATGTCAATCGAAGAGATAAGTGCTTAAAACTTCAAATTGGTTGTTTTTACGCTTTTCAACGTGTATTTGCCTCTGTTTACCTAACTTTTTAAGCGGTTGTTGTATTTTTTTTTTTTTTTTTTTTTTTTTTTTTTTTTTTTTTTTTTTTTTTTTTTTTTTTTTTTTTTTTTTTTTTTTTTTTTACTCTCCAAGCATGGTTACCTCCAAATGGTGTTTCCTGGGAAACTTTGAAGTTCGTGCAATAATAAGCTGTACAAAATTACGTTGTAGCGTTAATTTTGATCATATCTTGTTTAAATCAATATACACTGAGAAAAAAAAACAGCCTGCCGGCAGCCTGAAAACTGTGACTCAGTGCCAGTATTTTGAAATAGGACATTTTAGTCTAAAATGGGATTCCACATATTTCAACCTAAAATAGGATTCCACTAGTTAGAGTGCCCGCACTTTATAATAGGGTGCTGGAATGCTAGCAGCCTACAGAGAGTTGACTTTATTATGTGGATAAAAAAGAACAAAGGTAAATTCAGAGTAATAATAATGAGACTTTATTTGGGTGTAATTTACATATACACTTCTTAACAAGTAGATATTTACAAGTAGGTAAGATGTATACACTTTTTAACAAATATAGATATTTACAAGTATTAGGTATTAGGTACAATGTACTTATGAACAATATTGAACAAGTAAGTCTAGAAATAAAATTTTTTTTTTATATGGTCAATTCCATATGACATCTTCCCCCTGAAGATTGTTAAAGATCCAGCCGAGTAGGTGGTTTGATAATCCGTCCGTATCTGGATACCTTGAAGTTCTGTGGTGTGGATACTTTATCTTCTAGTGGTTTTTGTGGTGAAAGATGTTCTGAGTTTTCACGACCAGTGTTCTCCTCTGCTTGAGGAAAGAGCAGCATTTCTGCTGATGTCGTCCTGTCCTTGAGGTTAGCTTTAGTGAAGGAACTTTTCATCTGAGCAGTGTTTCTTCTCAGGAGCCTCTTGTCACTACCTCTGGAAATCCAGTAAGACCTAGGCTCTTCTGCTTTCCTCTCCACTGTCCCCTTCGTCCAGTATTTGTCAATCATTGTTCTGAAGACAACATTGTCACCTTTCATAAACGATGATTCCCTTTTGAGTCGGCGTCGGTCATGAACATCCTTGGTTATACCCTGTTTGATCTTTAGGAGGTCTCTGATATTGTTTTGAATATGAGGCTGGAGGATCTCACTTGCACATGGAATTCAGATCTGAGAATACGACTGTTTAGGATCTGAGATGGAGAACAATACAAACCAGAAATAGGAGAATTATTATTCTTAATCGTTGAAGTCTAGTAGATCCAATTTTGCAGATATGTTTTTGAAATATTGCCGATAGAGGCTTGTGATCAGTATGAACAATAATTGATGGCAAACCATAAATATAGAGATGAAACTTAGAACACCCAAAATATATTGCAAGCATTTCTTTTTCAGACTGACTATAATTAAGTTCTGAGGAGTTCATATGCCTAGAAGCACACGCCACAAGTTTCAGATGGCCATTATCTTCTTGAAACAGACAACTCCCTATTCCATTTTTGCTTGCATCGCACTGCAAGATAGTTTTCTTTTTAGGGTCAAATGCTGACCTTTCCAACAGGCATTGACACTGAGCCATTAAATCCTTCTAACTTAACCTGAGTAGATTTAGGTTCTATACCAGCTGATTTACTTATTCTATGAAAAACCTTTATAGGCATTACGCTTACATCAGCCCCAGTGTCTAATTTGCACTTAACAACCACATCTTCAATTAATATATTTTCATACCACGAATGAGTATTACCAAATTTATTTGTTTTAATTGTCCAGCAACTTAAATTACTGTCATCATCGGGGTTACTTGATTGATCCACATCTTTATTCACAGATTTTACTTTTTTTGAAGGACAACATGAAGCAAAATGATGTTTAAGACCGCAGCTGTTGCAAGTCTTCCCAAACGCAGGGCATTGTCGAGGACCATGTGTACGATTACATTTACGGCAGTGAAACATCGACTTTGCCGCTATTTTATTACCAGGACCTTTTCCAGTAAATTTAGGTTGAACAAGTGACACACCTTGCATTGACGAAGCTAGCTTTTCTACTTCACTTGCTCTACAAAATTTAATAGCATTTACTAAAGTTCACCCATCTTGCCTTAATAAAGCTTCTTGGAGACCTCTGTCTCGTACCCCGTGTACAATCTTATCCCTAAGCAATTGATTTTCTAAATTATCTTCAGTAATATCAGAAAAATTACATTGTTTTAATAGTTGACGGCAATCCGTCAGAAAGTGATCAAAAGCCCCATTATCAGCTTGTAAGCGAGCATGAAATAAAAATCTATCAAATACTACATTGGTACGAGGATTAGCATACCTATCGATAGCTTGAATAACCTCGCTATAAACCAAGCTATCTTCCTCAGATAAAGGTAAAGTAGCGACAATCCGGGCTGCTTCTGTACCCATCATATTGCGTAAAAGTGATAATTTTACCTTATCCGCTGATTCATCTTGACCTGTTGTTACCAGGAAGTCATTAAAGGACTGTTTCCACAACTTCCATTCGCCTGCAACATCTTCACCTTCAAGACGTAAATTAGGTGGCAATTTCACAAATCCTTGTGAACAATCCGACTGCGCCATGTTTTATACTTAGTTTAAAAATAAGACATCTATATTTGAGAACACCAAGATAGCAACTGTTTTTATTTAACCTCAACCAATACAATCATATATAAAATCATATGGTCAATTCCATATGACAGTTGTTGTGTTTTATGTAATTAAAAAGAAACATAAATAGGCATTTTTTCTAGTTTAAAATGTCGCAGTAAATTCATAGCTGCCAGGGAATTACAAAATAAATATAAAATAAGGTTTTTTTCTATAGTAGGCTGCTAGAAGCCAGTAACAGAGTGCCAGCAATCTAAAGTCTAGGGGTACGCACTTGAAAGTAGAGTGCTGGGCACTCTATTGTTGGATGCTAGCTTTGGGTGTGAGAACTCTCCTATAGGATGCAGAATTAGCATTCCAGCACTCTATTATAAAATGCGGGCACTCTGGAATCCTATTTTAGGCTAAAATATGTGGAATCCTATTTTAAACTAAAATGTCCTATTTCAAAATACTGGCACCGAGTCACAGTTTTCAGGCTGCGGGCAGCCTGAGAGTAGATGCGAGCAGCCTGTTTTTTTTCTCCGTGTATAAAATACTTATCGGCCGTGGTGAAGCACGGGTATTCAGCTAGTAATTAATAAATGCCAACTAAATAGTTTTAGTTTTCATTATGTATTAACATAAATCTAAATCAGATATCAAAGTTGCTATTAATCTATTCATAGATGGCTATGTAGTTAACATGTTGATTATTCCTGAAGCCTGCTCGGATATATAAATATGCAAACAAACCAAGATTGCTTCTGCTAACAATTTTCCCGGCTCAACACCAGCCTTTTACTGAAGTGCGAATAGTGTACGAGTATAGTATGTGTATACTCGGATACAGTTCAGTAATACACAGAAGCTAAGTTTCCAACGAACTTGGTCATCTTAACGTGTTTTCACGCCATGTTTATACTTCATGACTGCCCGTTCTTCGCCACGGCCGATAAGTAGTTTTTATATTAACGCTACTACATAATTTTGTACTGCTTATTAGTGCGCGGACTTTAATGTGTTACCCAGGAAACACCATGTGGAGGTAACCGTGCTTGTTTTCGTTGGGGGGTAAAAAAGTTTTAAACACTTATCTATTCGATTGAGATCTTCCCACCGAACATTACAACAGAATCTTTTTTATAGAGAATTTAGTAACCTTTCGAATAGCCGCCTTCCACTTACTACGATTTCCCAACCGTTTTCCAAATATTTTAGAAAATATGCTGAGACCCGAAAATTTTATATCACCATTAATACAATTTTTTCCCCATATACTTCTTACCTCCAAACAATACCAAAGTTTAAATATCTTAGATTAGATGAATGTCAAATAACTGGTTCAAGTTTCAAATGAATCTTTTCTGAATACCCTAACAGAAAATTAGTTTGGAAAAGTATTTCTTGCAATTTTTCTCGTAAACGGTTACAGAAATCGCTTTAAAAATGGTTTCATTCGTTTTCCTACGTTAAGGAACCTATATAAGGCGTACCTGCAAGCATATGGACTGTTAAAATGTAAGCGTTCCGATTTTTTTGCGCAAATTTTTCACCAAAAACTATGTTCCAGTAAACGGATTCTGGTGGTTAATGAACTTGTTCTGAAGCCTGAATTTGTTAACCCTCAAGGGTTTAAGCCAACTTTAAGCATGGCGAGAAATCATTAAATGATGGAAAGACAATTTTCGGATTTTGTCCGGATGGCATTCATACTTTATAAAAATAAAAAATTCGTTTCCAACCTTATCGCTCCGTATGATCTCTTTTCTTCATGTTGGTAGCCTTCAGTAGGAGTATTCTTTGCAATTCACCAATTTTCAAGAGTTCTCGATGCTGATTCTGGTTGAAATTGCAGAGCTGAATTTTTCCGTGTATTTTCGCTTTTATGCCATATGATTTTTTTTTTTTTTTTTTTTTTTTTTTTTTTTTTTTTTTTTTTTTTTTTTAATTTAATTATTATTTAATTTTTTGGTACATTTATCAGTAGTATTTTATATAATATCGCTTTTTTTTCTCGTTTTTCGTTTTGTTGATTTTAATTAATACTATCATCACTATATTCTCATTTATTTACTTAATTCATATAATGTTTTTATTTTTAGTTATTTATTTATTTTTTTGAATTTAAAATACCTACTAGGTTGATCAACATGTTGTGTACGGAGCAACCCAATTTAGTTGGGCAACCAAACTTTTTGTACAATAAAGTTTTTCCTCTCCAAATGAGATGAAAGATTTTCGTACCAACAAATTACTAAGTGTGTTAGATGTTGGGGTTGCGATGTTCCTCTTCCAGCGTAATAGAGCTCAAACGTCATCAAAATCGGACCATTTTTGAGCCGACGAGGAACTTCTTAATAATTCAAACCCCCCTAAAAGTACTAAAACATTTGATTATACTGACCTATCACCCCCCAGCCCAAACCACTTGACAGAAAAATTTGAAATTTTGCATGGATTTTTTTATATTCAATTTTTTAATTATTTTTAGAGGGGTTTGAATTTATTTTTAAAGAGGTCAGCTGTTACCGTACTGTATCGATTTCATAATATTATTTTTATTTGTGGTTCATTTCAACTAGGATGGCAGACCTTGAATTATAACTGATGGTCCGTCCAGGGTAATAATATCGCGAACCCTTAGACAACATCCTCGCCCATCAGCATCCCCGTCAGAACACTTCTTGGTAATGCACGCAAATATAATGAAATCTTGGAAACATAAATTTTTACATTTTAACATCCATTCATAATTGATAACCAATTTTAAGCTGTACTGGTTAAAGTCCTGTTACTGGTGACCTATCTCCTGGGTTATCTCTAGGTTATCTGTTTGTTGACACTGGTCTGGAGCGCACCAGTGTCAAGAAACATCATACTTATCAATTGATGAATAACTGATAGTATGACGGGAACCGTGAAATAATAAACTGCAAAAAATTATGTAGTGGCGTTCATTTTCGTGATACATTATTTGACACAATAAAATAACTACTTATCTACCGTGACGAAGCACGGGTAGTCAGCTAGTTATTGAATAAATGGAGCACAAAATGCCTTCTTGTGACTACATTAATTTCTGACCTAGCCATCGATGAAATCATATCCAGTTATGTTGCATTACAATGTGGGAGAAGTTCCACCATAAAAAGGGATATATTTATCAACTTTATGTAATATATGCAAACAGCGAAGGAGAGGAGTGTATTGCATTTCTAGTCTTCTACCTTGGAGTTGCGGCTGGTTGTTATAAGATAAGATCCTAGAAGTTTGCAAGTTGTGGAACAGACACAGCGAATGTTCCTATCAAACTACTGATAGCGAGGCATTCCCTCTTATCGTTCCTTCTTATCATGCAGGATTTGCGCGGGAATTTGATATCACCTCCAGCAATTCCCTAATAGAACCTTGTTTAAACCTTCTTCCTCATGTTGTTTACAAGTTGTGGAAGAGACACAGTGGTGAATGTTCCTATCAAACTACTGATAGCGAGGCATTCCCTCTCATCATTCCTTCTTATCACGTAGGATTTGCGCGGGAATTTGATATCACCTCCAGCAATTCCCTAATAGAACCTTGTTTAAACCTTCTTCCTCATGTTTGACGAGCAGATCCAGAGATTGTCTGTTTATCTCGTCTAGTCACTCAAGTTTACAAGAAATTGGATAAAAACTAAGCAAGCCAAGCTGTAAAATAAAAATGTTAGGCAAAACTAAAATAAATATAAAAAAGCTTTAATCTTTTTGTTGAATTTGGGGCCCGAATGGCCACGAGTAATCATTCAGTTTGAATTAATGTGGGTTCGATCCTCGGTAGGGTTGATGTTTTTTTTTGTTTTAAAAAAAAAGGCTTCAGAAAAGTTGTAGACAGAAAATGACTGTTATTCGTACTACTGATGTCAGTTAATAATTTTTTTTTTCTAATACTTCATTACCTCTAAACGTAACCAAAATTTAAACATCTTTGATTGGATGAATTTCAAAAATTCAGAAAATATTTCAACGGAATCCCGTGATTCTAAGTACCAAAAACCGTTATTCAACAACTATTTTTCACTTTTGTCAAAAACGGTTTTACTTTTACCCCTATATTCACAAGAAGGCAATTCGTGCTCCTTTTATTCAATAACTACTAGCTGAATGCCCGCGATTCGTCAAGGCAGATAAGAAGCTATTTTATTGCGTTACTGTGCTCGATCTGTTTCATAATATTATTTTTAATTGTGGTTATTTCAACTATTATGGCAGACCATGAATTAGTAGAAATAAAGTGTGATTTTGTTCCTCTTAGAGTTTTCGCTATAACTGCTGATGGTCCGAGGTAACAATAGCCCAAAAACTTGCATAGCCTCCTCACCTATCAGCATCCTGGAGCTTGCAAATATAATGGGTGTTTCCAAATGACAGCTTTGAAACATAAATTTATAATTTTTAACGTCCATTTACAATTGACATCGAATTCGTCGTCAAAACCTGTGCTGGATAAACTCCTATTACTGCTAACCTATAGATAACGGGTTAACTCTAGGATGTCTGTTTCTTTGCACTGGTCCGGAGCGCCCCTGTGTCGAGAATCATTATACTTTGATTACTTATCAATTGATGAATAACATATAGTATGGCGGGAACTGTGCCATAATAAACTGCACAAAATTATATAGTAGCATTAATTTTCTGATACATTATTTAAAGCAATAAAATAACTACGGGGTCTCCCGTGGTCTAGTGGCTAGGGCCTTAGATTCATAAGCGGGAGATGGTGGGTTCGATCCCCACCGGCGACAGAAATTTTCTCATCTCATGGCTCGCTGAGAAAATTCCTGGCTGCACCCTGGATGTCGGCGCTAATGGCCGAGATTTGTCGATGCGCCGTTAAAAAAAAAAAAAAAAAAAAAAAAAAAAAAAAAAAAAAAAAAAAAAAAAAAAAAAAAAAAAAAACTTTTCTGCCGTGCCGCATTCAGTTAGTACAGACAATAATAAAGGCTTCCTCCGACCAAATAGAAACACAGTAAACCCAACATAATGCAAAGGCGTGTTCTTGCACACGTCAGGAATACCAACTAGTCTGAATACAGCATTATGCGCACAAGAAACTACAAACACCTCCCCGCGCAGGTAGAATGTGATTGGAGTAGCAAGTTGAAAGGCCATTGTAGCTAGGTGGTACATTGTTCTAATCAACACCCGTTCCTATAATCAGCTGATTGAACAGCCAGCCGAGTCATATTGAACTGCAGGAAATGTATTGAAAAGCGTCCCCTTTTAGCACTTGACTTCAAAGGAAAGTACCTATTGAGGTTACACTAATAACGGAATTATTGGAAAATGTCATCAAACATTTATCGATTCTAGTAGAAACCGAAAATTACCGCTGTTAAAATTTATATATATATATATATATATATATATACATATATATATATTTATAGGGGAAGGTGTTGTACCTTTGACCACTTTGCACAATTGAATTTTTATAAGCTTGAATGTCGAAGCTAAATTCATTTTTTTTATTTCATTGTAATTAGTATTCTATTGCTTATCATATTTAATTTTTTCAAGGTTCTAACTTTACACTTAATATTTTTTTATTAATTTTTAAAAAAATAATCGTACAGTGGTCAAAGGTACAACATGTAGTCATACCTTTGACCATGGGGTGTTGTACCTCTGACCGGGTAAAAACAACACAGCAGTGCAGAAAAAAAATTATTGAGTGATATTATAATTAATTGTGAGTTTAATAAATACAGGACAAGGATGTAAGCATAATAAAAAGCTATTATTGATATTATGTTATGCTTAATATGCTGAAAAATCCAGTCAAATCGATTAACGTTTTAACTGTGAAGCAGATCCACTAGCAATAGTAGGGTATGGAAGTTTAGCCACAATGTCTTCAACATCAATATCATACAAATTCTTTTCTCTCGTAAACTTGTCACTTAAAGTTTGTTTTTTCAAATATTAGATCTTAAACATTGGACATTTAATACCACAGATCTCTGCGACTAAATATTTAATAGTCTTTTTACTTTTATTTTTAACAAGTATACAATTTCCTTTTTCCAAATCATATTTTTCAAATTGTTGCTGGTTATCGACTTAACTCACGACATTTATCAGACAGATCAACGTCACTTTCTCCTGAAGAAATTTCTGTTTCAGTACCAGAATCTGAAGTGTCATTAGAATAATTTTCTTTTTATTTACCACTTTTTTAAGAAAGGGTTTATTTGTATGTGCTTACGTTTAGGGTGGTGCTTTCGTTTTTTTGTTGTTTTTTTTTCACCTTCAATAATTAGCTTTTCAGGAATATCTGTCAGGATACGAGGTTTCCCTTTAGGCCGGCCCCTATTTGACATTTTCCTTGCCTCCGCTTTTCGATGAGGTCTGACAACTTCGAGTGGAACGATAAGGGGCGATAGGTTCGAACTGCTACACTGAGGATCAATAAAGTCAGTTTGAACTTATTTAATTTATTATTTTTTAAATTCTTTGAAAAATTGACGAAACCAATATTAATTTTTTTTAAAAGAATTTGTAGCAGAAGAACATAAAAGTTGAATTATGTAAAAATTACTCAGGTATGTTGTTCCTTTGACCTGGTCAAAGGAACAACAACTTGTCGTGGTCAGAGGTACAACACCCTGGTAGTTTAAATTAAAGAGCATGCTAAAAATTTTAGGGTTAAGATAAATCAGTTTCGGAAGCTACTCCATGTTTCTTATTGTAATAGCTACTTTGTCAAATGATTTCCATCTAAAAAGACTTAATACAAAAAATATTATGAGGCAAAACGTCATCAATAAATAACTTACATTTTTATGATAGAAATGGATAAGTATTTTTTGCAAGAATCCTCTTTGACTTGAATAATCCAAAGTAGGTTTCACAAGCCCTTTAGTGAAGGAGCTAAACACTAATTACACCAAAATTTATAAAATGTGTCTACGTGCCGCGACAGCACGGGGCAGATACTATAAAGGTATCTGATTCATGACCATACGGCACACTAGGGAGATAGTATGGTCAGTACTATGCTCCGGCCGCCTGATTTTCCCCTTCGGCTGCTTCGACTGCTAGAGTCATTAGCACCCAAGGTACCAATTATTAATTAAATTAATTAAAGGCTGGGTTGACCTAGGGACGGTCAGGGAGGCCGAATTCAACCCATGAACGAAGTCACTAGAAGATAAAAATCTTTAGTACTATGCTCGGGATTTGAACTCAGGTCCTCTAGCATACTAGTCCAGTGCTCTACCACTGAACTAACCTCGCCCCCATATATATATATATATATATATATATATATATATATATATATATATATATAATTATTCTTGCCAAAATATTTCTTAATGCGTTTTGTTCTTTTAGGCTTAGGGTCGGAAAAAGTAGCACTTCCTTGTGTCACACCACTTTATTTTATTTTAAATAAAGTGGTGTGACACAAGAAGTGCTACTTTTTCTGACCCAAGGCCTAAAAGAACAAAACGCATTAATATATATATATATATATATATATATATATATATATATATATATATGAACGAAAAGTCACAAGCACTACGATTTTGTCCCGCAATTTTCGCCGAAAAAAAGTGTACCGATGGGCAGGTAATGCTTTTTAACGCACTTGATATTTAAAATAAGACAAGCAATTTACCAAATTTTATCAAAATTGGATCATTTTCGGCCCAGCTAGAGAGCTAAGAGACATATATATATATATATATATATATATATATATATATATATATATATATACTTGTGTTTCTTTTTACTTTTGGCCCAATTCCTTTTATTAACAATAATTTTTAATTACAAACTTCCAATTAAAAGACTAATCTGAGAAAATTCTTGAATAAAATACAAATACGGCCTATTGGATGAAGATTGCATAACCTAACAACGAAGATTACATAACTGAATGATCAAACCGATAATAACTAATTATGAAAATAGCAGCTGTTAAGTCGACAAAGATCATTGAATTTCACAGACACCCAAGGAAAATTGAACAGAACACCCCAGAGGGCTGGTGGCTAGTTATCCAGGCATGATGATGGAGTCTTTCCTTGTTAGTTGTTGCTAATCCAGTGAGTGGTTTCTACAATAACCACCAATAGTGTCCACTAAGCACCTGGTGGTAGTGCTTACCATGTGGTAGGTGCTTCTTACAGGATGTAGGTGTCGAGATACAGCTTGTTAATGCATTATATTAACCATAGGGGGGGGGGGGCTTTGGAGTCCTCTTCTTGTCTCTATTAGTCATATATTTCTTTATAATATTTATATATAAATATTATTGTTTATAACAATGATATATCTATATTTTATAGTGGCTCAATCTTCTTCAATCCAATGTTTTTCAGGCGAAAGGCCAGCAAAGGAGAATTAAGAAAGTCGATTTAACAAAATTTAATTAACTTTCATCCGGTGACAAAATCTAAAAAAAACAAAAAAAAATTATTTTTTTTTTTTTATAATATATATTCTTATCTTTTTCTGGATAATCGATTTATGATTTTTGGAATCTATTGATTTTACAGAGCTCATTGTCGCTATAATTAGGTAATAGTAACCTCATTTTGGACGTGGCCATTGTGCAAGAAGGTTCGCCTTAATACAATTAGGCTGTATTTTTTATTTTAGTGCGTTTTTAGCTCCTGATGAGAATGAAATGAATTGACTTTGTTAATTCTCTTTTGTTGACCTCTCCCCTAAAAAATATTGAATAATATTATAGCGACTCGCGGGCTCCGATATCACCGCCTTCGAAAAATATTGTCTCCAATTAACATAAAATTTACATTCAAAAGTTAAATTTTTCCATAAAAATAAGTTTACTGTACAATAAACTCGACAAAATTATTTTAAAAGAAATTTACAAATTTTACACTTACATGTTTAGTGAAATGTCAGTGTTTAACGGCTTTCTACCGGTTTTCACCCGTTTATAATGCCAACGGCACGTGGATGGTCACCCATTCAGGTAGAGGCTAGGCCCTCTTTACTGAGCGTATACTTCTATTCTTAGGCCAGATTTTTGTTTTGCCCGTCATAATTACCTCATGGAGAAAAAAGACAAACCGATATGCTGAGTTTGTAACATAACATTGACAATTAAACACATTCTCTCTGAATGTAAAAGACGTGACAAACTAAACATTCCACACGACCTACAAGAACTTCTTACAGAGGCTAGTCCATACATAAACTCTATACTCCAATATTTAAATCACATAAGCATGTATCACAGAATCTAAAGAATATTATTTAAAGTTATTCTATTTTTATAAATTACTAGCCGTTACCCGGCGTGCCATGCTACACCTACTTTCTGCATATAGAAAAGCCTAAATAAATTAGACACCAAATAAGTATTATTAAAATCTAATAACACGAATCTGTAACTGTTATGAACCCGTGGCCTCCCAACTGTGAGTCCTAGACGACTTTGACCTAACCTATAACACCCCCCGTATCAAGACATACATGTATACCAAGTTTAGTCAAAATCGGACGAACGGTGTGGACTTGTATAAGGGACAAACATACAGACAGACAGCTGGTAGACGTTTTTGACTTAGTCTACGACACTCCTCAGATTAAGATCTACATGTGTACCGAGTTTAGTCAAAATCGGACGAACGGTGTGGATTTGTATAAGGGACAAACATACAGGCAGACAGCTGGTAGATTTTTTTGACCTAGCCTACGGCACTCCCCAGATTAAGATCTACCTGTGTACCGAGTTAATCAAAATCGGACGAACGGTGTGGATTTGTATAAGGGACAAACATACAGATAGACAGCTATAAGACGTTTTTGACTTAGCCTACGACACTCCCCAGATTAAGATCTACCTGTGTACCGAGTTTAATCAAAATCGGACGAACGGTGTGGATTTGTATAAGGGACAAACATACAGACAGACAGCTGGTAGACGTTTTTGACTTAGCCTACGACACTCCCCAGATTAAGATCTACATGTGTACCGAGTTTAGTCGAAATCGGACGAACGGTGTGGATTTGTATAAGGGGCAAACATACAGACAGACAGCTGGTAGATTTTTTTTGACCTAACCTAGGAGATTTCTCGTATCAAGACCTACCATTATTCCAAGTTTGGTCAAAATCGGTCAAACGGTGTGGATTTGTATAAGCAACAAACAGACAAACAGAAAAACAGACAGACACGTGATTTATATATATATATAGATTATATTAGGCTATCATTTTAACTGCTTAAATTCTAGCACTCAATATACATCATGAAATGTCTTTATTCAATGTTTGTATTATTTCCAAAGACAGCTCTGTAGTTTGTCAACACCCATGTTTTATTGTACACTTTATCTGTAACTGTTAATAGCAGTTCTTCAGAAATGTAAGAGCATATCGCTTGTTTTGCGGTGCTCCATTAAATAAACATGTTTTGCTCGTCTTAGATTGTCTTTACTGCTGTTTGGGAATATCTTCTTATTAAAGAATATTTTCTGAATTGATTGAACATTGAATTCGATAGATCGCCATCCAATACTCGCGTAATGAGACATCCACGGAATCGGCAGAACCCTCAACTATTTAGATGCTTGGGCTTAAATAGAACTCAACTATTCTCCGGGGACAGAACTATCTGGAACGCGGACAGACCAATTTTAATGAAATTTTGTTCTCATGGAATCCAATCATTTCAGCAATTCTGAAAAAAAAAATAAAAATAAATAATTGGGAAAAGGAAAATCTTAAAATGGTATCGACAGGTCCATCAACGCTTCACGTGAGAATTGTCTTTAATATGTACACTTCTGGGGACGAGGTTAGCTCAGTGGTAGAGCACTCGACTAATGAAGTGGGGGCGAGGTTAGCTCAGTGGTAGAGCACTCGACTAATGAACTGGGGGCGAGGTTAGCTCAGTGGTAGAGCACTCGACTAATGAACTGGGGGCGAGGTTAGCTCAGTGGTAGAGCACTCGACTAATGAACTGGGGGCGAGGTTAGCTCAGTGGTAGAGCACTCGACTAATAAGCTGGGGGCGAGGTTAGCTCAGTGGTAGAGCACTCGACTAATGAACTGGGGGCGAGGTTAGCTCAGTGGTAGAGCACTCGACTAATGAACTGGGGGCGAGGTTAGCTCAGTGGTAGAGCACTCGACTAATGAACTGGGGGCGAGGTTAGCTCAGTGGTAGAGCACTCGACTAATAAGCTGGGGGCGAGGTTAGCTCAGTGGTAGAGCACTCGACTAATGAACTGGGGGCGAGGTTAGCTCAGTGGTAGAGCACTCGACTAATGAACTGCGGGCGAGGTTAGCTCAGTGGTAGAGCACTCGACTAATAAGCTGGGGGCGAGGTTAGCTCAGTGGTAGAGCACTCGACTAATGAACTGGGGGCGAGGTTAGCTCAGTGGTAGAGCACTCGACTAATGAACTGGGGGCGAGGTTAGCTCAGTGGTAGAGCACTCGACTAATGAACTGGGGGCGAGGTTAGCTCAGTGGTAGAGCACTCGACTAATGAACTGGGGGCGAGGTTAGCTCAGTGGTAGAGCACTCGACTAATAAGCTGGGGGCGAGGTTAGCTCAGTGGTAGAGCACTCGACTAATGAACTGGGGGCGAGGTTAGCTCAGTGGTAGAGCACTCGACTAATGAACTGGGGGCGAGGTTAGCTCAGTGGTAGAGCACTCGACTAATAAGCTGGGGGCGAGGTTAGCTCAGTGGTAGAGCACTCGACTAATGAACTGGAGGACCAGGTTCAAACCCGAGCGCGCACTAAAGATTTTTTCTTCTAGTGCTGCCGTTCGAGGGTTGGATTTGGGGTCCCAGATCGTCCCTAGGCTCACCCAGCCTTTAATTAATTTAATTAATAATGGGTACCTTGGGTGCTAATGACTCTTAAAGTCGAAGCAGCCAAGGGGAAAATCAGGCGGCCGGAGCATTGTGATGACCACACTATCTCCCTAGTGTGCCGTACGGTCAAGAATCAGATACCTCTACAGTATCTGCCCCTCTGGGCCCTTGTGGCCTGTTACGGGACTGATTTTTTTTTTTTTTTTTTTTTATGTTTATGTTGTTTTTTTTTTCTAGCACATTCGCCATATGTATATATACCGTATGCAGTAGGCAGTGTCGATGAGAATTCTTAGAAGAATTTAACCATAGGTTGCCTACGGTGTCAATTCACATACTGATGATGCTTAAAACATTGTAATTGTTTTGTTCTTTTCAGCGGGGTTTTGTAAATGTTTACCTAACTTTTTAATTGGTTGTTCTCTTTTTAAAAGCATTTAACACTAAGATTAGTATTTAGTAAAACAAGGTAAGAAAATGAGAAAAATAGTTATTTCCAAGAGCGAATAGTTGTTTCCGCTTAGGTTACAATCAGTTTCCTGTTGTGGCACTTAAAATCTTTCATTACTTCTCTCTGACATTTTATTGTATTTTTTCCACAAAAGATCAAAACCTATAAATAAATGCTTCTATTCCTTTATTAGTAGCATTAGGGATGTACACTAGGGATGTGCCCTAGGGATGTGCACTAGGGATGTGCACTAGGGATGTGCACTAGGGATGTGCATTAGGGATGTGCACTCGGGATGTGCACTAGGGATGTGCACTAGGGATGTGCACTAGGGATTGTGCACTAGGGATGTGCACTAGGGATTGTGCACTAGGGATGTGCACTAGGGATGTGCACTAGGGATGTGCACTAGGGATATGCACTAGGGATGTGCACTAGGGATGTGCATTAGGGATGTGCACTAGGGATGTGCACTAGGGATGTGCACTAGGGATGTGCACTAGGGATGTGCATTAGGGATGTGCATTAGGGATGTGCACTAGGGATGTGCACTAGGGATTCCTGCGCGTCGGACTATTGTTGTGGGGAATAAATCGTTTAAAAACGCTTTCTGTGGCATGTGCTTAGTTATGCAGCTCCAGCGTGATAGATTTGTGCAAATTTTATCAGTATTGTTGTATTCAGCAGGCCGTTAATTAAAGCATGTATGAGACGCATCATATCATCCACAGATAATTTGTAGATTACATGGAGACAATAATCTGAAAGTAGTGCATATCTAAGTTGCAGAAGATAGTCGATGTGGTTGTCGTAGAGCAGACATTGCTTCATTCTCTACATGCTCAGAACTTTCTCTATCCGACTATAGTAGGCGTCGATAAGAGACGAGGATGAGACCACGTATCGTCGCAAAGTTAGAGAATCTCTTGAGAATTGCAATAAACCCTTTCTAGCAATGATTCCATTCGTTTAGAATCTAACTCAGATCTAACCAACTTCCTCCGTATTCATGATTATTCATCTAAACTAAAATCACAAATGAAGGGTTCGGGGCAAAATAGTGGAACATTTTTAATAAAACTTAACTGTAGCTGTTATATGTTGGATATTTTGTAGGACTATCAGTTGAAATGGTTAGGGACAACATGAATAAGTATCATACAGAGCTTGTAGTCATATCTTAATAGCAATTGCATCATAGAATATTACTGTCTACAATAAATTGTATTATGCAATCTGATACTATATTCCGCCCGCAAACAACATAGCAAGGTAAGGCGCACGCGCTGCCTTAACCCCATTTGGGAGAAGGCCTAGCTCCCCTCCGGCCACGCCCCTTCTGGTTCTTTTGTTTGTGGTTGGACCACGCCTAAGATGTCCACAGTTGTCAGCCGAATTCCTGCCTTGTTAGGAAGGATTCTAGGATGACCTGGAGTTACCTTACGCCATCCAACCACACCCTGCGACAAGCAGGGAGGATTGGAGGCGAATGAGACATTAGCAGTGATATCATGAGGAGAGAACATCAGGACCTTTGAACATAAAGGTCGGATCTGAAAAATTGACTTTTGACCTTGTTTCTCTGGTTCGCCTTTAGTTCTCTCAAAGTTTCAAGTTAAAGTGAATAGCACCATCATCTATGAAAAATTCAATGTCCTATTTCAAGGGCAAATCCCGTGTCTGAAACTCCCTGCCTAGTATTTTGTTACCCATAAATCACTCGTAAAAAATATAATTAAAAACAAAGAGAAAATCGTAAAATCCTTGAAAGAAGTCTACTTTTAGTGAACGTCATAAAACAGCACCGTACGCAGATGCTGAAAGTTTTTTGATTGATTTCGGGTATCCCCTGAATAAAGATATGTTTGTGAGTGTGTTTACATCCTTGTTGTGTTGTTAATTGTAAGTGTATTTGTGTGTTTTTCACCAATACAAAGCTGAATCCTACTATTGTGGAAAATTAATCGCTTCCTAGCCTTTTTTAGTTCTCTTGAAACATCTTCTGGAGGAGTAACCTTACAAAGAAGAAATACCATATGTAAATGTCCTGCAAAAACCTCACTACACTCCGAGAATTGCTGTCCTATCAAGGTTAGTGCAACACACCCCCACGCATCAACATACACACGATATAGACAACAAACAGATCGTCCGGCCACTGCATTCAAGGGAGGAACAGATGTGCAGCCACCGCCCAGCTGCGAGCATGACATGACTCTCTCCCTTCAGGACAATATTCTACGTCCTGCCGAAATCCCACATGATCTGTTCCGATAATTTTGCCCTTTCATTAGCAGATTTACCTCCCCAATAGGTGCTTCCCAAGTTCATATCGCCTACCAGTAGAAGAGGAGTGGGGAGTTGTGTGATAATGTCTTGAAGCTTATGAAGGTCACTAGTCAATAGTTTCACTTGGTGGAAAATGAAGGTAAAAAACTGTAACTTTGAAAGATATGTAAGCTGTAACTGCAGGCTGTAGTAAGTAACCTTACACGTGCACTGTAGGTACAGTCCCTCACATAAATACCGACACCGTCACATGCCTAACCTCCCAGAAAATAGTCTTTATGATAGGAATTATATCCGTGTACGGAGATTTGCTTACTTCCCAATAAAAGTTCCCCCTTAATAGAAAGCTAAATGGCGAGGATTGATAGTCCTAAAGCTCCAGCCCCGTATCGTAATTCCACCGATTGCTTCTGAGAGTAATCACATGTGCTAATGACGTCATCAAACATCCCAATCCGCCATGACTGTGACGCCACGGGTAGTTACTCCCTCTTGCTGTGTCATCATCCTGCCCCTGAACACACCGTTCCGAATGGGCAAGTTCAATATCCAAGTTATTTGGTTATCCAAGGGCGAATCATCCAAGTAGAAACTATAATAATCATATACAATATTCATAATTTATGCCAATTATGTTATAGGCAACAAGAACACTTTAAGGACACGAAACATGTAGAGCAAGCAAAGAATAAAGTAGCACATAAGAAAAAGGAATATTATTTTTTGACCTATGCCATATATATCTAAAAAAATAATGTATTTTGTTTTTGACTTTTTTTATGTGTATGTATATATATATATATATATATATATATATATATATATATATATATATACATAGGGTGTCCCAGTCTTAAACTGACAGACTTTGTATATCGATGGGGAATCGAAAAAAGTCCGACTCGCAGGAACTGCATCATCTTAGCGCGGTTCCGTTCTTATCTCTACACTCATTTAAAATGATTAAAATAGAAGCTGTTATTATTTTGGGTCCACATTTCTAGAAAACATGAAGATTAGATAGTTAGCCGTCGAGGTGATAAGTAAAGATGGAATGGTTGGGATTCGGCTAAAGAAACCTCAATACGATTTTCGTTAAAAAATCTATATTTAGGACGTTTCAGCTACTCATTGGTAGCCTTCGTCAGCATTTAAAGTGCCGGGAGGCAGAGGAGGAGCAAAGTTGACAGTTCCATCTTTACTTTCAAGAAAGGTCTTATTTACGATCTTACCTGGATAGGCCAACCCGCCATAGGAAGGACCCCGCTAGGCAGTTGAAAAGTTATATCTCCATATAGTCCATATCTCTAAGATTAAATTGTTTTTCTTAACCTGATTTATTATCAAATACATTATCCAACTATAAGCAATTAAAAAATAACAAGGAATAAAAACAGACAAAAAGAACAGTTCGAATAAGCGAAATCAATTACTTTAAAGTTTTAAGCTCTTATTTCTCTGATTGACATCGTCTAATCAAAACTTTTATCAGAATCTTTTTTGTAGAGCATTTCGTAAGCTTTCTAATGGTATTTTTCCGTTTACCAAGATTCTCAACCTTTTTCGAGAGATTAAGGAAAGTATACAAAGTTACCAAAACGTTTTGTCTGTTAATAAAATATTTTATTCTAACCCTTCCTTAACTCCAAACGTAACATAACTTTCAACATATTAGTTTTAATGAAAGTAGAACATGCAGATAATGTTTCAACTGAATTCCGTGATTCTAAGTACCCAAACCAAAAACGGTATTCAAAAACTATTTTTCCAATTTTCTCGAAAACGGTTAAAGCTATCGCCTTGAAAATGGTTTCATTCGTTTTCCTAGCCCAAGAAGCCTATAAAAAGAGTACTTACAAGCTTATGAACTCAAAAACGTAAGCGTTAAGATTTTTTCTGCGCGAATTTCGCCCCAAACGCCATCTTCCAGTGGGCGGATTTTGCTGGTTAACGAACTTGACCTTTCAAATTGGACGACGGATTTTTGTACCAAATTTCATCAAAATCGGACCATCAGGGAAGCCAGAAATGAGCGAACAGACAAATATATATATATATATATACAAATTTGAACCACCGTTATTTTCGGTCTCTAGGGGTTCTGAAACGCGAAATTTTCTTGTCGGCACTTCCGGATTGTTTCATTGTATCAACCTTATAAGCGGGGTTCCTCCCTATGGGGGAGGGAGGAACCGCGCTAAAACTTAGTCAAAAAAGTCCTTTGGCGATTTTCTTGTTTTCGAGAAAAACGCAAAAACCGTGTTTTTTGGACAAATCGTGATTTGTTTCATTGAGAGTTAGACATTTTTTTATCCGACGAACTGTCTGCGCGTGGACCGCAAAAACTGGAAAAAATAATCTCGGTTCACTTTTCATTTTTTTTCTTTTTTTATTTTATTTTAATATATTTTTTTTTATTCTTTAATTTTTTTTTTTTTTTTCAATTTCGGATCAAAAAATGTCTAACTCTCTAAGGAACAAAATGGCTATCTGATGGTTTATGATTCCCAATCAATAAACGAAGTTTGTCGGTTTAAGACTGGGACACGCTGTAAATATATATATATATATATATATATATATATATATATATATATATATATATATACATTTCTTGGGATGTAATCCCACATGAAGGTATGTAATACCCACGCCTCAAGATATCTTGGAAGGGTTTGAGCGATGATCCATGGAGATTGTACAAACTCGCACAAGGATTGCAGTCAAGTAATAGTAATTAGGCTTCACTGCCTAACCACAAAGGCAAAACAAGTTGAATTACTTTGCGAGTAAGGGCTGCCAACATAGGATTGACTAATGCTTCGTGGAACTTCAAGAAGGAATTACCAACCCTACTTGATTCGAGTATAAAGCTGTCACTAACTTCTGGCGTCATCAATCTAGGATAGTTGTCGGAAAGTTATTTCGAATAATGTCTGAAACAAGCTGATTCATAATGAAGCAATACATCTTAAAATAATTCATGTAAAAATGGCAGAAACCCTGTAATCTTAGAGCAGCGCTTCAAAATGGCGAGTGTAGTTGTACTGGCTTTATCTTCCATTACTTTTATTATCAGGACCTTAGAACAATAATAATATTTAGGCCAATTTTCAAAATTCAGAGCTAGCACACGTAGACTTATTTAAGACTATTTCGCCCTAGGAACGTTTCAAACCATATTGAGGCCACAGCATGGTTTAACCATTGCTAGGACTAGCAGGGGAAGGGCGGCATTGTCCAACATGGTTTATTACGAGCCGGCCGGGATCCTCCAACCATGGTTTGCTAGTAGACGGCTGGGAGGACAGCATCGTCCAACCATGGTTTTCTAGTAGACGACTGGGAGGACAGCATCGTCCAACCATGTTTTTCTAGTAGACGACTGGGAGGACAGCATCGTCCAACCATGGTTTGCTAGTAGACGGCTGGGAGGACAGCATCGTCCAACCATGGTTTTCTAGTAGACGACTGGGAGGACAGCATTGTCCAACCATGGTTTTCTAGTAGACGACTGGGAGGACAGCATCGTCCAACCATGTTTTTCTAGTAGACGACTGGGAGGACAGCATCGTCCAACCATGGTTTGCTAGTAGACGGCTGGGAGGACAGCATCGTCCAACCATGGTTTTCTAGTAGACGACTGGGAGGACAGCATCGTCCAACCATGGTTTTCTAGTAGACGGCTGGGAGGACAGCATCGTCCAACCATGGTTTTCTAGTAGACGGCGGGAGACAGCATTGTCCAACCATGGTTTGCTAGTAGACGGCTGGGTGGACAGCATCGTCCAGCCATGGTTTTCTAGTAGACGACTTGGAGTACAGCATCGTCCAGCCATGGTTTTCTAGTAGACGGCGGGAGGCAGCATTGTCCAACCATGGTTTGCTAGTATACGGCTGGGTGGACAGCATCGTCCAGCCATGGTTTTCTAGTAGACGACTTGGAGTACAGCATCGTCCAACCATGGTTTTCTAGTAGACGGCTGGGTGGACAGCATCGTCCAACCATGGTTTGCTAGTAGACGGCTGGGTGGGCAGCATCCTCCAACCATGGTTTGCTAATAGACGGCGGGAGGCAGCATTGTCCAACCATGGTTTGCTGGGCCGGGGGACGACCAAGGTTACCTGGCGTGTGCTGCTATTATTATGAATATCTCGTTCTCTATTTTGCGATTTTTTATCTATTTTCTTTTCTGTGTTTCTTTTTATCCAGAGACTTGCTACTAGAGAACAAGGGATTGTTCTGCTACCGTCCATCACCTCCCAGCCCTCCCTAATCCTGGGGTATAATCCCTACCCAGGTGTCCTAGATATAGCTCTATTGTATTGTATACACAGTATCTAGGTCAATCTGTCTACAGTCCGGATTGGCGCCACGCGGTCTGGCAGGGTTATTCTATAGCAAATATTTCTGCATCAAATACTTCAAACATTATATCGATAATGTTTTATTGATAGATGACAATTCTTTCTTATTGTATACTTTCTGTTTCAAAATTAATTTCGAGATATAATTATTTTATAATCTACATGGATAAAAATCAGCGGAATATCTGCCTGTTTGTTCCTTATCCCGTAGACCTTCTTATATTTTTCAACTCCTTAAATTTAAATCCTCTGTTCACTCCCGTAACACCCGATCTCGTCCTTCCGATCTTTATATTCCTTCCCACCGAACAGCAATATTCGAAAAATCATTCGTCACCCGTACCATCTCGCTTTGGAATTCCTTACCTCTGTTTGTCCGCCATTCTACCAACCAAGAAACCTTTAAATCCCGACTCTTACACCCCCTTCTATCCCAGCAAGTTTTACTCAATCCCTAGTTTATATTGAAGCTGTTCATTATATACTGGTAGTATTTATAAGTTTATATATTAAATTCATTACTATTTTGTAATTTCAAAATTATTCCTATGGGACTTTTTTCCCCGAATAAGAATAAAACTTTTCATTTCTTATACAAATCCACACGGTTTGACCGATTTTGACCAATCTTGGCAAACAGGTAGGTCTTGATAGACTAGGACTCACAGTTTGGAGGTCACGAGTACGAAACTGTGAACCCGAACAGTTACAGAAGAATTAATTGTCAAAAATCGTGTCTTTTAAAGAATGATATATTCTTCAAGTCGGACCGTAACAGAACAGCATTCTAACATATGTGGCATTTGTCAATTTCTTGACAAGAGAAGTGCAAAGCTAAATATGCTATCCCCTCCACTCCTGCTTTCTCATGTCTGGTTCCCGGTAACTCCAAGGTTCTAAGTTCGAGTTATCCTGTAGGAAGAGTTTTTTTTCTATTCTTTAACTTTATTTGCGTTTTTTATATTAATATTACTTATTTGGTTTCTAATTTTGTTTTTGTTTTGCACTAGCTATGAGCGCATTAATGATTTAACTACTTAATATCATTTCTTCTCCAAATTATCTGCTCATCCCAATCCCAGAGCTCAATCCCTTTCCTCTCAATCCCACCCCGAAAACCTTCCTAGGAGGCTAAAGAGATCTTGGCCTCGTGATCAACTTTGTACTTAAAGGACAAATAAAAGCGTTTAACTAGGAAGTGTCAATTATGATTGGCTCCTTCCAAATTTCTATTTAAATTATATTTTGTCATTTAATTTATTATTTTTTCTTATTATTTTTATTATTATTACTTTTGTTATTTTTTTCCTTTTAGCTATGATTATTATTTATTTATTTATCGTTTTTTTGTAATAATTTAAGTATGTACTATTTTTTGTTCCTGTAATCTCATTATTTGAAATCATAAAAATGTCTTTATTTATCACAATTAACCAATGTACTATATTATTTGTGCAGATATTAATAAATGCTTTATTATTAAAAAAAAATATATATATATATATATATATATATATATATATATATATATATATATATTATTTCTTATGCACTAACATTTATTGCACTCTGCGCGCCAATTAACATAAAACATGATTTAGATTAAAATATTTTTATATATGCGTTAATTATATTATATGTGTATATATATATATATATATATATATATATATATATATATATATATAGGGTGTGTGTGTGTGTTTGTGTTTATGTATATTTTTGCGTTTTTCGCCAATAGAAAGCTGAATCCTACGATTGTGGAAAATTAATCGCTTCCTAACCTTTAGTTTTGTTGACACATCTTTCTGGAGAAGTAACCTGATGGTCTAAGATCCCGATAAACCCCGACCTACATCGAGCTGATTAAAATTATTTTATATAAAATTAATTATGTCAATAAAGATACTGCAAATGGGTTGCCTAAAAAAAATCAGCCCAGAATATGATAAATTTACAATTTAATATTTTTTTTTTTTTTTTCAAAATTGCATCGGGTTGAATAATAGACAAATTCCATGCCAATCGAAAGTATGAAGCCTATAGAATATGCAAACGATAGGTTGTCTATTTTTATCCAGTCACAACCATGGGTTGTCGGGTGTAAACTGGTAACTCGAAATGAGTAACTTGCATCGGTCTGATTAATGAATTAATGTTAGGTTAAAATAAAGATCATTTCATTTCGAACACGGTGGTATAGGGTTGTCTGCGAAAAATCAGCCCTGAATTCCGGTTGTGGAGCTTTAAAGAGTGAAATATTGCTGCGAGGGAATACGTGCGACAGCGAGGTCATAGTCATATATATATATATATATATATATATATATATATATATATATATATATATATAAGTAAAGATGGAAAGCGAGGTAATAGCCATATACATACAGGGTGTCCCGCATTGAGATGTCATAACTTTAGGGGTTTATTCTGCACTTCATTTGTAGTTCATTGGCACAAAAATAAGCGTTCTATCTGAAAATGTAGTAGAGCTACACAAGCGCTTGTGCATTTTAAAAACTACTGTTTTTAAAAAAAAAGAAAAGAAAAACGGTGTTTTCGGGATTTTTGATCAATGTATCGTAAATAACGACGACATTTTTAGAATCTACAGTAAATTTCCAATAAGAAACACCCGTTATTGAAATATTACCATGTAAATTAAGAGCTATATTAAAAGCCATATAGATGAGAATGTTTAACATTAGTGTTTTATTAAATTATTCAATATTTGTTTAATCGGCTATTTTTAGACTTAGAGGTTTGCCTCCACCTCAAAAGTTGCATTATTTAATAAGCTTCAAAATGGCACCTCGTAGTTTAAAAAAAAGTTCAATTTCAATCAATATTTTTCTGATTTCTAAGTCAAAACCAATAAATGTGCTTTAGCATGAAGGAGCCATTCTGAACAAATTCTTTAAATTCACACGATGATGGTGATGTCCCATCCTTCCCAAACTACATAACGTTTATTACACAAGCCCATCTACCAAATATTAACTTACTCTGCTTTCAAATGGATGGTTGCCCAGCTGATAATGGAAGCGTGGTGACGGAATGGCTGAAGAGTGAGTTCCCTAACCGTTCCCAAAGTACGTAAACACAATTTTTGCTCTGATAAGGGTAGGGGGGGGGCACTTCGGAATCAATGATGAATTTATTTAAATTTTAACGTCCATTATCATTAACTAAGAATTTTGGGACGGGTTATCTATAGGTTACCACCCTTTTTGTAGCCAGGATAGGGCTGATGCCTTTTCTTTTTTGTAAAGAAAAGCCTCCACCCCATAGTGGGAATCGAACCCACGACCTTTGGAACATTTTGGAAATTATTATCATTATTGTAAACACAATGAATACACGTATTATATGGTTTTGCCTTGAGGTTCTTATTTTATTTTATTTGTAATATTAATTCTATTTCATTTAATAAAATTTCTTCAAATACGTTCATTGAGTTATACATTACAATCATTTGAATTTGAAAAATCCTTAAAAAATAAAAAGCGAAAAAAAATACATTGAAATGAAAGGCCCCCCTCAAAAGTTGCTTTAGTATGTTACCCAGTTTTCCTAGAAAAAAATGATAGAAATCTATGGGTGAGAGAAAAATGGTTATTACTGTGGGCTAATAACTATTTTTTCATTAGATTTGCAAAATGACTACGAATATAAGTTTAACGTCTAACTGAATCCACGCCATTACGGAGGACGTCTTGTCTTTGAGTTCTCATGAGCTGGCACTGCTCCTGGATCCTGTTGATGAGTTCCTCCTTCGTCGTCACGGGCTCTGAGTACTCTCTGCTCTTCAATGTTCCCAATACATGGAAATCTAGAGGATTCAGATCAGGAGGCAAACGAACTGGTCCATAGTGGCCGATACAACGATTAAGGAATTCACTCTTCAGCCATTCCGTCACCACTCTTCCACTATCAGCTGGGCAACCATCCATTTGAATCCAGAGTAAGTTAATATTTGTTAGAGGATTCAGATCAGGAGGCAAACTAACTGGTCCATAGTGGCCGATTCAACAGTTAGGGAATTCACTCTTCCATTATCAGCTGGGCAACCATCCATTTGAATCCAGAGTAAGTTAATATTTGTTAGAGGATTCAGATCAGGAGGCAAACTAACTGGTCCATAGTGGCCGATTCAACAGTTAGGGAATTCACTCTTCCATTATCAGCTGGGCAACCATCCATTTGAATCCAGAGTAAGTTAATATTTGTTAGAGGATTCAGATCAGGAGGCAAACTAACTGGTCCATAGTGGCCGATTCAACAGTTAGGGAATTCACTCTTCCACTATCAGCTGGGCAACCATCCATTTGAATCCAGAGTAAGTTAATATTTGTTAGAGGATTCAGATCAGGAGGCAAACTAACTGGTCCATAGTGGCCGATTCAACAGTTAGGGAATTCACTCTTCCATTATCAGCTGGGCAACCATCCATTTGAATCCAGAGTAAGTTAATATTTGGTAGAGGATTCAGATCAGGAGGCAAACTAACTGGTCCATAGTGGCCGATTCAACGGTTAGGGAATTCACTCTTCCATTATCAGCTGGGCAACCATCCATTTGAATCCAGAGTAAGTTAATATTTGGTAGAGGATTCAGATCAGGAGGCAAACTAACTGGTCCATAGTGGCCGATACAACAGTTAGGGAATTCACTCTTCCATTATCAGCTGGGCAACCATCCATTTGAATCCAGAGTAAGTTAATATTTGGTAGAGGATTCAGATCAGAAGGCAAACTAACTGGTCCATAGTGGCCGATACAACAGTTAGGGAATTCACTCTTCCATTATCAGCTGGGCAACCATCCATTTGAATCCAGAGTAAGTTAATATTTGGTAGAGGATTCAGATCAGGAGGCAAACTAACTGGTCCATAGTGGCCGATACAACAGTTAGGGAATTCACTCTTCCATTATCAGCTGGGCAACCATCCATTTGAATCCAGAGTAAGTTAATATTTGGTAGAGGATTCAGATCAGGAGGCAAACTAACTGGTCCATAGTGGCCGATTCAACAGTTAGGGAATTCACTCTTCCATTATCAGCTGGGCAACCATCCATTTGAATCCAGAGTAAGTTAATATTTGGTAGAGGATTCAGATCAGGAGGCAAACTAACTGGTCCATAGTGGCCGATACAACAGTTAGGGAATTCACTCTTCCATTATCAGCTGGGCAACCATCCATTTGAATCCAGAGTAAGTTAATATTTGGTAGAGGATTCAGATCAGGAGGCAAACTAACTGGTCCATAGTGGCCGATTCAACAGTTAGGGAATTCACTCTTCCATTATCAGCTGGGCAACCATCCATTTGAATCCAGGGTAAGTTAATATTTGGTAGAGGATTCAGATCAGGAGGCAAACTAACTGGTCCATAGTGGCCGATTCAACAGTTAGGGAATTCACTCTTCCATTATCAGCTGGGCAACCATCCATTTGAATCCAGAGTAAGTTAATATTTGGTAGAGGATTCAGATCAGGAGGCAAACTAACTGGTCCATAGTGGCCGATTCAACAGTTAGGGAATTCACTCTTCCATTATCAGCTGGGCAACCATCCATTTGAATCCAGAGTAAGTTAATATTTGGTAGAGGATTCAGATCAGGAGGCAAACTAACTGGTCCATAGTGGCCGATTCAACAGTTAGGGAATTCACTCTTCCATTATCAGCTGGGCAACCATCCATTTGAATCCAGAGTAAGTTAATATTTGGTAGAGGATTCAGATCAGGAGGCAAACTAACTGGTCCATAGTGGCCGATTCAACAGTTAGGGAATTCACTCTTCCATTATCAGCTGGGCAACCATCCATTTGAATCCAGAGTAAGTTAATATTTGGTAGAGGATTCAGATCAGGAGGCAAACTAACTGGTCCATAGTGGCCGATTCAACAGTTAGGGAATTCACTCTTCCATTATCAGCTGGGCAACCATCCATTTGAATCCAGAGTAAGTTAATATTTGGTAGAGGATTCAGATCAGGAGGCAAACTAACTGGTCCATAGTGGCCGATTCAACAGTTAGGGAATTCACTCTTCCATTATCAGCTGGGCAACCATCCATTTGAATCCAGAGTAAGTTAATATTTGGTAGAGGATTCAGATCAGGAGGCAAACTAACTGGTCCATAGTGGCCGATTCAACAGTTAGGGAATTCACTCTTCCATTATCAGCTGGGCAACCATCCATTTGAATCCAGAGTAAGTTAATATTTGGTAGAGGATTCAGATCAGGAGGCAAACTAACTGGTCCATAGTGGCCGATACAACAGTTAGGGAATTCACTCTTCCATTATCAGCTGGGCAACCATCCATTTGAATCCAGAGTAAGTTAATATTTGGTAGAGGATTCAGATCAGGAGGCAAACTAACTGGTCCATAGTGGCCGATTCAACAGTTAGGGAATTCACTCTTCCATTATCAGCTGGGCAACCATCCATTTGAATCCAGGGTAAGTTAATATTTGGTAGAGGATTCAGATCAGGAGGCAAACTAACTGGTCCATAGTGGCCGATTCAACAGTTAGGGAATTCACTCTTCCATTATCAGCTGGGCAACCATCCATTTGAATCCAGAGTAAGTTAATATTTGGTAGAGGATTCAGATCAGGAGGCAAACTAACTGGTCCATAGTGGCCGATACAACAGTTAGGGAATTCACTCTTCCATTATCAGCTGGGCAACCATCCATTTGAATCCAGGGTAAGTTAATATTTGGTAGAGGATTCAGATCAGGAGGCAAACTAACTGGTCCATAGTGGCCGATTCAACAGTTAGGGAATTCACTCTTCCATTATCAGCTGGGCAACCATCCATTTGAATCCAGAGTAAGTTAATATTTGGTAGAGGATTCAGATCAGGAGGCAAACTAACTGGTCCATAGTGGCCGATTCAACAGTTAGGGAATTCACTCTTCCATTATCAGCTGGGCAACCATCCATTTGAATCCAGAGTAAGTTAATATTTGGTAGAGGATTCAGATCAGGAGGCAAACTAACTGGTCCATAGTGGCCGATTCAACAGTTAGGGAATTCACTCTTCCATTATCAGCTGGGCAACCATCCATTTGAATCCAGAGTAAGTTAATATTTGGTAGAGGATTCAGATCAGGAGGCAAACTAACTGGTCCATAGTGGCCGATTCAACAGTTAGGGAATTCACTCTTCCATTATCAGCTGGGCAACCATCCATTTGAATCCAGAGTAAGTTAATATTTGGTAGAGGATTCAGATCAGGAGGCAAACTAACTGGTCCATAGTGGCCGATTCAACAGTTAGGGAATTCACTCTTCCATTATCAGCTGGGCAACCATCCATTTGAATCCAGAGTAAGTTAATATTTGGTAGAGGATTCAGATCAGGAGGCAAACTAACTGGTCCATAGTGGCCGATTCAACAGTTAGGGAATTCACTCTTCCATTATCAGCTGGGCAACCATCCATTTGAATCCAGAGTAAGTTAATATTTGGTAGAGGATTCAGATCAGGAGGCAAACTAACTGGTCCATAGTGGCCGATTCAACAGTTAGGGAATTCACTCTTCCATTATCAGCTGGGCAACCATCCATTTGAATCCAGAGTAAGTTAATATTTGGTAGAGGATTCAGATCAGGAGGCAAACTAACTGGTCCATAGTGGCCGATACAACAGTTAGGGAATTCACTCTTCCATTATCAGCTGGGCAACCATCCATTTGAATCCAGAGTAAGTTAATATTTGGTAGAGGATTCAGATCAGGAGGCAAACTAACTGGTCCATAGTGGCCGATTCAACGGTTAGGGAATTCACTCTTCCATTATCAGCTGGGCAACCATCCATTTGAATCCAGGGTAAGTTAATATTTGGTAGAGGATTCAGATCAGGAGGCAAACTAACTGGTCCATAGTGGCCGATTCAACAGTTAGGGAATTCACTCTTCCATTATCAGCTGGGCAACCATCCATTTGAATCCAGAGTAAGTTAATATTTGGTAGATAGGCTTGTGTAATAAACGTTATGTAGTTTGGGAAGGATGGGACATCACCATCATCGTGTGAATTTAAATAATTTGTTTAGAATGGCTCCTTCAGTCTAAAGCATACTTATTGGTTTTGACTTAGAAATCAGAAAAATATTGTTTGAAATTACTACGAGGTGCCATTTTGAAGCTTATTAAATAATGCAACATTTGAGGTGGAGGCAAACCTCTAAGTCTAAAAATAGCCGATTAAAAAAATATTGAATAATTTAATAAAACACTAATATTAAACATTCTCATCTATATGGCTTTTAATATAGCTCTTAATTTACATGGTAATATTTCAATAACGAGTGTTTCTTATTGGAAATTTAATGTAGATTCTAAAAATTTCGTCGTTATTTAAGATACATTGATCAAAAATCCCGAAAACACAGTTTTTCTTTTTAAAAAAACAGTAGTTTTTTAAAATACACAAACGCTTGTGTAGCTCTACTGCATTTTCATAAAGAACGCTCATTTTTGTGCCAATGAACTACAAATGAAGTGCAGAATAAACCCCTAAAGTTATGACACCTCAATGCGGGACACCCTATATATATATATATATATATATATATATATATATATATATATATATATATATATATATAATGATGATTAGATAGTTAGCCGTCGAGGTGATAAGTAAAGATGAAATGGTTGGGATTCGGCTAAATAAACCTCAATACGATTTTGTTTTAAAAAATCTATATTTCCGACGTTTCGGCTACTCATTGGTAGCCTTCGTCAGCTAAAATGACAAAAAAAGAAATTAATACAAAAACAAAAAAAAATTGTAATTGTGATAGGTAACAGAACTATAGATACAATTAACTTATAAAAGAACATATCGTCTTGAATTCTTAGAATGAGTAGAATGAAAAAGTAAATAGGTACCATAATTGATTTTAATAGTAATTAGTAACGTTAATTGATTTTACAAAGAAATAGGAAACTACATAAAATATTAAATGCCTTGTTGGTCAGTTTTGTAGTTTATATTGTTTTTGTTTAAGTTTATTACAAAACTGACCAACAAGGCATTTCTCATATGTACGCTAATATTTTCCAAATACTCTCCCGATCTCCCACCTAGATTTTTACCATGCCCCTTGGGTATCCTTCCATTAACACCTTTTTCTCCTTTCCTGTCATAAAAATGTCATAAACATGCCTTTTGATCCTTACCGACATTTCTCCCACCACCTGCTGTTTTCAGTTACATATACCCCAGTAGATTCCTTTCTCCTTAGACATTCTACAATGGTTACTTAGTTGCCAACCTGGGTCTTCCTCTGCCGCTCGGCATTTCTATTGGTATGTAGTGTCTTATTTTCTTTGTAAAATTAATTAATGTTACTAATAGCTACTATATTTGTCATTGGTATGTAGTTTCTTATTTCTTTGTAAAATCAATTAACGTTACTAATTACTATTAAAATCAATTATTGTACCTATTTACTTTTTCATTCTACTCATTCTAAGAATTTAAGACGATATGTTCTTTTGTAAGTTAATTGTATTTATAGTTCTGTTACCTATCACAATTATATTTTTTTTTGTTTTTGTATTAATTTCTTTTTTTGTCATTTTAGCTGACGAAGGCTACCAATGAGTATCCGAAACGTCCGAAATATAGATTTTTTAAAACAAAATCATATTGAGGTTTATTTAGCCGAATCCCAACCATTCCATCTTTACTTATATATATATATATATATATATATATATATATATATATATATATATATATATATGACTATGACCTCGCTGTCGCACGTATTCCCTCGCAGCAATATTTCACTCTTTACAGCTCGACAACCGGAATTCAGGACTGATTTTTCGCAGACAACTCTATACCACCGTGTTCGTAATGAAATAATCTTTATTTTAACCTAACTTTAATTCATTAATCAGACCGATGCAAGTTACTCATTTCGAGTTGCCTGTTTACACCCGACAACCCATGGTTGTGACTGGATAAAAATAGACAACCTATCGTTTGCATATTCTATAGGCTTCATACTTTCGATTGGCATGGAATTTGTCTATTATTCAACCCGATGCAATTTTGAAAAAAAAATAAAAATTAAATTGTAAATTAATCATATTCTGGGCTGAATTTTTTTAGGCAACCCATGTGCAGTATCTTTATTGACATAATTAATTTGATATAAAATAATTTTCATCCATTAATCAGCTCGATGAAGGTCGGGGTGTATCGGGATCTTAGACCATTGCAAAGAACACATTTTTTAAGAAATACCACATGTGAATGTCCCGCATAAACCGCAGTATACCCCTAGAATTGGTGTCCTATCAAGGCAAGTGCATGAGAACCGTGTTTATGGAGACGCATCAACATACACAGGATATACACAACAACAAACAGATGGTGCGGTCACTGCATTCTGGGGACGGGACAGATGTTGGGCTGCCACCTCCCGGCCTCGAGCAATACATGACCCTAACCCCTTACGATAATATTCTACTTCATCACCAAACTCCCATATAATCTCAGGCATTGCAGGGAAATTGCAAGGAAGATTGCAGGGAAATTGCAAGGAAGATTGCTCTAATATAAACAAAACATTATATTAGAAGAATTTCCTTATTTGAAACTGATTTAATTCAACAATAAATTTTTCGATCCAGTCAATATTAGGGGCTATATTTAACATAAACCATATTTCGTTGATCTTGTAAAACGTTAAGACAACGTATAAGATAAACTTCTTCTGACTCTATCTCTGGATAGTAAAAAACTAATAATATTCGGTCACTACTAACTAATTTACAGAACGGCACACAGAAGACTACTCGTAAATCGAACCTCATCCATCGCTAGGTGATAGTTTTAATCAAAACAAACAATTTTAACGCCGTATTGCCTTATCAAAAAGATACCAGTTTAAAAAGATATTTACTATTTTAGGGTTTTTTTTAAAAAAAATGTCCTACTTACCTCCTTGAGTATCCTGAGAATACGTTTGACGTCCTGACACCCATTTGGTATCCTAAGGATACGTTTGACGTCCTGACTCCCCTTGAGTATCCTGAGGACACGTTTGACGTCCTGACTCCCCTTGAGTATCCTGAGGATAAGTTTGACGTCCTGGCTCCCCTTGAGTATCCTGAGGATAAGTTTGACGTCCTGGCACCCCTTGAATATCCTGAGAATACGTTTGACGTCCTGACACTCCTTCAGTATCCTGATAATACGTTTCACGTCCTGACACCCCTTAGTATCCTGAGGACACGTTTGACGTCCTGACGCCCCTTGAGATCCTGAGAATACGTTTGACGTCCTGACACTCCTTGAGTATTCTGAGGATAAGTTTGACGTCCTGGCACCCCTTGAGTATCCTGAGAATACGTTTGACGTCCTGACACTCCTTCAGTATCCTGATAATACGTTTCACGTCCTGACACCCCTTAGTATCCTGAGGACACGTTTGACGTCCTGACACCCCTTGAGATCCTGAGAATACGTTTGACGTCCTGACACTCCTTGAGTATCCTGAGAATACGTTTCACGTCCTGACACCCCTTGAGTATCCTGAGGATACGTTTCACGTCCTGACACCCCTTGAGTATCCTGAGGATAAGTTTGACTTCCTGGCAGCCCTTAAGTATCCTGAGGATACGTTTGACGTCCTATCCTTATGCTCTAATATAAACAAAACATTATATTAGAAGAATTTCCTTATTTGAAACTGATTTAATTCAACAATAAATTTTTCGATCCAGTCAATATTAGGGGCTATATTTAACATAAACCATATTTCGTTGTTCTCGTAAAACGTTAAGACAACGTATAAGATAAACTTCTTCTGACTCTATCTCTGGATAGTAAAAAACTAATAATATTCGGTCACTACTAACTAATTTACAGAACGGCACACAGAAGACTACTCGTAAATCGAACCTCATCCATCGCTAGGTGATAGTTTTAATCAAAACAAACAATTTTAACGCCGTATTGCCTTATCAAAAAGATACCAGTTTAAAAAGATATTTACTATTTTAGGGGTTTTTTTAAAAAAAATGTCCTACTTACCTCCTTGAGTATCCTGAGAATACGTTTGACGTCCTGACACCCATTTGGTATCCTAAGGATACGTTTGACGTCCTGACTCCCCTTGAGTATCCTGAGGATACGTTTGACGTCCTGACTCCCCTTGAGTATCCTGAGGATAAGTTTGACGTCCTGGCTCCCCTTGAGTATCCTGAGGATAAGTTTCACGTACTGGCACCCCTTGAATATCCTGAGAATACGTTTGACGTCCTGACACTCCTTCAGTATCCTGATAATACGTTTCACGTCCTGACACCCCTTAGTATCCTGAGGACACGTTTGACGTCCTGACGCCCCTTGAGATCCTGAGAATACGTTTGACGTCCTGACACTCCTTGAGTATTCTGAGGATAAGTTTGACGTCCTGGCACCCCTTGAGTATCCTGAGAATACGTTTGACGTCCTGACACTCCTTCAGTATCCTGATAATACGTTTCACGTCCTGACACCCCTTAGTATCCTGAGGACACGTTTGACGTCCTGACACCCCTTGAGATCCTGAGAATACGTTTGACGTCCTGACACTCCTTGAGTATCCTGAGAATACGTTTCACGTCCTGACACCCCTTGAGTATCCTGAGGATACGTTTGACGTCCTGACACCCCTTACGTATCCTGAGGATATGTTTGACTTCCAGACACCCCTGAGTATCCTGAGGATACGTTTGACGTCCTGACACCCCTTAAGTATCCTGAGGATACGTTTCACGTCCTGACACCCCTTGAGTATCCTGAGGATAAGTTTGACGTCCTGACACCCCTTAAGTATCCTGAGGATATGTTTGACTTCCAGACACCCCTTGAGTATCCTGAGGATACGTTTGACTTCCTGGCAGCCCTTAAGTATCCTGAGGATACGTTTGACGTCCTGACACCCCTTGAGTATCTTGAGGAGCGTCCTCCTCGTGTGTCTCCTGAACTCCTGCAAACAGGAAGTCTCCTAACAAGCTAAGTTCCAGCAAAGAAAATAGAAACATCTCTGTTTCATTGCCCCAGCCTAAGACTAATCCCACATCTCATCTATTCGGTATTTCAAAAATCACGGGGTTCTAAAATACCCGAGAATCACTCAGGTCTATTCATAATTATGAATGAACAAAATATCGACTTAATCTCCTTTAATATTCCACCATGAAACCCTCCGACGAAGATAATTCCAAGAAAATACATACCTAGAGGATGATATTAATTACTAACTACACGGTGTAAAACGGAGGAACTTTCCTAACTTTATACAAAAGCAGTAAACTCATATCCACAAAACTGTGCCAATATCGAACCACTTAGAGCATGCAACTTTACTAATATAGCCCTTAGCTGGGGCACAGTACAGCCATTGTCATAATCCTCCCAGGCCTAGGACTTAATAGGCACACGCAGGAGCTGGCACAGAGCAGCATCGTTTTCATGAGGCAACCGATTCACTAAATATTATTCATTTGCTACTTAATACTGTCAGTCTCATAAAAAATAATAATAAAATATTCTTCGCAACTTTTAGCTCTTAACGATAATACAACTCCGCTAAGATAGCTTCCTAGGGTTGCCAGGGGATATGTTCTGTTTGAGGCTATCTTCCTAGAACGGTTAGGGATTATGTTCTTCGTGAGGCTTTCTTCCTTGAATAGTCAGGGAACATGTTCTGCTTGAACCTACCTTCCTAGGATGGTCAGGGAATATAGTCTGCTTGAGGCTACCTTCCTATGATGGTCAGGAGATATGTTCTTTTCGAGGCTACCTTCCTAGGATGGTTAGAGAACATGTTCTGCTCGATAATATCTTTGTTAGATGGTCGGGAATATGTTCTGCTCGAGGCTATCTTCCAAGAATGGTTAGGATATATGTTCTGCTAGAGGATATCTTCCTTGAATGGTTAAGGAATATGTTCTGCTTGAACCTACCCTCCTAGGATATTCAGGAAATATGTTCTGCTTAAGGCTATCTACCTAAATACGTTCTTCTTAAGGCTATCTATCTAGGATGGTCAGGGAATATGTTATTCTTCAGGCTACCTTTCTAGGATGGTCAGGGAATATGTTCTTCGTAAGGCTACCTTCCTAGGATGGACAAGGGATATTTTTTGCTCGAGGCTATCTTCCTAGAATGGTCAGGGAATATTTTCTGCTAGAGGATATCTTCCTACAACGGCCAGGGAATATGATCTGCTAGAGGATATCTTCCTAGAAAGGTTAGGGAATATGTTCTGCTTGAACCTACCTTCCTAGAATGGTCAGGGAATATGTTCTTCTTACGGCTACCTTTCTAGGATGATCAGGGAATATGTTCTTCTTAAGGCTACCTTCCTAGGATGGTCAAGGGATATTTTTTGCTCGAGGCTATCTTCCTAGAATGGTCAGGGAATATTTTCTGATAGAGGATATCTTCCTAGAATGGTCAAGGAATATGATCTGCTAGAGGATATCTTCCTAGAAAGGTTAGGGAATATGTTCTGCTTGAACCTACCTTCCTAGAATGGTCAGGGAATATGTTCTGCTTAACGCTATCTTCCTAGAATGGTCAGGGAATATGTCCTGCTTAACGCTACCTACCTAGGATGGTCAAGGGATATTTTCTGCTAGAGGCTACCTTCCTAGAATGGCCAGGAAATATGTTCTGCTAGAGGCTATCTTCCTAGAATGGTCAGGGAATATGTTCTGCTTAACGCTACCTACCTAGGATGGTCAGGGAATATGTTCTGCTAGAGGCTATCTTCCTAGAATGGTCAGGGAATATGTTCTGCTAGACTCTATCTTCCTAGAATGGCCAGGGAATATTTTCTGCTTAAGGATACCTACCAAGGGTGTTCAGGGAATATGTTCTTCTTAAGGCTACCTTCCTAGGATGGTCAAGGGATATGTTCTGCTCGAGGCTATCTTCCTAGAATGGTCAGGGAATATTTTCTGCTTAAGAATACCTACCTAGGATGGTCCGGGAATATGTTCTGCTAGACGCTATCTTCCTAGAATGGTCAGGGAATATGTTCTGCTTAATGCTACCTACCTAGAATGGTCAGGGAATATGTTCTGCTTAATGCTACCTACCTAGAATGGTCAGGGAATATTTTCTGCTAGAGGCTATCTTCCTAGAATGGTCAGGGAATATGTTCTGCTTAACGCTACCTACCTAGAATGGTCAGGGAATATTTTCTGGTAGAGGCTAAGTTCCTAGAATGGTCAGGGAATATGTTCTGCTAGAGGCTATCTTCCTAGAATGGTCAGGGAATATGTTCTGCCAGAGGCTATCTTCTTAGAATGGTGAGGGAATATGTTCTGCTTAACGCTACCTACCTAGAATTGTCAGGGAATATTTTCTGCTAGAGGCTATCTTCCTAGAATGGCCAGGGAATATGTTTTGATTAAGGCTACCTACCTAGGATGGTCAGGGAATATGTTCTGCTAGAGGCTATCTTCCTAGAATGGTCAGGGAATATGTTCTGCTTAACGCTACCTACCTAGGATGGTCAGGGAATATGTTCTGCTAGAGGCTATCTTCCTAGAATGGTCAGGGAATATGTTCTGCTTAACGCTACCTACCTAGGATGGTCAGGGATTATGTTCTGCTAGAGGCTATCTTCCTAGAATGGTCAGGGAATATGTTCTGCTTAACGCTACCTACCTAGAATGGTCAGGGAATATTTTCTGCTAGAGGATATCTTCCTAGAATGGTCAGGGAATATGATCTGCTACAGGATATCTTCCTAGAAAGGTTAGGGAATATGTTCTGCTTGAACCTACCTTCCTAGAATGGTCAGGGAATATGTTCTGCTTAACGCTACCTGCCTAGAATGGCCAGGGAATATGTTCTGCTCGAGGCTATCTTCCTAGAATGGTCAGGGAATATTTTCTGCTTAAGGCTACCTACCTAGGATGGTCAGGGAATATGTTCTTCTTACGGCTACCTTCCTAGGATGGTCAGGGAATATGTTCTTCTTAAAGTTACCTTCCTAGGATGGTCAAGGGATATGTTCTGCTCGAGGCTATTTTCCTAGAATGCTCAGGGAATATTTTCTGCTTAAGGCTACCTACCTAGGATAGTCAGGGAATATGTTCTTCTTACGGCTACCTTCCTAGGATGGTCAGGGAATATGTTCTGCTTAACGCTACCTACCTAGAATGGTCAGGGAATATTTTCTGCTAGAGGCTATCTTCCTAGAATGGTCAGGGAATATGTTCTGCTTAACGCTACCTACCTAGGATGGTCAGGGAATATGTTCTGCTAGAGGCTATCTTCCTAGAATGGTCAGGGAATATTTTCTGCTCGAGGATGAGCAGGGAAAATGTTCTGCATATGCATAACTGTTGCGGAAATTGGGAAATAAATAATTTTTCATTATATTTTCGGATATATTCTAGAAACCATATTCGAAAGCGTATTAAATCTCATTTGGAGGAATGAGTTCTTAAATGGAGTATCTTGCGCATAGGATACTCTTAGGTATTATGTTGGGGTTCTTCAGATGTTCTTTCGCATTGAGTTTTTTTTTTTTTTTTTTACAACATATGTTTACATTTTTGACAAAAGATTGAGACAAAACCATTCCAAATGACGCTAGGTATAAAAACGGAAACGCGCAAACATGACACAGTCCCTGCGAGTTATCATTCGGTATTTGTATTATTACACCGTCCATTTATGTTTGTATTCCTGATTAAGATGTTATCCCGAATTTAATGCAATGCTGTATATGTGTAACGTATTCAGAAACCCTGAATATACGACAAACAAAGATTATTCATCTTATTATGTTAGGATGTGAGGTTGAGACGAAGTGAGTTCTTTCCGACTAGTTGTTAGTCACGACACGTTCCAGACGGACGACTTGCTGTTCCTGCTGATGACAGATCGTGCACGTCCTAAGGGAAAACACGCTTCCGTTTCTTGTAGAAATATCAACATTCTTCCAAGTAGCAAAGGAACAAAGGATTTAAAAAAACTTCCGATTCACAGGAATATATATATATATATATATATATATATATATATATATATATATATATATATATATATATATTTGTAAAGAAACTAGGATATATTTCTTTAATTTATATTTTAATATTTTAATGTTCATTAGTTTTTAAGAAAAAAGAATAATAGATTTTGAACAGCTGGTATTTAGAACAGCTGGTATTTAAAACAGCTGGTATTTAGAACAGCTGGCACAAAAGTGTTTTGTTTTTTCCAAATGAAATAGAGTTATGAAAATTAATTATTAAAAATTATTTTAATGTAAATAATATAATTAGGAGGTTGACACTGTAAATAGAAACTTTATTTGTTGTTGTTTCTTCGTTTACAGGTAGTATTCCATTGTATTCATGCAATTAGTTTTCATACATATGTAATTAATATTAGTCTAATAAAAATGACTTTGTTTACAGAGCAACACATTTGTTTACATTGGCGTCAATTCCCAAGAGTAAAGAAGTATAACAATATATATATAGTTGATATTTTATGAATATTTTAAACTCCTAATTCAACGAAATCTCGAGGAAAAGTGAGTTTTAAGGCGCCAATATCCACAAAAAAAGTCCGACTCGCAGGAACTGCGTCATCTTAGCGCGGTTCCAGTTTTTTTTTTTTTTTTTTTTTTTTTTTTTTTTTTTTTTTTTTTTTTTTTTTTTTTTTTTTTTTTACGGCACATCTACATCTAGGTCATTAGCGCCGACATCCAGGGTGTAGCGAGGAATTTCACCAGCGAGCCGTGGGATGATAAAATTCCTGCCGGAGGTTGGGAATCGAACCCACCATCTCCCGCTTATGAATCCAAGGCGCTAGCCATTAGACCACGGGAGACCCCGGTTCCTGTTCATATCCCTATTCTCATTTGAAAAGCATAGAATAGAAACACATAATATTTTCCTCGGCCTTTGTTCAAAGGGTTTAATGGCTGGCTATACCTGGGGTCAGGTCCGCAAGACCCTAGAATCCTCTTCTACCGATACTTCATTTCATACGTTTCAATGAATTGGAAAATATCAAATATTTTCACACATTCCTGTGTTCTTTTACTATAGTAATAATTCTACAGATAAAATCAATTAAAAAATAAAATAAAAAAACCAACAGCATAAAGGCAATTGAAAATATTCAAAAGACGTCATCGAATCTTTTTCTCTTGCCAAGCTATATTTCTAACAATGAATTGTTTTTCTTATTTTGCCTAATCTGTTTTATTGTAAAATACATTATCCAACTATAAGCAATTAAAAAATAACAAGGAATAAAAACAGACAAAAAGAACAGTTCGAATAAGCAAAATCAATTACTTTAATGTTTTAAGCACTTATTTCTCCGATTGACATCGCCTAATCAAAACTTTCATCACAACCTTTTTTGTAGAGCATTTAGTAAGCTTTCTAATGGTATTCTTTTGTTTGCCATGATTCTCAACCTTTTTCGAGATATTAAGGAAAATATACAAAGTTACCAAAACTTTTTATGTCAGTTAATAAAATATTTTATTCTAACCCTTCCTTAACTCCAAACGTAACCAAAATTTCAACATATTAGTTTTAATGAAAGTAGAACATGCAGAAAATGTTTCAACTGAATCCCATGATTCTAAGTACCCAAACCAAAAACGGTATTCAAAAACTATTTTTCCAATTTTCTCGAAAACGGTTAAAGCTATCGCCTTGAAAATGGTTTCATTCGTTTTCCTAGCCCAAGAAGCCTATAAAAAGAGTACTTACAAGCTTATGAACTCAAAAAGGTAAGCGTTACGATTTTTTCTGCGCGAATTTCGCCCCAAACTCCATCTTCCAGTGGGCGGATTTTGCTGGTTAACGAACTTGACCTTTCAAATTGGACGAAGGATTTTTGTACCAAATTTCATCAAAATCGGACCATTCGTCTTCTAGCTAGAGAGCGAACAGACAAATATATATATATATATATATATATATATATATATACAAATTTGAACCACCGTTATTTTCGGTCTCTAGGGGTTCTGAAACGCGAAATTTTCTAGTCGGCACTTCCGGATTGTTTCATTGTATCAACCCTATAAGCGGGGTTCCTCCCTATGGGGGAGGGAGGAACCGCGCTAAAAAGCTTACAGGAGCGACAATTACTCATTCGACCTTATCGGAAATTAGATGCATAGTGTACATTGTATACCTGCATAAATAATGTGTGGGGGCATACATCATTCCAATTGTATATTTGGATGTATACATGTAAAAGCAGTTCTTTGTATATTTAGATGTATACATGTAAAAATGCAGTTCTTTGTATATTCGGATTTATACATCTAAAAGCAGTTCTTTGTATATTTGGATGTATTCATGTAAAAGCAGTTCTTTGTATATTTAGATGTATACATGTAAAAATGCAGTTCTTTGTATATTCGGATTTATTCATCTAAAAGCAGTTCTTTGTATATTTGGATGTATTCATGTAAAAGCAGTTCTTTGTATATTCGGATGTATACATGTAAAAGCAGTTCTTTGTACATTCGGATGTATACATGTAAAAGCAGTTCTTTGTATATTTGGATGTATACATCTAAAAGCAGTTCTTTGTATATTCGGATGTATTCATGTAAAAGCAGTTCTTTGTATATTCGGATGTATACATGTAAAAGCAGTTCTTTGTATATTTGGATGTATACATGTAAAAGCAGTTCTTTGTATATTTGGATGTATACGCGTAAAAGCAGTTCTTTGTATGTTCGGATGTATACATGTAAAAGCAGTTCTTTGTATATTTGGATGTATACATATAAAAGCAGTTCTTTGTATATTCGGATGTATTCATGTAAAAGCAGTTCTTTGTATAATCGGATTTATACATCTAAAAGCAGTTCTTTGTATATTTGGATGTATACATGTAAAAGCAGTTCTTTGTATATTTGGATGTATACGCGTAAAAGCAGTTCTTTGTATATTTGGATGTATACATATAAAAGCAGTTCTTTGTATATTCGGATGTATTCATGTAAAAGCAGTTCTTTGTATATTCGGATGTATACATGTAAAAGCAGTTCTTTGTATATTCGGATGTATTCATGTAAAAGCAGTTCTTTGTATATTCGGATGTATACATGTAAAAGCAGTTCTTTGTATATTTGGATGTATACATCTAAAAGCAGTTTTTTGTATATTCGGATGTATACATGTAAAAGCAGTTCTTTGTATATTCGGATGTATACATGTAAAAGCAGTTCTTTGTACATTCGGATGTATACATGTAAAAGCAGTTCTTTGTATATTCGGATGTATACATGTAAAAGCAGTTCTTTGTATGTTCGGATGTATACATGTAAAAGCAGTTCTTTGTATGTTCGGATGTATACATGTAAAAGCAGTTCTTTGTATGTTCGGATGTATACATGTAAAAGCAGTTCTTTGTATGTTCGGATGTATACATGTAAAAGCAGTTCTTTGTATGTTCGGATGTATACATGTAAAAGCAGTTCTTTGTATGTTCGGATGTATACATGTAAAAGCAGTTCTTTGTATTTATGTAATAACTCATTTGTGCGAATCGCTACAGTTGCGGATTCTCATAAATAATACAAAAAAAATGTCTGTAATTAGCATCGAGTTTTTTTCTTTTTATTGGCACTGCAACCACTGGGGTCATTGGAGCATTGAGTTAAGCAGGTTATTCAAGGGTCCACTTGCTAACTCACGAGCCGAATACTGTATCGAGTGCAGGCCGAAGTTGCCCGAAGGTCAAGCACTCACTGAGCTAAGTTGGACGACTTTGATCCGACCAGAGTAGGGCACAGATCAACTAAACGATTGACAAATCGAATAAATTTTACTTATGACTAATCAATCATGGGATGAAATATTATCATTATTAGTCATGATTAAATTATTCTCGTTAGTCATTAATCACAGGTCATATTAATCATTAATCATATGTGAAATTAGTCAATCTATCCGTTAGTCGTCAATTATCGACAGCCCTACTAAACGTTAATCGACTAACGTTGTAAATCTATATATATAAAAATCACGTGTCTGTCTGTTTGTTTGTTCCTTATACATATCCACACCGTTTGACCGATTTTGACCAAACTTGGAATAATGGTAGGTCTTGATACGAGAAATATCCTAGGCTAGGTCAAAAAAATCTACCAGCTGTCTGCCTGTATGTTCATCCCTTATACAAATCCACACCGTTCGTCCGATTTTGACTAATCTCGGTACACTTGTGGATCTTAATCTGGGGAGTGTCGTAGGCTAAGTCAAAAACGTCTTCCAGCTGTCTGTATGTATGTTTGTCCCTTATACAAATCCACACCTTTCGTCCGATTTTGACTAATCTCGGTACACATGTGGATCTTAATCTGGGGAGTGTCGTAGGCTAAGTCAAAAACCTCTACCAGCTGTCTGTCTGTATGTTTGTCCATTATACAAATCCACACCGTTCGTCCGATTTTGACCAAACTTGGAATAATGGTAGGTCTTGATACGGCGATTGCCATAGGCTAGGTCAAAACGGCTACCATCTTTCTGTCTGTATGTTTGTTCTTTATACAAACCCACACCGTTTGACAGATTTTGATCTAACTGGGCACACAGGTTGGTCTTGATCAGGGGAGTGTCATAGGCCAGGTCAAAAACGTCTACCAGCTGCTGTCTGTATGTGCTTTTTTGTTGTTTTTTTTTTTTTGTTTTTTAAATAAAAATCCACACTGTTAGACCGATTTTTACCAAACTTGGCATACATGTATGTCTTGATGCGGGGGGGGGGGGGGTGTTATAGGTTAGGTCAAAGTCGTCTAGGACTCCCAGTTGGGAGGTCACGGGTTCGAAACAGTTACAGATTTGTGTTATTTGATTTTAATAATACTTATTTGGTTTCTAATTTATTTAGGCTTTTCTATGTGCAGAAAGTAAGTGTAGCAGTTATATGGCACGCCGGGTAACAGCTAGTACTTTCTGTATTAGACTAATATCTACTTGTTTACACATACACATTGGAGATTAGAATTCCTTCATGAAGCAGTTCTTTTTTTTTTTTTTGTTTTTTCTTCTTCTTTTTTTTGAGCTGTCTGTTCAAAAGATAGATATATTCGGAACAGTGAACGAGGCAAATTTTGAGCCTTGTGCAGAATAAAATTATTGGTGTAATTATGATTACTATTACGCTCAACACTGAAAATATCAGTCAAAATCTTTTTTATAATAATTATTTCGAAATTCTATAAGGTTAATCATCAATCATAAATCTAGTTTTTAGTCATTAATCATCAAGCTGTGTAATTTTAGTCAGTCAATAAACATTAACCATTAGTCAAAGCATATTTTAATCACTAATCATTAATCACAAATCATTGATCTAGAAGTAGGTAGTCAGTAATTCATTAGTCATTGAGAAATATGATTGATCCATCATCAATCGTCACTAACATCCCGATAACTCATTTAATCATTAATCATTAGTTACAAAATTTATCACAGTTTGCCCTACTCTGGATCCGACTCCCCCACTCACGCCCCAACCTTGTCGACAGTCGAACCTTCGAGTCGTCCTTCTAAATGTTCCGACTCGTCCAACTAGACTTCCGACAAGCCCGTTCACGGTCCGACTTGTGGTCCCGCTTCGGATGTTGGACCACAAGTCGTACTGCAAATCGGGAAGTCAATGGCCTGCTTTAGTGCTTTTCGAATCGATACTTCATCGAGTCTGCTGTATTTTTGGTTTAGTTTCTTCAGCTTGGAAATATTGTCGGCAATTATAAACTGTTGTCTGCCTTTTTCTGGAAATCATTTCAACTTGTTAATGTATCTGTGTAGGTGTTTTAATTATTAACTTTTTATGCCTAACATTAGAAAATATTGGGTTTTTTTTTAAAAAAAGTTCTAAAAATCTTTTGATTATCCCTACCTTCTATGTCCCTAATAAATGAATCTGTAATTAAGTTAGAGAACTCTAATAGCTCTTATATTCTCCAATTATCCCAAAGTGCCCAATAGAACTTAGCTAATTCATTCAAACCGAATTATGATCGGAAATGAAAGACCATCTCTGATAAAATGTCGCCGATAAAGAATCCCCCCCCTTCCTTGTCCATTAGGATATAGAAGTTGCTGGAAGCGAGTAATTCACTTGTACAACTTCCTCGACTTAATCCGATCTTAAGTCCAGGATATTCTTGGCACAACCGCCAACTTACTACTTAGTCCGGATGGATATTTAAATCTACAAGGATTCAACTTAATGGAGCCACAATATTTCCGGGAAATATTATTAACTCTTTATGGCCTACATTGAGAATCTTAATTTAAGATGATATATTGCAAATATTAAATATAGTATTTAAAAAGAAACTAATTAAACATTGTCCATAAACTAAAAATAAATCAAAAAAATAAATGAAAAAAAATAATAATAATAATGATCGAACTATTAATACATAATTTCAAAAACTCCGTCACGCAGGAGCTGCATAACTAAGCACTTTTCTCAGAATTAGGTAGTGCCGAGTGCATTCCTAAATAACTTGCTTAAAATAACCTATATAGATAAATAAAATAAAAACATAAATAGTTCTGCTCTTTTGCATTTATGAGCAGCTGTTTCAATTATTAATTTTCTTATTAATTTCCTTCCAGAGTTTTGTGTATGCGTGGTACTACACTACGTAATAAATACACAAAGCTTCACATTTTCGTCTATTGATCTTGATGAGTTTGGCGAACCTACGTTTGGCGGAAGAATTCGATTCAAACATAGTACAAAGTAACACCTCCCCCCCCCCTTCCAGTAGACCGATTTAGTTCATTTTCACAACACTTCTTTCTTATTAGATAGCCAGGATGTATAAAACGTTACGTTACAATAAAACAGAAATTACGACCGGTATAAAGAAATTAGTAATTTCTGTCCGGAGTAAACCCCCCCCCTTCTAGTCAACCGTTTTAGTTTATTTGTATAACAAATTTTTCTCTTTAGTTGACCACAAGCAATTATGGCTGGTATTGGAATATAACTAATTTGGCTCCCGAGTAACCCCCCCCTCCCCTCCTTATCGACCGATTTTGTTGGTCAACAAACTCGTTCAATCGTTTGATGGGGGATACTGCAAACCAAGTTTCATGGCTAAAAAACAAAAACTCTGGCCTGTATCGTGTTGGCATACACATATATAACTATATATATATACATTTTAACTGGGGTTATTTTCGGTGTCTACTAGGTAAAATCGATAAAGATTCGAAGAAATTTTAATTTTAGAAGAATACATATAACTAGAGCCCGGAAGTTAGGCAAAATTTTAGAAGAATACATATAACTAGAGCCCGGAAGTTAGGCAAAATGCCTTTTTTATCTGAATAGATATATTGAAGAATCAGATAGAAATAAATATGTTTTCGTGCATTTATGGAAGTGTAGAGACAATTTTTATTTTGCCTATTTTGGCTTCCGTTGCCTTTTTTTGCTGGTTATGCAACTTTTTCTGCTATTTAAACATTATAAAATGCACCGTTCATCGAAGACAAAAAAAAGTTGTACAAATTAAATTTCATATTGCCGTCACGAATATCTATTCGAAAGCTTATTTTCCCAACCCGTGGATGGAATTGAAGGGTTAAAAATAACAGAACCTTCCTTAGTAGAAGGAACGCTCGAGCATAATAAGCCAGGCTGTTGAAGTTAGTCTGCACCTCAATATAAACGACGGCATGCTATGCCCGCATAGCGCCGAGGTGTTGCATAAAATATCCATTATGCAATAAGGCGTTGCATGGAAAGCCCATAGGGAGATTGTTACACTTCTAAGCCAGGCTGTTTAAGTTAGTCTGCCCCTTAATATATAATACTGCATGGAAGGTCCGCATAGCGCCGAGGTGTTGCATAAAATATCCATTATGCTATAAGGCGTTGCATGGAAAGCCCATAGGGAGATTGTTACACTTCTAAGCCAGGCTGTTGAAGTTAGTCTGCCCCTCAATATAAACGACTCCATGCAAGGCCCGCATAGCGCCAAGGTGTTACATAAAATATCCATTATGCAATAAGGCGTTGCAAGGAAAGCCCATAGGGAGATTGTTACACTTCTAAGCCAGGCTGTTGAAGTTAGTCTGCCCCTCAATATAAACGACTCCATGCAAGGCCCGCATAGCGCCGAGGTGTTACATAAAATATCCATTATGCAATAAGACGTTGCATGGAAAGCCCATAGGGAGATTGTTACACTTCTAAGCCAGGCTGTTTAAGTTAGTCTGCCCCTTAATATATAATACTGCATGGAAGGTCCGCGAAGCGGCAGGGTGTTGCATGGACTATCCTTTATCCAATAAGGCGTTGCATGTACACTTGATGACGCAAATCGGTGTAAGTTTCAGAAAGCAGAGGTAAAAAAAATCTCGTTTGCCTATTTTGGCTTCCGTTGCCTTTTTCTGCTATTTAAACATTATAAAAAGCACCGTTCATCGAAGACAAAAAAAAGTTGCACAAATTAAATTTCATATTGCCGTCACAAATATCTATTCGAAAGCTTATTTTCCCAACCCATGGAGGAATTGAAGGGTTAAAAATAACAGAACCTTCCTTAGTAGAAGGAATGCTCGAGCTTAATGATTAGCAGGAAAGAGAGAGAATGAGGGAAGTACGCCACTTCTCCTTCCTCATACCCCTTTTCCTGTGACAATTGTGTAATTACCTGGGATTCCTGATTTCGAAATGATAAGATAATGCAGAGAAAGTTTTTCCATGATGAAAAACATTTTTTTTTTTTTTTTCTGAGAAGGTCTATGACATTTGATACTTTGAAAAAGCATCTTGTTGTTGCTTGTAACGAGGGAAAGTAAGAGTAAGTACACTAATTCTGTGATGAATTGGTAATAAAGAAATGAATGAGTATTTAAAATACATACTTTCATTAATAATGAGTAAGATTCCTCTTTGTCTTCACTTCTAATTAATGCCTATTTTAATTACAGTACTGCCTATTTTCAGTATTTCAAGTGCCTTTTTGCCTGCCTATTTTAACCAAAAATAAATGCCTAACTTCCGGGCTCTACATATAACTATATCTTCGAATAATAGTTCAGTGTTTTGAGATGTGTCAGAAGTATTTCGATGTGTTGGCTACCCTCAGTTAGTAAGTCATGTAAGTCGTAAGGAATTGTCAAGATGCTGAGTTGTCTACAGTCTGTCAGTATATGTTTGAGAGCTAGAGTTCTGCTTTATTGTCTGCTAGTTGGCCTTTCTTTTCTCTCTTGTAAGAATGAATGGGTAAGTAAGGTTTGTCATATCCAAAGCCTGGATTAAGACAATAATTAAAATAATTTGTAAGTTTTAAGGTATGTATAACAATTTGTAAGTTTCAGGATATATTAGTTTTTAAGTTTAAGTAAAGATTATAATTAGTCTTGGTTTAAATTAAACAGACACAGAAAAACAGTGGTATTTTCCAAAGACGCCATATATTTATTCTTATGTATTTCGACACGATGAATCCGAATCCGGAGTCCGTTTCATCCCAGCACGACAGGTTTAAGGGAATTTGAAGGTCCAATTTCGTATGAAGTCGTTTAAGAAGAAATAACTAGAGCTTCCATGGCTCTGAGGGTCGCTTAATTCGAATCCGAGGACTGTTTCAGCACATCGGCGCAAAATCGGAGTCATTTTAAGGACAAATAAGTTTATTTTTTCCAAAAAATGAATGTGCAGTCAAAATTATTTTTTTGCCGTTTTTTTTTAAACGTTCTCATAGATAAAAGAGAATACCTGAATGTAAAAAAGAAAGCTTACATTCAAATGAAAAGAACATACTCTCACACGCACACATTTATACATGTATATATATATATATATATATATATATATATATATATATATATATATATATATATATATATATATATTATTCTTGTAGATAACCCATACTATTTCTTAATACGTTTTGTTCTTCGAGGCTTAGGGTCGGAAAAAGTAGCATTTCCTTGTATCACACCACTTTATTTTGCATGCCCTACATGTTTCGTGCTTTATTTCAATCGCACCCCTGCCTCCGTAGAAGGCCGAGTTGGGCAAACTGTAGCGGTTGCTAATATCGTTAGTGTTTAATAACTTCTTTCCTAGTTGAAAGCGAACTTTTTTTTAACGGATTCGTGTTATTGTACAAAATTTGAAAGAAATCGGTTTTGAGGACGCTTAACTTCAGTTAACGTGATATTCATCCCTTAGTTGTTTACGGAAGCATCCTTGGGCTTTCGGGACTCTTATGATAGACCGGAAGTGAACAAGCGGTGGCCCGGAAGCCATTTTGAGCGACCGGAAGTGTAATCGGAATTGGTGAAAATAGCCCAGAAGTGACCCAGATCGAAAAGGAGTTACCCAGCGATAGGCATGAGTCGACCGGAAGTAATAGAAATTGACATTGATGTGATCGGAAATTATCTAGATTAAAGCGGAAGTGGAACAGGAGTGAGGTAGAATTTGCTCAGAGCAGATCGGAAGTGAACTTTGAGATGACAAAATTTTGTAACTACAGCTAAAGCTGTTAGCTATCACGATATTTAAACATTTCATAAATAAATTAGCGATTAGCGCTCTGCCGTCGCTATGCGCTAATCGTTAGCGCAGGCTCTTATCAGTACCGCTAAATTAGCGAGAAGGTATTAGATATTAGCGACCGCTAACGTTCGCCCAACTCTGGTAGAAGGTACATGAGACGAGAGGACTTCTTAGCAAGAAGTGCCCCTGATGAGGTGAGAATGAAATAAAGCACGAAACATGTAGGGCATGCAAAATAAAGTGGTGTGATACAATGAATTGCTACTTTTTCCGACCCTAAGCCTAAAAGAACAAAACGTATTAATATATATATATATATATATATATATATATATATATATACAACTTCAATCGATAGTTATCATTGTGTTCTATTTTTCTGAAACCTAACATTTTCTAGCCAAATCTTAATAAGCCACATTCGTATAGGATAAGGACAAAGCATACACTACCAATTATACAGCTTGCTAATTCCCCGAGACCCCAAATATCCAGATAATTCTGAAACCCCCTTGTAGAAGGAGATGGTAAGAACGAACAGGCTTGAGACTACTAGGATCGTATGTCGAGGTTAGATTCAGATATTAATGGTTCTTGTAGGGGAGATTAATAGAGAAACCACCGGGTGGGGAAAAGAAAACCAATTTATTACACAGAAGATTTCTTCTCCTTTTCAAGAGGAGTATTACCTAGGGAGGGAGTAAATGGGAATAGCTTGACTGCTAAGCAAAGCTTTTGGAAGTTGTTCAGCGCCTAAATACATAGTGTACTAGTGCATGCAAGATCCGCAAAGCACTAAGGCGTTGCATGGAATATCTATAATGCAATTAGGCGTTGCATGGAAAGCACATAAATTGTCAGTCTTCTATGCCAGGCTGTTGAAGTTAGTCTGCCCCTCAATATAAACGACTCCATGCAAGATCCGCAAAGCACTAAGGCGTTGCATGGAATATCTATAATGCAATTAGGCGTTGCATGGAAAGCACATAAATTTTCAGTCTTCTATGCCAGGCTGTTGAAGTTAGTCTGCCCCTCAATATAAACGACTGCATGCAAGATCCGCAAAGCACTAAGGCGTTGCATGGAATATCTATAATGCAATTAGGCGTTGCATGGAAAGCACATAAATTGTCAGTCTTCTATGCCAGGCTGTTGAAGTTAGTCTGCCCCTCAATATAAACGACTGCATGCAAGATCCGCAAAGCACGAAGGCGTTGCATGGAATATCTATAATGCAATTAGGCATTGCATGGAAAGCACATAAATTGTCAGTCTTCTATGCCAGGCTGTTGAAGTTAGTCTGCCCCTCAATATAAACGACTGCATGCAAGATCCGCAAAGCACTAAGGCGTTGCATGGAATATCTATAATGCAATTAGGCGTTGCATGGAAAGCACATAAATTGTCAGTCTTCTATGCCAGGCTGTTGAAGTTAGTCTGCCCCTCAATATAAACGACTGCATGCAAGATCCGCAAAGCACTAAGGCGTTGCATGGAATATCTATAATGCAATTAGGCGTTGCATGGAAAGCACATAAATTGTCAGTCTTCTATGCCAGGCTGTTGAAGTTAGTCTGCCCCTCAATATAAACGACTGCATGCAAGATCCGCAAAGCACTAAGGCGTTGCATGGAATATCTATAATGCAATTAGGCGTTGCATGGAAAGCACATAAATTGTCAGTCTTCTATGCCAGGCTGTTGAAGTTAGTCTGCCCCTCAATATAAACGACTGCATGCAAGATCCGCAAAGCACTAAGGCGTTGCATGGAATATCTATAATGCAATTAGGCATTGCATGGAAAGCACATAAATTGTCAGTCTTCTATGCCAGGCTGTTGAAGTTAGTCTGCCCCTCAATATAAACGACTGCATGCAAGATCCGCAAAGCACTAAGGCGTTGCATGGAATATCTATAATGCAATTAGGCGTTGCATGGAAAGCACATAAATTGTCAGTCTTCTATGCCAGGCTGTTGAAGTTAGTCTGCCCCTCAATATAAACGACTGCATGCAAGGCACGCAAAGCGTCAAGGTGTTGCATAAAATATCCATTATGCTATAAGGCGTTGCATGGAAAGCCCATCGGGAGATTGTTACACTTCTAAGCCAGGCTGTTTAAGTTAGTCTGCCCCTTAATAAATACTACTGCATGGAAGGTCCGCGAAGCGGCAGGGTGTTGCATGGACTATCCTTTATCCAATAAGGCGTTGCATGAACACTTGATGACGCAAATCGGTGTAAGTTTCAGAACGCAGAGGTAAAAAAAATCTCGTTTTCAAATTTAAATTTATAGGGGAGTCGTGTCCTAGCCATTGCCAGTGTCACAGTGTTATAAAGAGCTCCTGATTTTTCACCTCAAAACAGTGGTTTAAAGCCGTTTTAGTTCGTGAAAAATGGCAGAGAACCTGCCATAACTATAAACACTCAGTGTGTAAAGTTTCACAGCGTTTACTTCATCATTTCACTTGAAAAACTGTAAGTAAAATCTCATAGTTTTCGAAGTGATTTACGCTGTGCCCCAGGAGTGGGGGATTCCTGCTGCTGCCGGCCTAGGGGTCTACCCTCTGCCCCTGCTGAGAGGCTACTGTTTTCCATTCAAGGACCCGGCTTACTCCCTTCTCTCCAGCCTACTACTCCTTGGCTCAGGGGTAGCGCTCGCTACTCTCACGTCAAAAGTCCTGAGATCGTAGCTCGCAGTATCAGCATATATATTTTTTTTCTTTTTTTTTTTATTAAATAATACATTTAGCCATTTTTAGGGGTTAAATATTTAATTCATATATGTATATATATTTTTTTAATTAAAAATAAATGAAATAAAAATGAACAATAAAAATATGGAAGCATCCCATTCCAGAAAAAACTCCATACACTCCAGCAACAACACTTCAAAAAGATCAAGAGCCTCCGACCTAGCATCACCTAATATTTCCCCTGATAAGAAGAAACAAGCCAAGACAGACGGCTCATCATCGAGTGCGTCATCAACCCGCCAGACCTACCGCCATCCTCCACCAGTACAATATCAGCCAGACTTCACCTCACCCAACTCATTCCAACTACTAGCACCACAAGACCAAGATGACGATATAGAGCCGGACCAGGAAGACTTCGATGACTCCTGTGAACCACCACCTATAAATTTAAAGCCGGACATTGATTTCCTCGCCATATGCAACACAATAGCAACAGAAGTCGGCCAAACAACATTCACTTGCAAATCAAAAACAAACGCATTTTCAATTCAGGCAAAAAATCCCGAAACGTACAGAAAAATCGTCAGACTCCTCCAAGCCAAAAATTTGGAATACTACACCTACCAATTCAAAGAAAACAAACCATACAGGGTGGTCATAAGGCATCTACATCCCACAACGCCAAAAGATATGATTATTTCGGAATTGGGAAAACTAGGATTCCAGGTCCTAGATGCCTGTAACGTATTACAAAAAACCACAAGAACTCCACTCCCGCTATTCTTCATCAACCTAAAACCTGCACCAAACAATCGTGACATATTTTCACTGAAGACTCTGCTGTTTACAGCAATAAAAGTGGAAGAACCACATAAGAAAGAGGACATCCCTCAATGCACAAGATGTCAGAGCTTTAATCACACCAAGAAGTTCTGCCGGGTTAACCCCATGTGTGTGAAGTGTGCAGGCCTTCACCTATCGAATGAGTGCTCGAAAACCAGAGACACGCCAGCTATGTGCATAAACTGCCATCAAGCCCATCCTGCAAACTACCGCGGTTGTAGCGCATACCAGGAGTTAGTCAAACGGAGAAGATCTAGGAGTGGACAACGTGGCCCTGCAAGAACCACATCACAAACAGGCCCTGCAGCACCCAGTCAGGATACTACAACCTTCCCACCCCTACCGAAGCCTCCAGTGGACTATCAGCCTGAGCCCTCCAGTCAACCACATCCAGGAAGAACAACCTACGCCTCTGCGTTCCGGTCGAATCTTCCCAAACCACCTACAACCACCTCTGCTCCTACTCCTGGCACCACTCGTCCACCTCCCCCGAGGGTTACCATCCCCCAACCCAAATCCTCCCCTGATTTCTCCTCAATCACAACCGCCCTTGTAAACTTAAATCAAATAATTCAAAACCTTCAAGCCCTCATATCCCCCCTCACTGACCTCCTCCACAAAGTGACCAGCATCCTGTCCGTCCTTCATCCATGACCGCGCTCTCCTTTAAATCCCTTTCAATCCTCCTTTGGAACGCCAATGGACTTCCAGCCCACAAAGACGAACTGACTCACTTACTTCAAGACAAAAACATTGACATAGCCCTGATTACAGAAACTCACTTGACTAACCGACTACGCTTTTATATTACTGGATATAGGACACACAGAACGGACCACCCAGACGGTACTGCTCACGGGGGTACTGCCATCCTAATCAAATCCTCCATTTCCCACTATCCCGATCCTTCACCTATTGCCCTGGAATGTCTGCAGAGTACCACAGTTACCCTCCAATCCCCTACATATGTCCCGATTACCATTTCTTCTGCTTATTGCCCACCCAACAAAGCAGTCTCTTCTTCCGTCCTCAATTCCTTTTTCTCCTCTTTAGGTCCCAGATTTATTGCAGGAGGGGATTACAATGCTAAACATCCCGAATTTGGATGCCGAACCTCCAACTCTCGAGGTAACCTTTTTCACCAAACCATCCATTCCCACAATCTGAAAATCATTCCTCCTCCCAATCCATCCTACTGGCCTACTTCCAGATCCAAAGCTCCAGACATAGTAGATTATTTTGTAACACATGGCGTCAGACATGTTCCTTTCCATATTTCCAACCTATTTGATTTATCCTCTGATCACAGTCCTATATTGCTTTCCTTTAACATTGATCCTAATCTTTTCACTCGTCCTCGTCGCCCATCCCTCATCAACGGCCCAGTTGATTGGCACTCATTTCAATCCTCCCTAAATTCCTCTCTAAACCTAAATATCCCTCTTAAGACTAAAGATGATATTGACTCGGCCATAAACAACCTGACTATAGACATCCAGACTGGACTCCATATTTCTACTAAGAAATGTCCTCATAGATCACCTCCAGTAACGTATTTCCCCGATCATATACAATTTCTTCGAACCGAAAAAAACAGAGCCAGAAGAATATGGCAAAACACACGATATCCATCTGACAAGACGCGCCTCAACCAACTGACTAGACAACTACAATACGAACTACACAAACACTTTAACAACAAATTCTCTGAATACACTAACAAACTTACTCCCGACGACAAATCACTATGGACAGCCACGAAACGAATCCTATCCCATCCAAATCCATCACATCCTCTCCGTCGAGAGGATAACAGCTGGGCTAAAACCGACTCCAAAATTTCTGAATCCTTTGCATCCCACCTTTCCCAAGTATTCCGTCCCCACGAATCCATCCAAAACCCTATCCATTCTTTAAATGTAGCAGAATTCCTTGACTCAGCCTTACCGCTTTCCCCTCCTCCTTCATCCTTTCATCCTCACGAAGTTTCCCTAGCGGTCCACAAACTTAAAAACTGTAAGGCGCCAGGACCTGATCTTATCACCCCCTTAATCCTAAAACGCCTGCCTAAAAAAGGTATCCTATTCCTAACCTATATATATAATGCAGTCCTTAGAACAACCTACTTTCCCACCTCCTGGAAATTATCAACCATTAAAATGATCCACAAACCCAAAAAACCTGTGAATTATCCTTCGTCTTATCGCCCTATCTCCCTCCTTCCCATTATGGGAAAAATCCTCGAAAAGCTTCTCCTGAAACGTCTAATCCCCATTCTCGAACCCTGTTTCCCTTCCCACCAATTTGGATTCCGAATATCCCATTCCACTATCCACCAATGCCACAGAATAGTTGACTCCATCTCCTCTTCCTTTGAGCAGAAGAAGTATTGCTCTGGTGTATTCCTTGACATCGCGCAAGCATTTGATCGAGTATGGCACCAGGGCTTGCTTTTCAAACTCAAAAAAATCCTCCCCTCGACCTATTACCTAATAATAAATTCCTATCTTTCCAACAGATCTTTCAACGTATCGTTCGGATCATCTATGTCTTCCTTCTTTCCTCAGCTTGCTGGTGTTCCACAAGGCGGCATCCTAAGTCCTATCTTATTCCTTGTGTACTCTGCTGACATGCCCATCCACCATTCCACAACCCTCTTTACTTTTGCTGACGATACAGCCATCCTCTCATCCAATTCAGATCCTATACAAGCGTCCAAACATCTTCAATCCCATCTCCAACTGCTTGAACCATGGTTCATAAAATGGCGGATCAAAGTCAACCCAGAAAAATCCTCGCACATCACATTCACCCTTCGAAGATCCAAATGCCCTTCCGTCAATCTTTTCCAAAGAGAAATCTGTCAAAAAACCCAAGTTACCTACCTCGGCCTTACCCTCGACAAACGCCTTACCTGGAGCCAACACATACAAAAGAAAAGACAGGAAACAAACAGACGTTTTAAACTACTAACCAGACTACTAGACTCTCGCTCCAAACTATCTTTACAGAACAAGAGACTGTTATATACTGCAATACTCCAACCCTCCTGGACGTATGGCTTGGAAGTTTGGGGGTGTGCCAAGCGATCCAATATCCTCAGAATCCAATCCCTCCAATCCAAAATACTCCGAAAAATAGTTAATGCTCCCTTCTATGTCTCCAACCTCACTATCCACAATGACCTAGAAATCCCCTTTGTCCAAACCTTGTCCCAAACCCGATACCTGAACTTCCACTCCCGTTTGCCTGGTCACTACAATCCCCTAATCAACAAGTTATCCTCATCCACCATTCCCGGTAACCCTCTCCGTCGCCTTAAGCGCAAATGGCCAAGAGATCAATTGTAGAATGTAAATATTATAATGTAAATATTGTAAATAGTCTCACTTAAACAAGTAGCAATCTGTTAACACTTCACGCTAATAGGTTTTGGCCAATGGGCTTTTTTCCCTATAAATCAATCATGACATTTTACATATACAAAAGAATTATAAAAAATACTGTATGTATTGTATAATTTACAAATAAAGATATATATTAATACTAAAAAAAAAATTTATAGGGGAAGGTGTTGTCCCTCTGACCATATTGTACCTTTGACCACCTAGGCTGTGGCGGCATGTAGCAACATTTTATAAATTTTGGTGTAATTAGTGTTTAGCTCCTTCACTAGAGGGCTTGTGAAACCTACTTTGGATTATTCAAGTCAAAGAGGATTCTTCCAAAAAATACTTATCCATTTCTATCATAAAAATATAAGTTATTTATTGATGACATATTGCATCATAATATTTTTTTGCATTATGTCTTTTTAGATGGAAAACATTTGACAAAGTAGCTATTACAGTTTGTTTTAGCACTTTCTTCCGAAGGAAAGTAGCTATTGAGGTTGCACTTATGACGGAATTTTTGAAAAATTTCTTCAAATCTCCATCGATCCTACCTAGTAGGCACCGAAAATGACACTCGTTAAAATTTATGTATATATATATATATATATATATATATATATATATATATATATATATAAATGTGTGTGTGTGTGTGTTAACACGATAGCGGCCAGAGTTTTTGTTTTTTCTTCACGAAGCGCGGTATATAGCATTCAATTACCAACGATTGAACGATTTCGTTAACTACCAAAATCGGTCCACCGGGAGGGGGGTTTACCCCGGACCCAAAAAACTAATTTGACCGTGCCAGCCATAGTTTTTGTTATATTTCAACGAAACTCGGTATTCGTTATGTTGATCTAAAGAGAGACATACTTTGTAAAAATAAACTAAATCGGTTTATTTGGAGGGGGGGTTTACTCCGGACACACATTACCAATTTGCCACTACCAGCCGTAATTTTTGTTACATTTCAACGAAACTCGGTATTCGTGGTGGTAACCAACAGAGAAAAATGGGTTGTAAAAATAAACTAAATCGGGTTATTCGGAGGGGGGGTTACTCCGGACCTAAAGTACTAATATACTCATACCGGTCGTAATTTTTGCTGTATTGTAACGAAACGCGGTATACGTCGTGGGTAACTCATGAGAAAGAAGTGTGATAGTAAATCGATCAATTGGAAAAGAGGTTTACTTTGAACTCTTGTTTCCTTAGAATTAGCGGGCCAGACGTAGGTTCCCAAAGGCGCTGCGAGGAGCGCTATATCCCACAAGGGGGGACTGTATCCTGTTCCTGCGTCAGCTCAAAAGACGGGAAATGAAGTTTTTGCATATTTATTAAGTAGTACAATATCATGTATTAACATAACTCTGGAAGCAAATTATTTACAAAATTAATAATTGAACAGTTCACATAAGAAATGTAAATAAGCAGAACTATTCACGTTTTTATTTTATTTTTATAGGTTATATACTGCAAATTATTCAGTAATGTAGTCTTCACTACAAAAATTCTGAGGAAAGTGCTTAGTTATGCAGCTCCTGCGTGACGGACTTTTTTTATTGCTTTTAGCACCTTCCTCCGAAGGAAAGTAGCTAGTGAGGTTGCACTCATGACGGAATTTTTGAAACATTTCTTCAAATCTTTATCGATCCTACCTAGTAGATACCGAAAATGACCCCCGTTAAAATTTATATATATATATATATATATATATATATATATATAACTTATATGACGTACGATAGAGTAGACGTTTTTAAAAAAGAACTATATCATACCCAGGGGGTATAGATAACACGAGTGTTAGACAAGAACTGATTTATTCATCCTGGCTGGGCTCTATTTATAGGTCCAGCCTGTTTGTTTTCTTTTTACACTTCCTTACATCCTTAACAATCCCCCCCCCCGTTTCTGACAACCGTGCAGAAACTCTTATACAATATACAATAGAAGAATAAGGACAAAAAGAACCCAAAACTTACAAGTACTAACAAAACTAAAGAAAACTACAACTTACAAAAAGAAACTATTCCTGAATACAATAACTAAAATAAAAATATAAAAATATGTATATACACAACACAAAAAGGATAATAAAATAAAAATCAATATTTATTGATAGTTTCAGTCACATAATTACACTCACTCTACTGGAATACGAAGTTGTTCCAGATGAACTGTGCGTTGTCACGATGTTGTGCTCTCGCAACGCGATGACTGTATACGGTCCGTCGTAACGAATCACCTGTTTGGCTCGATTTGTTGGTATTTTCCGGTAAACGACGTCTCCTATTTTGAGCGGTGTTCGCACTTCCTTGACTTGGAGATTGTGTTTACGAACTCGGCGGGCTTTTTCTGTTTGTAAACGGTTCCTGGTTTCCCGGGTTATCCTCCTCTGGTTCTCCCAACGCTGTAGTATCGCCTGGTTGGCCGGATGAATCTTGAACGTCCCTTCCCACTCGCAGAGTTCCAAAAAGTACTTCAAACGGCGTAAAACCCGTTACCTTGTGCACTGAGTGATTATAGGCTGCTACTGCTACTACCATGGCTTCCTCGCCTGAGATCCCATGTTGAGCTTCAATTCAATGCAACCGTTCAATGCCACCGTGGCTTGGTGGATGTCCTGGAGTCATTATATGATGTTTTGTGCCCCACTGTCGTAAAAGACTCAGCAATTCTCCGTTTCGGAACTCCCGGCCACCATCTGTCTCGAGAAGTTCCGATGTACCGTAGACTTGACTCCACCGTCGGAGGGCTCGCACTATTTCTTTTGCTGACTTTGTATCTATATGTTGTGCCATGGCGACCTTGCTGAATGAATCGACGATGGTGGTCCACAGCATGCCCTTCCACGTAAAAATATCTGCTTGAAGCAATAACAATGGAGTTTCTGCGGTTGGTGTTTTTTCTTGCTGAGCTTGGATCGGATGTCGTACGTACTTTGTTTGATTACATATGTTCCAGTGTCCAATTAAGTCACGCACCATTTCCGTCATCCCTTTCCAGTGATACTTTCGTCGTAAACTCGCCAAGGTCTCCGTAATTCCTCGGTGGTTAGTCTTACCTTGGTGATGAGCGGCCACGATATCCCGCTGTGTCTGGGGATCTGCAACGACCTCTCCTAAGTTTGTGTAACGGACGAACAATCTGCCAGTCCCTATCCCTTCCTGACTCCAGAGGTGTGCTATCTTGGCCCACACTGTGGCGTTACCCACATAAAGATAGGTTGTGGTTCCTGGTATTGATGCGTCATTAAGTAACCGACAAATAGTTTCATCAGTCGCCGTAACTGGTGCTCGCACTGTACATTTGAGGCTGGAACGTGTTTTTCGACCATACGTGATTTGTGGAGATCCTTGTGAGGTTGCTATCCAGATTATGTGTCTCTTCTTAGCGACGACGAGGTCATCGATTTCCGTCATGGTCTCACCTCTTTCGTCTGCTGACACGGTGTCCTCGCTGTCATGACTGACTGTTTGTTCGCCATCAGGGTTCCAGCCCTTGAAAAACTGCCGTAACAACTGTCCGCTTACTTCTCCGTCCTTCGTTGTGACATTTACGTGTTGGAGGCGGTACAACCAGTCCACCACTACGTTGTCTTTTCCAGGTGTATATCTAACCTCGAAATTGTACTGATTAAGCAATTCCTTCCATCTGTGCACTCTGGCTGACTTTTCTTTTAGCGATGAGACCCACTGCAGCGGCTTGTGCTCTGTATGTACTATAAAGTGCCTGCCATATAAAAAAGGCCTATAATGATCCATAGCCCAAACGACTCCCAGAAGCTCTCTTTCCAGAGCACTATATCTTTCCTCGGTCTCGGTAAGTCGCCTGCTTGCAAAAGTGACGGGTCGTTCGCCTTCTGGCCACAATTGTGCGACGACTGCTCCTAATGCATACTGACTTGCGTCGGTGGTTAAGATGAAGTCTTTTCGAAAATCTGGGAAAACTAATATAGGTTCCTTTTGACTTTGCGGCCCTTTTTGAGAAGATCATTAATTCCCGCTAACTGGCCATGCTCGGAACGAATCTTCGATAGTAATTCAGGGCTCCGAGTACACGCCATTTTATATCAGTAGGTGCTTTCAATTTCGTGAGGGTTGCGACTTTCGCCGGGTCTGGGTGAATTCCATCTCTTGAGACGGCATGTCCCAGGAAATGGACTTCTGGCAAACCAATATGAGTTTTCTCTCGAGATAGATTGAGTCCGAATTCTCTGAGTCTCGTGAACAGTTACCGCAAATGCTGTTCGTGTTCGTGATTTGATTTACTAAAGACCAACACATCGTCCATGTAGCCCTGGCACCAGTTCGGATTTAGTTCGCTCAGCATTTCATCCATCAGCCGCTGGAATGTGATGGGCGCATTCTTAAGTCCGAAGGGCATCCGAGTAAACTGGAAGTGACCTCTCTCAAATGAGAACGCTGTCTTCTCTTCGTCCCTGGGATGCATGCGGATCTGATGATAGCCGGCTTTCAGGTCCAGAGTGCTGAGTAGTTTCAGGCGGTCTAAGATGTCATCTAGACGTGGCAATGGGTATTTTTCCTCTCACGTGGCCTCGTTGAGTTTCCGGTAGTCCACTACGACTCGGTATTTTCCTTGCGAACCGGATTTCGGGACTGCCCATAGGGGGCAAACGGTGATGAACTGGCTACAATTATTCCCTGCTCCAGCATTCGTTGGATTTCCTCCTCAATAACACCTTTGAGAGCCTGTGGGTACCTCCTCCCCTAAATAGCTCGGTCGTCCTTGAGGGGAATTTCATGACGGGTTTTTCCAGTTGCGCTGAGAGGTTGGTTATCGTGATGGAAAACATCGTCGAATTCTTTTAATACGTGCTGGAATTCACCTCTGTCAATCTTTGCGACTCCTATTATCTCGTTTACCTCGCTGTCGTTGTGGAGGCCGGAATATCTCCTGTTCCCAATTTTCAATCTCCAACTTCCTCTGACCACTTTCAACCGTCCATTCAGGGCTGCCAGAGCATCGCACCCTAAGGTGCCTTGATATTCCGGAGGCATTTCCAGGACCACTTGTGCTGTGACCCTTTTCTTCTGGATCCCCCACATTTCGGCAGGAACTTCTATTTCTCTAGCACTTCGCATAATCCTCCTAGAGTCACTAATTTGCATCGGCACTTTTGCATTTCACGTTTCACCCACTTCTGAGATATTTTCACTAATGTCTCTTTACTCACCAAGGTACACGTGCTCCCCGTGTCCACGAGCCAGTGTACTCCATCCTCCTCAATGATCGGCAACCCGTATCGCGCAACTCTAACACTTTTCTCTGGGTTGCCGCGCGACGCACACTTTTCTCAGATATTTTTGCGGCGGATCTGGGCACTTCGCAGAGTCGCCGCGTATGATTTCAGCACTGTAGGTGGTTTCTGCTTCCTGTCGACCTCGGACTCACTCCTATCATCTGAGTCCAGTTGAGATCTCTCGTCCCGGTGGCTTGGGGCTCTGCGCCGTGCCTCAGGGAAATTCACTTCCATTGGTTCTCCATAATCTTTCGTCTGCTTACGCATGTAGGGGCAATGTCTTGCTACATGCCCAACGTTGTCACATTCAAAACATTTAATTTCTGGACAACGCGCAGCGATATGTCCAGACCTTCCACACTCAAAACATTTTTTTACTTGTTCTCTCCTGTCGCCTTGCCGCCTCCTGAACGGTGTGCGTCTGTCCCCGTCTCGTCGTCCTTCATCGCGCGGGCCTTTCCAACTCCTTCGCCTGTTGACGTCCGGCTCCGTAGGCCTGGTGTAATCTCCTCGTCCGCGTCTTGTTTTTACTCTGGCCCATGCTTCTTCTTCACGCCTCGCGGAGTGTAATTCTGCTTCCTTTTCACCTTCGTCTACCATGGCCTGCGCTACCTTCGCGAACTCTTGTGCATTTTCTATTACTCGTCGGGTTTCTTGACCTAATTGCACTTTCAGGATCCTCTCCATGACGAGTTCGGTCGCCGCAGCTTCGGGGGTACCGTGGCTTTCGCTTAGTTTATCGAGGATTTTATTTCGCCAGGTTATTAGTGTGGCTGCGAAAGCTCCTGATGACTGGTGTGACCCTTTCGTTTCTCTTAACATTTTTAAGAGGCCTTCCTAGGGTGCCCATCTTCCTCCACCGTAGGCTTTCTTCAGACGTTCCTTCACGGTTGCCCACTCTGTGTTGGTATCGCACTGAATTTGATTCAGCACGCGCCTCCTCACTCTGCCTATGAGCGCTGCTCTCAGGGTCACCACGTCGCTAGGGTCCAACCATCTCGCTGTCACTTTACTATCGATAGTGCTCGAAATCCGATCACCATCCTTAAGGAAATATGTCAGTTCTCCTGCGTCGCCCGAAAACAACTCGATTTGGCTTATCGCCGTACGCATGTCTTGAGCGGCCGCAGCTTTAAATTTCAGCGCTTTAATAGTCTCTATAACCACAGCTACTTCCTGTTCATCCGCCATCCTGTTCTGATTTAACCTGTCTTGAACAGTAAGTCTCGCCCGCCTCTCCGTCATAAACTCCCGGTACACTTATCACTACGGCACTCCCGGGTTTCGGCACCACTTATATGACGTACGATAGAGTTGACGTTTTTAAAAAAGAACTATATCATACACAGGGGGTATAGACAACACGAGTGTTAAACAAGAACTGATTTATTCATCCTGGCTGGGCTCTATTTATAGGCCCAGCCTGTTTGTTTTCCTTTTACACTTCCTTACACCCTTAACATTTAACATATATATATATATATATATATATATATATATATATATATATGTGTGTGTGTGTGTGTGTGTGTGTGTGTGTGTTAACACGATAGCGGCCAGAGCTTTTGTTTTTTCTTCACGAAACGTGGTATATAGCATTCAATTAGCAAACGATTGAACGAGTTCGTTAATCACCAAAATCGGTCCACCGGAAGGGGGGGTTTACCCTGAACCCAATACACTAATTTGACCATGCCAGCTGTAATATTGGTTATATTTCAACGAAACTTGGTATTCGTAGTGGTAATCTAGAGAGAAAAGTGAGATGTAAAAATAAAATAAATCGGGTCATTAAAAGGGGGGGGGGGTTTACTTCGGATCCACAATACCAATTTGCCACTACCAGCCGAGATTTTTGTTATGTTTCGATGAAACTTGATATTCGTAGTGACAATCTAGTTCGAAAATTGAGATGTTAAAATAAACTAAATCGGTTCATTAGGAGGGGAGGGGGGGGCTTACTCCGGACCCAAATTACTAATATACTCATAACGGTCGTAATTTCTGCTGTATTGTAACGAAACGCGGTCTCCGTCATGGGTAACTCATGGGAAATAAGTGTTGTAAAAATGAGCTAAATCGGTCATTCGGAAAGGAGGGTTTACTTTGAAATATATTTCAATAGAATAGCCCGCCAGACGTAGGTTCGGGATCACTCCCCTCTCCTTCTGTCACTCAGTACATCTCCTATCCCTATTCAAACTAAGCCATCTCTCACCACCGGACCTGTAGACTGGGCTATGTTCCAGTCTAACCTAGACAGTATTCTGGACCTCAATGTAAAGTTAAAGACAGCGCAAGATGTTGACGATGCTGTGGACCTCTTCACCAAATCAGTCCAGGAATGCGCTAAACTTGCCAGCAAACCAACTCGCAATCGTCAACCGACTGTACGCCCAACCCGTCATCATGTACAACAGCTCCTCTCAGCCAAGCGACGAGCCCGGGCACAATGGCAACGATCCCATCTCCCTGCAGACAAAACCATTTTAAATAGACTAACAAGAAAACTAAAGAACGAACTGACTAAACTTGACAACCACCGACTGGAAGAATACCTTTCTTCTTTAACGCCCCGTAACCACTCACTGTGGGAAGCCACAAAAAGAATTCTTAAATTTCAAGCTACCTCCTCTCCACTCCGACGTGAAGATGGAACTTGGGCCAGAAGTGACGAAGAAAAAGCTTCCCATTTTGCCAATCATCTAGAAGCAACCTTTTCCCCGAACCCAGAGTTAAACCCTTCCCATACTGAAGAGGTAATCACTTATCTGTCCGAACCCTTACCGTTGTCCTTACCTCCACCTTCCTTTCACCCTTCGGAAGTCAAATACATCATTAACCATCTACCCCTCAATAAGTCCCCTGGTCCTGATCTTATCACCGCTAAAATCCTTCGGCACCTCCCCCATAAAGCCATCATGTTCCTCATCCTTATATATAACAGTGTACTGCGAACCACTCACTTCCCTTCCTCCTGGAAACACTCCTGTGTAATCCTTATCCCCAAACCAACCAAACCAGCTACCGAAACATCATCCTACCGCCCAATCAGTTTGTTACCCATCCTCTCTAAAATCCTTGAAAAACTGCTGTACAAACGTATCCTTCCCATAGTTGAATCCTGTGGTATCATTCCAACTCATCAGTTTGGCTTCCGATCACTCCACTCTACGACCCAACAAGCTTTCCGAGTTGTAGACACAATTTCCTCAACGCTTGAGCGTAAGGAATTCTGTTCTGGAGTCTTTCTTGACGTAGCCCAGGCCTTTGACCGAGTCTGGCATCCGGGCCTCCTTTATAAGCTCAAGCGTTTTCTCCCCATCACCTACTACTTAATCCTAAAATCCTTTCTTTCATCCCGCCTGTTTCATGTCCAGTACAATGCCTCAAATTCTACATCCCGCCCCGTATCTGCTGGAGTACCCCAAGTCAGCATCCTAGCCCCTCTCCTCTACTCCATCTTCATCGCTGATATCCCCACTAATCCCAGTACCATTACCACAACTTTTGCAGATGATACTGCAGTGCTTTCATGTTCTGCCAACCCGCAGCAAGCCTCAGAAGCGCTCCAAAATCATCTATTGGAAATCGAGATGTGGCTAAAGAAGTGGCGAATTAAAGTTAACGCCGAAAAATGTAAGCACGTCACATTCACACTGCGGCGAAGTGAGTGCCCATCTGTTACCCTAAACGAATCCTTCATTCCCAAATCCGATGTTGTTCGATACCTAGGCTTCCACCTCGACAAGAGACTTCCTTGGAACACACACACAAAAACAAAACGACAAGAACTAAACAGACGCTACGGCCTACTTAGACGACTAATAGGTCCCAAATCAAAACTCAGTACTGAAAACAAACTAACAATCTACAAAACGATTATTAAACCGATTTGGACATACGGCATTGAACTATGGGGTACAGCAAAACCTTCCAACATGAACCGAATCCAAACCTTCCAATCCAAAGTCCTTCGCCGGATCCTTAATGCTCCCTTCTACGTCAACAATAATATCATCCACCGAGACCTGGAAATTCCCTTTGTCGCTGAATTAGCTGAAACTCGCTTCTCCACTTTTCATTCCAAGCTATCCTTTCACCCCAATCCCCTTGCCCAATCCCTTTCCACAGATGCGATCCCTTCCAATCCCCCGAGACGCCTGAAAAGAAAGTGGCCTAGCGACCAACTGTAACACTTAAAAACATTATTCATTCCTTAGGGAGTGACAGCAATGGCTGCCTTCTCCACTCTCCACTTCTTCCTTGTGTATAGCTATGTTGTATGAGATATTTATTTACTTATTGTATTTATGTATACAGATTGTAAATATTCAATAAAAAAAAAAAAAAAAAAAAAAAAAAAAGACGTAGGTTCGCAAGGCTGCCGCAAGGAGCACTATCTCCCACAAGAGGGACTGAATCTTGTTCCTGCGTGATATCAAAAGACGAAAATGTGAAGTTTTTAGTATTTATTAAGTAGTGTTGTAGGTACCATGTGTAAACATAACTCTGGAAGCAAATTAATAATCGAACAGTTACTCATTACAAAATTAAAAGAGAACTATTCCTGTTTTTATTTTATTTATGTTGGATATTTAAAGCAAATTATTCCGGAAACAGTCTACACACCCCAAATTCTGAGGAAAGTGCTTAGTTCTGCAGCTCCTGCGTGATGGACTTTTTTTTATTTTAATGGCGCATCCATTGAGTTAGAAGGGAGGGGAGGGAGTCTAAACGATAAAAGTTGAAGCCTAAAATCGGCCATGTCAGTGTGACAAAAAGCGCGCGAAAAGATGAATTTTTGAATATTATTGTAAACAAAGAATGAAATTAAACGAATTTATGTGTCGTATTCGTATAAATTGACATTCATGTACGTGTATAAATGTAAATAAATAAGAATATGATATATATATTCTTTCAAATTCATTGTTTGCTTACGATCATATTCAGATTCAAATTTTCGCGCGTCACTACTGGTACTTTTGTCACACTGGCATGGCCGATTTCAGACCTACACTTTTTTAGCATTGGGAGATTGATAACACTCCCTCCACTATCTACTAACTCAATGGGCGCATCGACAAATCTAGGCCATTAGCGCCGACATCCAGGATGCAGCGAGGAATTTTCTCAACGAGCCCTGAGGTCCTGCCGCTGTTGGGGATCGACTGCTTTACAGTTAAAATATTTATCGATTGGACTAGATTTTTCAGCATATTAATCATAACATAATATCAATAACAGCTTTTGTATCATGCTAACATCCTTGTCCTGTATTTATTAAACTTACAATATTACTGAATACGATTTTTTTCTGCACTGCTGTGTTGTTTTTACGTGGTCAGAGGTACAACACCCCATGGTCAAAGGTACAACTACATGTTGTACCATTGACCACTGTAAGATTATATTTTTAAAAATTAATACAAAATATTTAATGTAAAGCTAGAACCTTGAAAAAATTAAATATGATTAGCAATCGAACACTTATTACTATGAAATAAAAAAAAAATGAATTTAGCCTTAATATTCAAGCTAAAAAAAAATGCAAAGTGGTCAAAGGTACAACACCTTCCCCTATATATATATATATAGATATAGATATATATATATATATATATATATATATATATATGTAGTGGCACACTACTAGTATGCAAAATGGCAAGATTTTGATGTTATTTTGTACAGAAAAATATCATTCAATTCAAAATCGTAGTTCTGTTCTGTCAATGCATGATGATTTGTTTCTGATTGAAACAAATATTTCAAATTTCCGAGAACAAAAAAACGAATTATTGAAACGAATGCATGGATTGACACTAGCAGCTGATTCAAGTAAAATACACTTCACCTGAAGAAGATGGAATCTATTAAATATAGGATGCTGATAAATCTTCCACAATGTGCGATGTCGATACTGTTGAAGCTATATAATAATTCTAATTGATTAATTTATGAGCAATGCAACTAAGACGATTTGCTCGAAACAATTAGCTATATAATAATTCTAATTAATTTATTTATGAGCAATGCAACTAAGACGATTCGCTCGAAACAATTAGCTATATAATAATTCTAATTAATTTATTTATGAGCAATGCAACAAAGACGATTTGCTCGAAACAATTAGCTATATAATAATTCTAATTAATTTATTTATGAGCAATGCAACTAAGACGATTCGCTCGAAACAATTAGCTATATAATAATTCTAATTAATTTATTTATGAGCAATGCAACAAAGACGATTCGCTCGAAACAATTAGCTATATAATAATTCTAATTAATTTATTTATGAGTAATGCAACTAAGACGATTCGCTCGAAACAATTAGCTATATAATAATTCTAATTAATTTATTTGTGAGCAATGCAACAAAGACGATTTGCTCGAAACAATTAGCTATATAATAATTCTAATTAATTTATTTATGAGCAATGCAACAAAGACGATTTGCTCGAAACAATTAGCTATATAATAATTCTAATTAATTTATTTATGAGCAATGCAACTAAGACGATTCGCTCGAAACAATTAGCTATATAATAATTCTAATTAATTTATTTATGAGCAATGCAACTAAGACGATTCGCTCGAAACAATTAGCTATATAATAATTCTAATTAATTTATTTATGAGCAATACAACTAAGACGATTCGCTCGAAACAATTAGCTATACAATAATTCTAATTAATTTATTTATGAGCAATGCAACTAAGACGATAAAATAAAAACATGAATAGTTCTCTTTTAATTTTGTAATAAGTAACAGATCAATTATTAATTTGCTTCCAGAGTTTTGTTACACATGGTACCTACTACACTACGTAATAAATACAAAAAACCTTATATTATCGTATTTTGATCTAACGCAGGAACAGGATACAGTCCCTCTAGTGGTAGAAAGCGCTTCTTGCGGTGGCTTTGTGAACCTACGTCTGGCGGGCTTTTCTATTGAAATATATAACAAAGTAAACCCCCCTTTCTGATTGACTGGTTCAGCTCATTTTTACAGCACTTCTTTCTCAAGAGTTACCCACGACGTATACCGTGTTTCGTTACAATAAAGAAATTACGACCGGTATGAGTATATTACTAATTAGGGTCAAGAGTAACCCCCCCCCCCCCTCCTAATGAACCGATTTAGTTTATTTTTGCAACACATATTTACCTGCAGATTACCACTACTAGTACCGAGTTTCGTCGAAATATACCAAAAATCACGGCTGGCAGTGGCGAATTGGAATTGTAGGTCCGGAGTAACCCCCCCCCCCCCCCCCCCCCTCCTTATGAACCGATTTAGTTCATTTTTATATCTCACTTTTCTCTCTATATTACCACTACGAATACCAAGTTTCGTTAAAATATAACAAATGTTACGGCTGACATGGTCAAATTAGTGTTTTGGGTTCGAGGTAAACCCCCCTTTCCGATGGACCGATTTTGGTAGTTAACGAACTCTTTCAATCGTTTGCTAATTGAATGCTATATACCAAGTTTCGTGACGAAAAAACAAAAACTTTGGCCGCTATCGTGTTAACAGACAGACACACACACACACACACACACATATATATATATATATATATATATATATATATATACATATATGTGTATATATATATATATATATATATGCATATATATAGATATATATATAAATTTTAACGGGGGTCATTTTCGGTGTCTACTAGGTAGGATCGATAAAGATTTGAAGACATTTTTGAAAAATTCCGTCATGAGTCCAACCTCAATAGCTACTTTCCTTCGGAGGAAAGTGCTAAAAACAATAATGATCTGTCATCAGCTGATACCAACAGACCAATAGCTCTGACAAGCTGTGCTTTTAAGGTTTTTGTGAGAATATTCCCATAGGAAGAAATAAGAGGCTTCTATGGTTCCTCGATAAAAATAAGCTTCTATCAGAGCACCTATGTGGCTTCAGACCGAAACACCCGGCTATAGATCACATTGATACCTTAGAAAACTAAGTTTTGGACTTATTTATATCTAAGGAATCTCTTTCAGCCTTCTCTTTTGACATCGAAAAGGCTTATAATGCCAAGATATTCTATCAAAACTAGGCCAATAGAATATTCGGGGAAATGTTTCCAATTTTGTGTTAAATTTTCTTTCGAATAGAAAATTCCGAGTTAAAGTGGGAACAGCTGTTTATAATATATTCAATCAGGAAAACGGGGTGCCCCAAGGCAGTGTAATAAGCACGACGCTGTACAAAATATATTTAAAGCAAATTATTCCGGAAACAGTCTACACACCCCAAATTCTGAGGAAAGTGCTTAGTTCTGCAGCTCCTGCGTGATGGACTTTTTTTTATTTTAATGGCGCATCCATTGAGTTAGAAGGGAGGGGAGGGAGTCTAAACGATAAAAGTTGAAGCCTAAAATCGGCCATGTCAGTGTGACAAAAAGCGCGCGAAAAGATGAATTTTTGAATATTATTGTAAACAAAGAATGAAATTAAACGAATTTATGTGTCGTATTCGTATAAATTGACATTCATGTACGTGTATAAATGTAAATAAATAAGAATATGATATATATATTCTTTCAAATTCATTGTTTGCTTACGATCATATTCAGATTCAAATTTTCGCGCGTCACTACTGGTACTTTTGTCACACTGGCATGGCCGATTTCAGACCTACACTTTTTTAGCATTGGGAGATTGATAACACTCCCTCCACTATCTACTAACTCAATGGGCGCATCGACAAATCTAGGCCATTAGCGCCGACATCCAGGATGCAGCGAGGAATTTTCTCAACGAGCCCTGAGGTCCTGCCGCTGTTGGGGATCGACTGCTTTACAGTTAAAATATTTATCGATTGGACTAGATTTTTCAGCATATTAATCATAACATAATATCAATAACAGCTTTTGTATCATGCTAACATCCTTGTCCTGTATTTATTAAACTTACAATATTACTGAATACGATTTTTTTCTGCACTGCTGTGTTGTTTTTACGTGGTCAGAGGTACAACACCCCATGGTCAAAGGTACAACTACATGTTGTACCATTGACCACTGTAAGATTATATTTTTAAAAATTAATACAAAATATTTAATGTAAAGCTAGAACCTTGAAAAAATTAAATATGATTAGCAATCGAACACTTATTACTATGAAATAAAAAAAAAAATGAATTTAGCCTTAATATTCAAGCTAAAAAAAAATGCAAAGTGGTCAAAGGTACAACACCTTCCCCTATATATATATATAGATATATATATATATATATATATATATATATATATATATATATGTAGTGGCACACTACTAGTATGCAAAATGGCAAGATTTTGATGTTATTTTGTACAGAAAAATATCATTCAATTCAAAATCGTAGTTCTGTTCTGTCAATGCATGATGATTTGTTTCTGATTGAAACAAATATTTCAAATTTCCGAGAACAAAAAAACGAATTATTGAAACGAATGCATGGATTGACACTAGCAGCTGATTCAAGTAAAATACACTTCACCTGAAGAAGATGGAATCTATTAAATATAGGATGCTGATAAATCTTCCACAATGTGCGATGTCGATACTGTTGAAGCTATATAATAATTCTAATTGATTAATTTATGAGCAATGCAACTAAGACGATTTGCTCGAAACAATTAGCTATATAATAATTCTAATTAATTTATTTATGAGCAATGCAACTAAGACGATTCGCTCGAAACAATTAGCTATATAATAATTCTAATTAATTTATTTATGAGCAATGCAACAAAGACGATTTGCTCGAAACAATTAGCTATATAATAATTCTAATTAATTTATTTATGAGCAATGCAACTAAGACGATTCGCTCGAAACAATTAGCTATATAATAATTCTAATTAATTTATTTATGAGCAATGCAACAAAGACGATTCGCTCGAAACAATTAGCTATATAATAATTCTAATTAATTTATTTATGAGTAATGCAACTAAGACGATTCGCTCGAAACAATTAGCTATATAATAATTCTAATTAATTTATTTGTGAGCAATGCAACAAAGACGATTTGCTCGAAACAATTAGCTATATAATAATTCTAATTAATTTATTTATGAGCAATGCAACAAAGACGATTTGCTCGAAACAATTAGCTATATAATAATTCTAATTAATTTATTTATGAGCAATGCAACTAAGACGATTCGCTCGAAACAATTAGCTATATAATAATTCTAATTAATTTATTTATGAGCAATGCAACTAAGACGATTCGCTCGAAACAATTAGCTATATAATAATTCTAATTAATTTATTTATGAGCAATACAACTAAGACGATTCGCTCGAAACAATTAGCTATACAATAATTCTAATTAATTTATTTATGAGCAATGCAACTAAGACGATAAAATAAAAACATGAATAGTTCTCTTTTAATTTTGTAATAAGTAACAGATCAATTATTAATTTGCTTCCAGAGTTTTGTTACACATGGTACCTACTACACTACGTAATAAATACAAAAAACCTTATATTATCGTATTTTGATCTAACGCAGGAACAGGATACAGTCCCTCTAGTGGTAGAAAGCGCTTCTTGCGGTGGCTTTGTGAACCTACGTCTGGCGGGCTTTTCTATTGAAATATATAACAAAGTAAACCCCCCTTTCTGATTGACTGGTTCAGCTCATTTTTACAGCACTTCTTTCTCAAGAGTTACCCACGACGTATACCGTGTTTCGTTACAATAAAGAAATTACGACCGGTATGAGTATATTACTAATTAGGGTCAAGAGTAACCCCCCCCCCCCTCCTAATGAACCGATTTAGTTTATTTTTGCAACACATATTTACCTGCAGATTACCACTACTAGTACCGAGTTTCGTCGAAATATACCAAAAATCACGGCTGGCAGTGGCGAATTGGAATTGTAGGTCCGGAGTAACCCCCCCCCCCCCTCCTTATGAACCGATTTAGTTCATTTTTATATCTCACTTTTCTCTCTATATTACCACTACGAATACCAAGTTTCGTTAAAATATAACAAATGTTACGGCTGACATGGTCAAATTAGTGTTTTGGGTTCGAGGTAAACCCCCCTTTCCGATGGACCGATTTTGGTAGTTAACGAACTCTTTCAATCGTTTGCTAATTGAATGCTATATACCAAGTTTCGTGACGAAAAAACAAAAACTTTGGCCGCTATCGTGTAAACAGACAGACACACACACACACACACACACATATATATATATATATATATATATATATATATATATATACATATATGTGTATATATATATATATATATATATGCATATATATAGATATATATATAAATTTTAACGGGGGTCATTTTCGGTGTCTACTAGGTAGGATCGATAAAGATTTGAAGACATTTTTGAAAAATTCCGTCATGAGTCCAACCTCAATAGCTACTTTCCTTCGGAGGAAAGTGCTAAAAACAATAATGATCTGTCATCAGCTGATACCAACAGACCAATAGCTCTGACAAGCTGTGCTTTTAAGGTTTTTGTGAGAATATTCCCATAGGAAGAAATAAGAGGCTTCTATGGTTCCTCGATAAAAATAAGCTTCTATCAGAGCACCTATGTGGCTTCAGACCGAAACACCCGGCTATAGATCACATTGATACCTTAGAAAACTAAGTTTTGGACTTATTTATATCTAAGGAATCTCTTTCAGCCTTCTCTTTTGACATCGAAAAGGCTTATAATGCCAAGATATTCTATCAAAACTAGGCCAATAGAATATTCGGGGAAATGTTTCCAATTTTGTGTTAAATTTTCTTTCGAATAGAAAATTCCGAGTTAAAGTGGGAACAGCTGTTTATAATATATTCAATCAGGAAAACGGGGTGCCCCAAGGCAGTGTAATAAGCACGACGCTGTACAAAATATATTTAAAGCAAATTATTCCGGAAACAGTCTACACACCCCAAATTCTGAGGAAAGTGCTTAGTTCTGCAGCTCCTGCGTGATGGACTTTTTTTTATTTTAATGGCGCATCCATTGAGTTAGAAGGGAGGGGAGGGAGTCTAAACGATAAAAGTTGAAGCCTAAAATCGGCCATGTCAGTGTGACAAAAAGCGCGCGAAAAGATGAATTTTTGAATATTATTGTAAACAAAGAATGAAATTAAACGAATTTATGTGTCGTATTCGTATAAATTGACATTCATGTACGTGTATAAATGTAAATAAATAAGAATATGATATATATATTCTTTCAAATTCATTGTTTGCTTACGATCATATTCAGATTCAAATTTTCGCGCGTCACTACTGGTACTTTTGTCACACTGGCATGGCCGATTTCAGACCTACACTTTTTTAGCATTGGGAGATTGATAACACTCCCTCCACTATCTACTAACTCAATGGGCGCATCGACAAATCTAGGCCATTAGCGCCGACATCCAGGATGCAGCGAGGAATTTTCTCAACGAGCCCTGAGGTCCTGCCGCTGTTGGGGATCGACTGCTTTACAGTTAAAATATTTATCGATTGGACTAGATTTTTCAGCATATTAATCATAACAT